>ML793358.1:265200-283314 GCA_009831015.1 Picea engelmannii | reverse complement strand
TTATGTTATGCTTGGTTGATGCACATATTTGAGAGTTGTCTTGGTGATTGATATTGGTGAGTAGATCTGATTTGGTTGATAAGATTGATGAGACAAGGTTGTTGTGATAGGTTTTCTGGACAAGTTGTTGCGACAGGTTATTTGTACAGGTTTGGTGCATGGTTGATGCACTTGTTTATGGTACAGGTTGATTATAGGTTGAGGTACATGTTGATGCATGGTTTATGCATGGTTCAGGTTATTGGTACAGGTTGATTGGTACAGGTTTATAGTAGTATATCTCACAGTGATAGTGAGACAACAGTTCCATCATTCTACTTATATGTCAGGGTGATTGGATGGGGAAAGGACAGGTGGTTGTAGACACCTTCCAGTTGTAGTCAGAGAACATAGGGTGTTGTAGCCTTCTTCTGGTTGTATCCAGAGAATTGGGGAGTTGGATATTCCCTCAGGTTATAGCCTAGGAAAATAGGAGGTTGGTGCCTCCTTCCAGTTGCAGCTAGAAAACAAAGGAAGTTGGTGCTTCCAATGAATGTAATTCTTCAAGACATATAAGAAAATGCATTTTGTGGTTTTCTCCCGCTTTGGGTTTCCACATAAAACACTGGTGTATGTGTATGATTGTTCATTTGTTCATTGCTTATTTACTTTGCAGTTATTCGATGATAATGATACATTGATATAACACTTGTATTATATGGTTAAAAATGATTAAATTTCTCTATTATTGATTCACCTCCCCCTCTCAATAATCCAACAACTTCGCCTTCTTCTTTCATTTCTCTGCAATCCCCTTCTCCTTGTCGATTGCCTTGGTCTTCTCCTCCTCCTTCTAGCAAGACAAATCCATATTCTGCAGAGTCATTGTCCTCCTCATCAAATTATTGGATTTCTACCTTTTTCTTCTTTTTCTTCGTGCTTCTCTGCCCGACATGCTTGACCCGGGTGACCAGGGGGCTTCCTATGATGTCCGCGTCAGAGAGCTATGCATATTCAACTGGTATAAGGAACTTCACCAACCATTCTTTAGTGATCTCCTCCATATCTTTGTTGGTCATCTTATAATATGATTGCAACTCCTCCTTGTTTTCATCCCTATATGTGATGATATAGATAAAGTTTTGATCTGCGTGAAACTTCAGCAGCAGTCTGTATTGATGCAATGTGTTTGGTGTCATGAATGGAAATGCCTCAATAACACGCTTCAACTTCTAGTAGTAGGCATAGAACACAACGTTCGACTTCCATTGCTTCAACATATCATTTGTATACCACAAGGTGGAGAACGTCGTAGCCAACAGCTCCGATGGCTCAACTTCTGGAAATGTCGCTCCTTCTGGCATTTGCCAAGAAACAAATGTGATTAATACAACTAACCAACTGAAATGGAATTCATACCCCTAATCCCGCCCTGAGCGATAGTATTTCTTGATCTCATTGACGAGGTAACTCGCCTAGTTCATTTGCATCCCCTCCATGCACTTTCCTGCGAGGTCTACTACGAACCCAATGACCTTTGTGAGATGTTTTTTTATGATGAGCTTGTCAGCTATAAGTTGGCAAGAAAGGCGCACTACACCATCCTAGATAGAGGCTACCTTGGAGCCTTGCTTTCCCTTTTCTACATTGCCATAATCCTCCTTTATGCGTTGGTCCAAGGAGCGATATGAAGTCTTCCCTGGGTAGAATTGTTGAGGGTCCTGTCCCTTCATGCTTAGTCCTATGATCAGGTGGATCAATGTCATATCCATAGTGATGTGTCTATCGAGCCATATGTATCCTCATGCAGTCATGGATTAACGCAAGTGAGGAATCTTCATTACATTCAATATAATTGACTGCATGAGCTCCTTAATCCATGACTGGGAGACTATGCGCGACTTCTTCCCAGCCATCTTCATTAAATACCTATGGGGAATGAGCATGGTGTAGTTCTTTTTATCACTGAGATTAAATTCGTTGTTCTTCAAAGCTAGGATCTGTCCTAACTAGGGTCCAACTACACATATCCCCTTCGGGATGTACGTAGTGATCAACGTATACTCAAAATCACATGGAATGTTGTCATGGTTAACCACGCCAACCAAAGGATATATGCAAACTGGAAAGACCTATGGGATTTTCTTCCTGTTAGCCAGATCATCGCGGTACTTAATTCTCTTCTTAGTAGCACAGATAGAATGACGTCCAGTCAAGGGGGATGCTTGCAGTCCCCCAGTCGACAATGCTTGTATTCCTACAGACATAACTCTCATCCATGAGCTCCACAAGAATCTCCTCCATAGACTTCTCTAAAGTGATAGGTTTGCTTGACATTCACACTTGTGACCAAATAGATTGTGTAGGTGAACATAAAAGTGGTTTAATCCAATGGATGGCGAGGTCTAGAAATCACAATGTGATATACAATTAATTCTCTATTAGCTCGGATAATCACGGGTGGAAAAAAGTGGTCCTGACACAGTGTCCGACGGGTTAAATAAGCAAGCTTGGTAGTGGATTCCTCCAACGGGAAGGAATGCATCAATCAATGTGAATCCATCCATTATGGCACAGTCTCAACGGTTTGTTCACTCATAACTTCATTTTCTAGCCGTTTCGGGGCATCATTCTAACGGTCGAGGTGCCTCCAACGGTCATATAGCTTCGCTGTGGCAAAGTCCCATTCTGTGTGGTTCTTCTATTACGGCGAGGTTAATTTTCTATAGATCTGCCTCCTACGAAGTCTTCCTTATGTTCTTTGTATATTTTCATAGCTTATCTTTCTTCTTATTCATCTTCTCGACCTTCTTTCCTATAATATGAGATTCTCTAACAATTTCTAGAATTTGCTTCTCAGTTGTATTCTTATTCTCTCCTAGTGAAAGGACTTCTCACTATTGATGTGCTCTTAAATATTCTAAGGTTAATTTCCCTTCTCTTACTATTTCTAGAGTGGATATACTTCTTTATTGCACAGACAAGTTATTCAATCCTTCCTACATTTTTTCAACTTTGACAACTAATTCTCTTTCCCTTTGTTGCTTTGACTTCTCCTCTTGTTCTTCTATCAGTTGCTCTATTTTTCTAGTTATGAAGTCCCTTATTTCTTTATTTTTCTATTATGTAGCTTCCTCCTCTTCTTTCCTTTTGATCTGATCCTTCTCAATCCAAGTCTTTCCTAATAAAAGTCGAAAAGGGGCATTGTTCTCAACAAATTTAATGACTGCAAATTATTCTTTAGTCGATGTTTCATGAGAAATCATAGGTATATTAGTAACTCTTCCACATAGGGTTATCATATTTCCTTTAAACAAGCCTATCCTTCCCAATGAAGGTATCATAATAGGTCTTCCCAAAATTTCCCAAGTGCTTCTGGCATAATATTCACGTGTGTTTCTTCATCCAATACACAGTCGATGTCGAAGTATTCTATTCTTGTAAATATGCGTTGTTTTTGTTTCAAGATCTCTGGTAAACTGATGTCTCTGTGATCATCCATTACTTCTTTTAACTGTACTAACACAGTCTGATATTTTTCTGATTCTTTCTCTTTATGATTCTCTAATATGCTCTTAGCCTCTTGACTTTCTTCAGATTTTTCTTATCTCCTGTTCATCTTTCCAACTTTAGCAATCATTCTTGGACAATCCTCAACCTTATGACCAATAATTTTACAATAAAGACAAATAGGACCTGTAGTAGGGCATTCCTTAGCAAGATGTCTCGGTCTTCTGCAATGATAACACAGTGTCAATCCTCTCTTTCTTTTAAACGATCCAAAAACCTCTCATGTACTGTGCAGTGGGACCAAAGTGTTGGACCTACAATCTGCAAAAAATCTTTCTAGGTTACTACATCCACTTATTAGTCAAAAAATTCTTTCGATGCATAGGAATAACATATCTTTCCCTATTTCTATCAAATTTATTCAGATCAAATCTTTATTCTAATTGTTCCCTACCATTCATACTAGGAAAAAACCTATCAAACATACCTAGATTCATGCTTTCAAAGAAAACATTCCCACTTATCTTACCCTTACCAAAGCACAAAGCTTTAAGATCTTACCTCTTTTCTTCATATCAAGTTTCTTTCTTAGCATAGAGCTTCGCAAGTCAATTAGAATAATGTGCACTACAACAACAGATATATGCACAGAGCTTTCTTTTTTTCTTCAGTTCCTAGCAATCACAATTTCACGTCCTGGCAACAGAACCAATTGTTGGTACAAGGGAAGACCCAAGGTTCAATGCTTCAATAGCGCACCAACAAAACCTAACTATCGGCCCTTTCGACAACACTTGCGAAGAATTTGAAGTCTCACCCGAGGTAGAGACGTGGGGGGGGTGTAGGACTCAGGTGTCTACAACCAAGATGGGTCTATGATTATAGCACTTAGTAGAGCACTTAGCCAACCATATGCATTAGTTCATGAGTCTCATTCACATCACATATTAATCCCTTATTACAGATCAACACAATAATAATAGAGATCAAGCAATTTAAATCACTTAGCACATAACATTAGCATGGATCTAACATTCATTTATCTTTAATACCATTAAGTACTAAGAAATAATCATCATATGCATTCATCATACATTATATCAACAACACTAAGAAGATAAACAACATAATTCATATCACACAAAGAACATCAAGACACATGATATACATGGTTCACCCCATTGTGGGGTTACGTCCACCAACTTCTTCTTCTTATTTATTAGTCTTCAATCTTCTTACATTCATCGGATCCTATGCACAAAGACACAGATCCAAAATCCGTAGAGGACATGAGATCTGCGCGCTGTATGCCAGATTCTCCTTCCCAAAATCAGGGCAAGGCACAGAGCCTCACTCTACATAGTCTATTTGCACAAAGAAACTTACAACCTCTTGCACTAAGCCAACATTAACACTTACAACATATTGTGCACATAGCCCACCATCCAGGCTTCTTACATCACTTAGCTACTTATTTATACATTTACAAAAAGGCCTAATCATGGGTAAACCCATGGGCTGACATCCCATAATCCTTTACATAAACCCTAGTAAACCATTTTCTATGTCCACAAGTCCACAAAATAAGTGATATCCTATGATCTCAACTCCACCTAGGCACTCGATCTTCAACCAACTTGTCGAAGTCCCAAAAGTGGTCAAAGACGACCAATGTTTCCTCAAAACTTGGTCAAGGGACAACACACAACAAGTTGTATTTTAACGATACTTTTGCAACATTGCCATTGACCCCATATTTTTCCTTGTGACAGACTGTATAACCAAATGAATAAGTGGGTTGAAAATTTCTTTCATCTTTGCATAACAAATAATCAATCAAACTCGTGACCAAAATGAGCACAAACAATGACTTTTCTTCATTCTAGGTTGGCCATTATTTACGATAATTTCCAATGCACAGGGTTCAATATGCAATAGTGGAAAGTAAGGTGGTAGAAGAAAGCAGGCTAAAAAACTAAGGGTTTTTCCAGAAGGAGAACGAAAGGTTTAATCCTTCACAAAATTCCACATTAATACTCACAGAGCAGTGACCAAGGCACAGACACAATAGCCACAAAATCCACAACTTAAAAGACATGTAGAGTGTCCAAATAACCCATAGGTAAGAAGCGAGGATAACTATTTAGAACCGGGAAGAAACCCAAAATAAGGAACCAAAGGAAAGGAAGGCCCGAGAGTTTCCCAATGATATTCTTTTCCATGACAAAAATGTGAACAACTATACACAACAAAAGACACCATGCCTATTTTCAATGCCATGGTTCAGATACAACCACCACATGAAAACAAAACCTTGCAAATGACTAATACATAGTCTGAATTCATTCGTATAACAACTTTGGAAATTCACATACCATGAGAAAACACGGGCCAACTGTTGACTTAAAGAGTAGAGTGAATGCTCATGGATGAAAAAGCAAGAAAACCCCATACTTGTGTAAAATTTCTAAAAAGAAATGACCAACATGTATGCCTTCTCCACGGCCGAGTAAAGCGGAGTAGCAACAACCAACAAGTGTAAATGAAAAATGACTAGGGTGATGGGCTCGAGGTGAGTTAGAGTGATGTGCATTTACTGCACGTTGCTTCTACATCCACGCTTTCATTCATGGCCATTATGAGCAGGCCCACTATTCAACTCATCAACCATTAAAATCCAAATCAACTTAATACGGGCCGACTATAACATAGTTTGCCAATGTCCCAATTTTGCAAATGCACCAACCCTTGCCATTATTCGCATTTCACATTTAACAAAACTTTTCCAGGGATACCAAATCACAACCAAACTTACAATTAAACCAATGTGTGCAAAACTTGTAGCAAGGGTAAAGGTTATCACCAAGCTATACATCATATAAAATATAAAAGTTAAAACAGGAGTGTAGATTCCTCATTCATTTAAAGGAAACATAGTCATACATTGCGAGAAATAATTAAGAAAACATCATTTCCTATTTAGTCACCCTACCCATATCATCCTGTAATAATTATTTTGACAATGATTTAAAGCAAATAAACTGTAGAGTTTGTGTCACAACCAAGGAATAAGCACATGAAATGTAAGTGTTGCTTCTCTATCATAGTCACATAAGTCACACAAAGGGTCCCACCTATTAGTATATTATCAAATACAAGTAAATAATAAGTCATTGCAACCATTTGCAAGAAGGTACCCTATGTTGCGCTTTTGAGTGTCAACAAACTAGTGACTCCATAGGGAAATTTGTTTCCAACATATTAAGAACTCAGAATGTCTGGTTTTGTAGATCGATGAACATAGATCAAAGAATTATTGACCAGAACGATTATGCAACAGGGGTGGAAAGATGGCTTAAGCGAAAAAATGATCTAGGACTTTGGGAATAACTCATGAAAAGTGGTACATATGAAGGGGTTTGGTCTCGTATGCATATCATTCGATCATTCACAATAAAATTGTTTCTTTGTTTTAAGGATAAATTTTTTGATATGCTCTTTTGAATCTCAGGATGGAGGGAATAAAGGGATAGCCAAAAATAGGGAAGAAAATCAAATCATATATCTAACAGCTATACTGGAAGCAAAAAGAAATTTCAGCAATGTCTAAAATGAGGACATCATGACAGTTGTGTAACTTTATTGTTATTGATCAAAAATAATTATAGAATGGCATTGTTGTGGCAAAACTAATCCAAAACTTATTTCTGATAAAAATAAAGCAATAGAAAATGAAATAGCAGAAATTGAACAATCAATTAAACAAATAAAAATAAAACAACAAAACAAAAATCTATATACAACAGTGATTTCGACATGGAATTTATCAATCAAGTTGGTTCCACATGATTTTTTGAGTGGGAACCGTTTATACTATAGGAATACAATTGTTCTTCCAAATATTTTAAAAGATAAGAGTTTGTGCCTAGGACAAAAGCGATTTTGAAAGGACGTAGCCATAATTTATGAAACTTCAAATTTCTTCCTATGTCAGCATGGGTTGAGTCCCAAAGCAATACTTTCTCATTTAGTTTAAATTTGATAGCTTTTGCGCATTTGTTAAACTATTTCTTCATAGTTTGTTGTCTTCTCTTTATGTTTTTCAAGGAAAACATTCTTTGTTCTTCTATGGCTAATAGTGAATTTATCCTTTGAGAGACATTGGAAGAATTTAATTCTTCAATCTGTAGCATCAGCCGTAGGGAGGAGAGTTCCAAATCAGTAGGTAGATAATTTTATTGACCATAAACAAGTTGGAAGGGAGTGAAACATGTGCTTACCTTGGTGGTAGTGCGATCTTCCCAAAGGGCGTAAGTGAGGAGGGTGTGCCATTGATGAGGCTTATCTTCAATAAGCCTCTTTATGATCCTAACCGGAATTTTTTTAGTAGACTCGGCTTGCCCATTTCCTTGAGGGTAATAAGTTGATGAATTGAAATGTTTTACTCCCATCTTAGCTAGAAATTATGTCAATTTTGTGGAAATGAAAGCAGGACCATTGTCTATAATAATATCTAAATGAATGCCAAATATGGAGAAGATATTAGTTTCCAGGAAAGAAATTACTTGTTCGTCCTATGAGTGTCTAAGAGGGACAACTTCAGTCCACTTAATGAAATAATCAGTGGTTGTCAAAATGAAAACTTGGCCTATGGAAGACAGAGGATTGATAGGACCAATAAATTCTAGGCCCCATTTAGAAAAAGGAAAATCAAGGAGAACAGGTTGCAAAGGCATAGAAGAAAGACCCTCTTTCCCAGTGAATTTTTAGCACTTGTCACAAGATCTTGCGAATTTATAAGAATCTTGAAAAATTGAAGGTCAATAATAACCATTTCTGATGAATCTAAAAGCAATAGCTTTAGCAGAAAAGTGGCCAACAACGTGCATAATAGAATATGAATATCCATGAGTTTCCTATAACAATTTATGTGCTTCCTCATTATTCGCACATCTAATTAATATACCATCAATATACCTCCTTAACAAAAAGTCTCCTAAAATAATATACCTGGAAGATTCAAGACAAATCCTTCTCCTTTGATGAGGATCTAAGTCATCTAGGCATTTATGATATTGCAAGTAATACACCATATTTTTATACCAAGGATGTTCAGCAGTAGAAAGGATTTTCCTCTCAATATAAAACAATGTTAAAAGAGGATTATCTTGATTGTCAATTTCTTCACTTGCTTCAGCATGTTGAGATAAGTGAAGGGATAATTATCGTCCCTTAATTGTTTTCAAAGTCATGATGGTTAAATCATGCTCCTGGATTTTGGCAAGCCAATATGTAGGCTTCCCTAAAAGATAAGTTTGTGAAATCAGAAAATTGACAGCAGGCAAAGGGACTTTTACCTGTGTGTGTGTTTGCCTAGGATAAAGTGGTGAAATTTCTCTACAACTTTAACAAGAGAAAATTCATGTTTCTCAATATAAGAGTACTTGAATTCGTCATCTGATAAACTTTGTCTCACGCAAGCTACATGTTTCTCATTATTTTGATCATCACATTGTAAGAGGATAGAAAAAACTGCTTCCTTAGTGGCATTAGTGTATATGGTAAAATATTTCTCAAACTCTAGTTTTGCCAGAACCAGTGCGGAATTGATTTCCTTCTTAATCCTTACAAAACCATTTTTGACATCATCTATCCAAGAAAAGGAGTGATATTACTTTAGAATATTATGAATCAGTTTAACCATTAAATAAAAATCAGGAACAAACCTGCAGACAAAGTTGATAATACCCATAAAGGCTTGAACCTCCTTTTTGGAAGTGGGGGCAGGAAGGTTTAGGATAACAACAATCCTTGCGGGATCTATGCTTATTCCTAAATCAGAAATGATATGTACAAGGAGCTTACCCTTGGTGATTTCAAAAATAGATTTAGAAGGATTTAAGGAAATGCCGAATTTTTTGCATCGCATGAGAAATTTCCTAAGATGACCATAGTGATCCAATTGATTCTTTGAGTAGACAGTGAAATCATTAAGATATACTTGGATAATTTTACCAATAAAATTGTCAAAATCTATTTGCATAGTTGTCTGGAAGGTGGAACTTGCATTAGATAAGCCAAAAGGCATGCGTTCATAAGAAAATGTGCCCCAACGTGTAGTAAAGGTGGTTTTGTATCTATTATTCCTTTTTACCTTGATTTGATTATATCCAGAGAAACCATCAAGTAAGGACATCATTTGTGACCCTGCAACCTGTTGAAAAATAATTTCCATGTTAGGGAGAGGAAAATGCTCTTTTACACTAGCTCTATTTAATGCATGAAAATCAACGCATAATCGAATCTGACCAATTGTTTTCCTAACAGGAACCAAATTTGAAACCCACTCAAAATACTTAATTGGAAATATTATACCAACTTCCAAAAAATATTCCAACTCCTTTCTAATAGTAGCTTCAAGTGCGGGGTTAATATGTCTTTGCTTTTGCCTCACTAGTTTTATCCCTTCCTTGATAGGAATGGAATGTTGTATGAGAGAAGGATCAAAACCATGAAGATCCTCGTATGACCATGCAAAAACATCTTCAAATTCATGTAGTAGTTTTATGAGTTTTGCATTTTTCCTCGTTGGAACATTGGGCACCTAATTTAACCATGTTTGGATATTTGGAGGTCCCAAGGTTCAAGGAAATGTTATCACCCACTTTCCTTTTCGACTCCTCTTCCTTACATGTTTCTTTGTTTCTCACATCACTCGATGAAAATGAAATCTCAAGAGAATTCAAGCCTTTTGGAAATTTTTCATCTTCCATAGATATGATTTCCTTAGGCTTAAACAGTTCATTTTGTACGAAATCATAGATGCCTTCATCATTAGGAAAAACCTGCCATGATTCTACATTATCTGGAATGTGATGATGGTATAAAGATTGAAAAGTATAATCATGCCTTTGAGGTAGAATTTGTCAAGTAGGGGATGTCGCAAATACAAATAACCTATCATCCATTGAATTAAGTTCTCTCTTAACATGAGCGATGTTAAATGATAATAGGTTTAGGATAAGAATCCAAACAACTTGGGTATATCCTTTCATCAACTTGTTTCTAGGAGAATAGATTTTACACACAAGGTTCACAACAAGTTCAAAATCACCAAAAACTGTAAGGTGGCCACAACCAAGGTTATAATCATTTTCAATGCCTAGCAGTAAGGCTTCAAACTCAGTGACATTGTTCATGCAAGAAAAATATAACCTATAAGAAAAGTTATGGATTTTACCTATAGGTGAGTACAAGATAATGTCAGCTCCATTACCTTCGTTTGAGCACGAGCTATCAAAATACATGTGCCACATATCGTCTTCTAAATCAATTTGTTCTAAAGTAGTGTCACCCTCATTAGAAAAGATACAGTATACCCCTAAGTCTTCCTCGAGATAGTTTACATTCAATTGAGGAATGCTCCTACGTATGGTCAAATTCTTCCTTCTCTTAGGACTATAATATTCTTTCCATTCTGGGGAACGAAAAAGTATGTTCCATCAAGAAAAATATATCCACCTGTTAAGTCTTACCAGTCTTTTATTAAGATAATAGAATAGTTTCTTATCAGCGTGTTATTTACTTGGATGCTAAGGGTTGTCCTTATTTTAGGATGTGCACACAAAAATAAAGTTACATCTTTGATTTCACCTATTGTTGACTGTTGTAGACTGTTATAGGAGAACATGATTCTAGAATTTGCTTTATTACATGATAAGCCTAGCTCTTCCATGATGATTTTTGACATTACGCTTGGGCCCGAACCACCATCAATTAGAAAACAATGGGATATCTTATCCATAATTTTTATAGAAATGAAAAATGGAGGGTTTTTTACAGGGATTCTAAAATTATTTACATCTATATTATTTATAGTGGGAACCTCTTCTTTTGTATCTTCACAAATATTGGCTATGGTGGAAGCTTTTCCTTCCATAAAATTCCTGAGATTCTTTTGTTGTTCAGGGATGACAACCATGTCCAAAAGAGTAGCATCGACCTTGATATTATCCAGTTGTTTAAGGATGTTATACTTTGAAGAGGGAAGAGGGGAAGGAACTCCTTGAATTTAAGGAATTTCAGCAGTTTGTACATTAGTTCCTTGTGAATATGAGGTTGGGGTGGAAGAAGTATGAGGAGGATTGTATTTCCCTTTAGGAGCATAAGATTTGTTCCTAGTATTTATGATCATAAAATCTTCCGATTTTTCCCAATCTAGAACAATGATAGTGTTTTCGGGCTTCTTTCCAAATATTTTATCTCTGACACTCTTCTTAACTTCACAAGTACTTTCTTCATGATTTTCTTCGTAGAAGTTACACCAACTGCGAGACATAATGGACTTGGGATGAAAATTGTTTTCATTTGTATTCTTAAAAGGCGTTGCAGAAGAAGAAGATGCCCCAAGAGTAAGTGAGGGAACATTCCCCTTTTGTTCATAGGCTATCATCCGATTGTTCATATCTTGTACAAGTTGTAGGAGGGAAGACATATCTGTTTGTTTGACTAAATCTCCTTTAGGGAGACCTATTCTTTCAAGTTTCTCTTTGTACTCCAGGCAAGTGTGGAGAGCAGAGCCAAGATTGTCAATAGCCTTTTCTTCGAGCCTATGATGATAAGGAGAGGGAAGAACATTATAGTAATGCATTAAAGTGGCTTGGTTTTGGGGGAGGATTAGTTCATGGATTTGATTGTACAATTTGGTGAAGTTGAGTTTAAAGGACTTAATAGTCTCACCATATTTGTAAGAAAATTTGTTATATTCCCTTAAAATTTCGGTCGGCCTCTTGGATTGTCCATAAGTGGACTTGAACCAATAAATTAACTCTTCCCAAGTGGAAAGGATCTTTGGAGGGAGATCAAATAAATCAGTTTTTGCTTTCCCTTCAAGGGAGTTGACAAATAAGTGCATGTATGTATCAATATCGTTAGCCCGGATATTATAACAAGAATTAGAAAATTCCACTAGGTGTTTGTTTGTAGAAACAATATTATTCCTTGAGAACTTAGGAATATTATCCTTGAACTTGGGTAACAGACGAGTAGTAGGCTCTAGATTCAAGGGAGAAGATACATTCCATGGGGTGGTCGTAGCATCTTCCTCAAACTGAAAAAGACCATACTTATTTATAACTTTAGCAGGGTTGGTAGTCGATTGTATAGGAACTTGATGACTATATAGACTACCAATTACCTATGAGGTTGAAGGTTGGGATGATGAAGCACCTTCAGCACAACTAGCACCACTCGCGGATGCCATTTTCTAAGTGATGGGAAAGGGAGAAAAGGGTGAGATGGAATAATCAGACAAAGTCCTCCTTAGAATGCTTTCTTGGGTCAACAAAATGACTTTCCTCCTTCCCATTTAAATGATAGGAGTAGCTTCAGGGGACAATCCTCTTCTTCGTCTAGAAATGTGTGGATTTGAGGACATGAAAATGAATACCAAAGACTTAGGAAAAGGGAGGTTACATATGATTTCTAGGTGGCCTTTTCCTGGCTTCCCAACATTCATATATACTTATATCTTGTTCAACTACTTCCCAAGAGCATTCAAGCTCATCTCGAGTACTAGCAGTTTCTAGGATAGTATTGAATAGGGTCAAGGAAATGTTAGTCTGGTCTATAAGACTATGTTCAATATTAGGATTCTTTGTAGAAGGTACTTTCATGAGAAAAATCAATCAAAGAGTGCTAAAAAAAATAAAAAGATTAAAAGATAATCGTGAATACAATCAACCAGAGAGATATGGAAGATCTCCCTAGTATGGTCTCCAAATAAATGTTGAGGAAAATGTATGGAACACCTTACTCAATCATTTTCATATCTTTCCTCGCTAGGACAAGATAGTTGGGAATGTCACCTGGGGTTTATGTTGGACAACTGAGAGGGGGGGTGAATCAGTTGTTACCGTTCTTAAACAATTATGTTTCTTTTAAACTCTTTGCAGAAACACTGAATGATCATCACAATAATGCAGGGAAATAAACAATGGCACTTTCAACATCATTCACATATATGAGAAACACAGAGACTGATATTTCCTGAGAAAACCCATACAGAGTAAAAACCTCTTTTTCTTTAGATGATAAGTAATAGTTACATTCTTTACATTATCATACATATGAGCACCAACTCATAATGAGGATACAACCTTAGTTTTGCAAGCTGCTACTTGCTGAGAGCACCAACTCTCTGTTTTCTCTAGCACCCACTAGAAGGAAGCACCAACTCCCTAGTTTCTCTAGCACCAACTAGAAGGAAGCACCAACTCCCTAGGTGTTTCCAGCACCAACTGGATGGAAGCACCAAATTAAAATCATACAGGCACCAACCTGTATAACAGAGAACAAGAGTTCTCCCTTGCACCACCTTGCCACCCTGGTTTCTCTGGCTGCAACCAGATGGAAGCTACAACTCCTTGTGTTCAAGCACCCACTTGAACCTATGAGGACAACAGTCCTCCCTAGCACCTCCCTTCCACCCTGAAATATAAATATTTTCTACTGAAACTTATTATAGTGATATGATGTTCAACAATGGCTTACCAGACTCATCACTGTTCTGCTGCATTTCGTTGCTTTGTCTGCCTCATTGTCTTTCTGCACACATGACTTGCGTTGTTTTTTCTTCTGCTTTTTATGCTCTGTGTGCCATATCCATTCACTACACAGTTCCTCTTCTGTGCAATTCAGATGCTGCACTCTTCTCCTTCTTCACACATGAATCACCTTCACTAACAACAACCTCAACAAACTCCAACAGCAACCGCCACCCTTCTCTTCTCTGCACCGTGTATATATATAGATTTTGTGCATCTTGTGCATGCAATATTCTCCATTCCTCTACATGCTCATACCGCACCAATCTCCTCCACATCTCAAGTGCTTTGCATGATCATCATCATGACTCTTCAAATTCTCTGGTAGTTCAACCCCTATGTGTATCATCACAAGGTGTTAAACCGAGATTCCTTTTTCTCTCTGGCAGTTGAGACTCTTCATCTTCTCTATTATAGTTGAGCTCATCCTTTCTGTTTTAGTTACGAGCTCAAACCCTTATCCAACTGTCAATTTCCTCCACGAATCATCTTCATTCCACTGGAAGATTCCATGTGACTCTTCAGCTCCTCTGGAAATCACACTGAAGTCTCTTCGCATCCTCTGGTAGAAACCATCAATTGTTTCTAGCAGTTTCACTGTGTCATGCAACAATAGCCCTCCGATCTTGTTCAAATTCACCTACACCGTTGGATTGATTCCATGGGATCTTGCATTCATTTTGGCATTTCATCATTCAACAATTCTGTGCTGAGTGTCTCGACACTTCATTTCACGATCTCCGAAGTTTTGATACAGAACTTTTCTGCACTAGCTCCTTCTCCAATATGGCTATGGTCAAAACCAAGCGCCTATGCAAAAAGCGCTTTTCATGAATTTGCATTTTGTGGATTTGGAGATGAGGCATCTCAACTTTCCAAGTCGTGATCTCTGAAACCCTGAAATGGAGCGTATCTGGACTGAATCCTACCCTTCTCATGACCATGGGCTGTGATCACAACCTTATGCATAAAGCGCTTTCACGATTTTGCATTTCATGATTTCGACATTCCTGTGGTGAATGTTCTCTTGTCTCTCTATGTCGCGATTCATGAAACTCTGATATGGAGTAAGTCTGCTGACATCACATGTGTTAAATAACTGCCACATGTCACCCTGATTCGTGACTTACATGTGCTTGGAATGTTGAATCAGTGTGACACTTGTCATTACCTGGTTGTGCCATGTGTTCCTAGCTGATTTGGTTTGCTGACGTGAGTCAGATCGACGGTCCAGATGTGATCTTGATTTGACGGCTCAGATTACGTCATGATTTTGCATATCGCAAAATCGACATTCTTGTTGCATTCTTTGCTTGCCTCTCCATGTTGCGATCCCCGAAACTACGATATGGAGTTAGATCAATGGTATAGATTTGAGCTTGATTCTACAGTTGCGATTGAATCACAATTTCGCATATCGCGAAATCGACATTCTTGATGTTTGTTTTCTTGCCTCTCCTTGTTGTGATCCCCGAAACTCTGATATGGAGTTAGATCAACGGTCCAGATCTGAGCTTGATTCTACGTCTACAATTGAATCGCAATTTCTCATATCGTGAAATCGACATTCTTGATGTTAATAATTTTTGACATGTTCAACTCGCGATCCTTGAAACTTCGACATGGATTGGGATCAACGGTCCAGATTCAACCTCGATCTAATGGCTCAGATTAAGTCGCGATTTCACCTATCGCAATTACGCCCGCTTCTCCTTGTTATACTTTAAAAGGTGTTCAGGTTATCCTTGATCCAACGATGGTCGGGTCCTATGCTTGGATCTAACGTTTGAGATCTGTCCTCCTGTTCAGTTCTCTTCTTGTCTATATTATGATCCGACGACCCTTGTTCTTTCGGGAATTTGGAATGAGATCCAACGATCAGAAATGCTTATCGAGCCTTCGATCATTTTATCAATTTTACGCTGCCTACGATCATTCAATCTTCCTAGACTTATCTTCTATTTTCCTGTTGATCATCACTGCTGTACTCAAGCCATCATCACTGTTGTACTTGCCATCAATGACAAGCTTACGCTACCTGTAAAACATACCAAACATCCTCTGCACTATCTCTTCCGATCTTATCGAGGTTGCTCTGCAGCTTCTTCCCAAAATACTTCTAGTGCCTGTCTATTACATTCTTCCTGTATTCATGCCATATTCATTTCTCTACTTGCCATCAATGACAACCTGTTAAACATTTCCAACAATCTCCCCCTTTGGCATTGATGGCAACAAAGGCACCCAAATTCTTTTCTCCCTCTTTGACATCAATATCAAAGAAGAGGCATGCTCCCCCTGAGCTATTGTAGTAATTTTAGGAGGCATTAGATATTCAAACAATACAAATCTCCCCCTAACAAGATGGACTCTTTTAGGTGTGAAACGAAATGACACCTAGCTTCTGTCTGAGATATTCAAATGGTGTCTTGGCTAGGGGCTTAGTAAAGATGTCTGCAATTTGTTCTGCAGTAGGAATGTAATGGACCTGAACAATCTGATTGGTGACTTTCTCTCTCAGAAAATGATATTTTATGGGAATATGTTTTGCCTTGGAGTGGAAGACAGGATTTTTAGACACACTGATGGCACTAGTGTTATCACAATGAATTGGGATTGGTGCAGTGTATTTTACCTCTAAGTCTGCAAGTATCTGAATCATCCATAATACTTGAGTGCAACAGGTAGCAGCATCAATGTACTCTGCCTCTGTGGTTGATAAAGAAATAGAACCTTTCTTTTTACTAAGCCATGCTACTAGGGAGTCACCCAAGAAGAATGCTCCTCCACTGGTGCTTTTTCTCTCATCAACATAGTTTGTCCAATCTACATCTGAATAAGCAGTCAACTGAAGACTTTGATTTCTGGGATACCACAGACCATAAGTCATTGTCTCTTTCAAATACCTGAATATCCTTTTGATAGCTTGCAAATGACTCTATTTAGGTGCAGCCTGATATCTTCCTACCATTCCTACAACATGCATTATGTCTGGGTGAGATGCTGTGATGTACAACAGGCTTCCTATCATTGATCGATATGAGCTTTGATCAACATCAAGTGAATCATCATACTTGCTTAGTTTACACCTAGTTACCATAGGTTTACCCACAGGTTTAGAATCTTCCATTTGAAACCTTTTCGACATTTCTCTTAGGTATTTTTCTTGAGAAATGAACATCCCTTTGGGCCTCTGAGTAATTTGTAGACCAAGGAAAAATGACAGTTCTCCTATCATAGACATTTCAAATTTAGACTCCATGGCAGAAGAAAACCATTGTACCGGTGAATCCTTATTACATCCAAAGATGATGTCATCTACATAGACCAGTACGATGAGAAAATCATTATCCTTTGTCTTAATATACAGATTGTTGTCGATTGTTCCTCTCTTGAACCCTCTATTTTTTAGATATGTATCCATTCTATGATACCAAGCTCGAGGGGCTTGTTTTAAACCATATAAATCTTTCTTCAACTTGCATACTAAGTCAGGGTTATCAGACAATTTGAAACCCTCTGGTTGTTCCATATAGACTTCTTCACTTAAATCTCCATTGAGAAAGGCTAACTTGACATCCATTTGATAGACTTTAAACCTTTTATGACAGGCATAGACAAGAAACATTCTGATAGCTTCTAATCTTGATACGGGCACAAATGTTTCATCAAAATCCAGTTCTTCTATTTGAGCATAACCTTTATAGACTAACCTCACTTTTTTCCTGATAACTTGCTCATTCAACTTATTCTTAAAGATCCATTTGGAGCCAATGACGTTTTTACCTTCGGGTCTTTAAACCCTCTCCCATGTATTGTTTTTCTCAATCTAATCAAGTTCTTCATTCATTGCTTTAACCCAGTGATCATCTTTGCTAGCTTCATTAAAATTCTTGGGTTCCAACATGGATATGAGAGCTATATGAGATTGTTCGGTGGTTTTGATTAGCTTTCTCCTGGTTTGTACACCTTTGTCTTTTTCTCCAATTATCTGACTTGCAGGGTGATTCTTTTGAATGAT
>ML793358.1:236279-248784 GCA_009831015.1 Picea engelmannii | reverse complement strand
GTGTACATGATCACATACATGCAAACCTTCCTTAACTTTAACAACAAGAGACTAGCATTTTCATCAAACTTTTCTTTAGTCTCACATGACTAGTTTTGGATTAGTCAACAACCCTAACTTGAAATAATCATAAATTTGTTCCTGTAATGAATAAATATATGAAACTGATATACAGTTTTCTTAGGTGTATTTTATGCAATGCCTCCAGGTTTCACTACTTGGAACCTCTCAAGAAATGATTTATAGCAAAAATGGCATACCACTTCATAAGGCCATAAGTCTCAAACTGTGAGGAGTTATGTGACGTTCCACATACCAGTAGAAATGGAATGACATGTACTATCCATTTAGAATAGTATTATTTGAAAATATATCAAAACTAATACCATTATCCATCAAAAAAGATTGGGTCCATTACCCAAGCGTCGGTTCTCAAACTTCTCATGGCCATAACTCTCTAACCATGAGGAGTTATGTGACTTTCCACATACCTCCAGAAATGAAATGACATGTACTACCCATGTAGAATAGTATTAACTTAAAATATATCAAAAATCATACCATTATACATTAAACAACCTTGGGTCCATTATCCAAACCTTTGTGCTACTAGAATTCGCTACCGAAATTTCTCCAAGGGTTGATATCAATCACTAAGGGTTGACATCAATCCACAATATCACTCTCCAATGGTTGAAATCAATGAAAACCAACAACACATACAAACTATCCATCAACCTAAGCCAACTGTCTGACAAAATCTACACCGCCAAAGAAACCCACTACCGAGGTAGAAACATCAAAGAAAAGAAAGGTTTCCCTGCAGAAACCTTTGAAAAGAAAGAAGAAGTGTGCCATTAAGACCAAGATGAAGGCCACACTCACAATGGACGATGTTGATCTAATCATCGCAGTTGTAGAGGATTCTTCAAAGGATATCTTGCAGCGATATGGAGCAAAGCAGGAGACATTGTATGAAAGAATCAAGGAGTTGAAGGAGATACAACAAGCCATCCATTCGAGCCACACAGTACCTATTGCACCCTCTTCGTCAAATATTGTAGAATTCGGGGATGATCCTTCCCATTTAAAAAGACTAGTAGATGCAACAGAGGCTCGACGTTAGCGATTCCAAGAAGAAAAGGAACATGATACATAAGTATTGAAGCAAGAAAAGGAGGAGGTCTTAGTGAAACTACGAGTTGCATAGTCCTTTATATCCACCTACGAGAAGGAAAAAGATGAAATTCGGGCGATGTTTAAGGAGGACAATGTGAAGATATAAAAAGAAGAATACCAACTGCTCATAGAGAAGACTATGGTCAAATAAGTGGTGACTAAAGAACTTTTCTCTATGTCAATATTGGCACAGGAGGAACTAGCGTCAGTCGAGATGCAAGTGGGGAAGATCTCTAAGGCCATTCGACAGCTTCAAGCACGTGTAATGGAGTTGGAGCTTCAAGCAGTACCTAGACCTCTGCAGGAAGTGCGCGAACATAGAGAGAAACCTGCTAAGAGCGCAGTTGGAAGGATCAAGGTCCTCTCCTTAGAATGTAAGAAGTTGAGTGATCAAAGTGCCCAAACCTATGAACGCCTCGTAGAATATCCGGAGCTGAGAAAACTAGAATAACAACTCCAAGAGGCACAACAACAGGCATCCACCATGTAGGTGCAGATGTATCTACTCATTATGGTTGAGCGAATGAAGAGATCACAGGAGAAGCGTGAAGTCCAAAAACAAATTACTACCATTCATAGCAAAGTCATGGAATTTACACAGAGACTACAGCCGATGCAGGACGAGGCCTACATGATTTTTGAAGAGATTGAAGGACAAGGCTCGCAGCTAGACCAAGTGGTTGCGACAATGTAACACGCTTGGAAGGGCCTGTTACAGAGCAAGTGATTCAGGAGTTTGTCGAGTAGGAAGCTCTTGCGAAGAAAAAATTCAAGGTAGCTTGAGCTAAGCTCGATGCCTTTGAAGCGGTGTTTCCCAGATCTGAGTGACTCGGGATGAGTCACAGGTGAGTGTTGGGGGCTTGTTGGCCCTTGACCAAGTTTTGAGGAAACATTGGTCGTGTTTGACCACTTTTGGGACTTCAAAAATATGTTCGAAGATGGAGAGCCTAGGAGGAGATGATATCGCAAGATCTCACTTATTTTGTGGGCTTGTGGACCCAACAAAGGGTTTACTAGTGTTTATGTAAAGGGTTATGGGATGTTGACCCATGGGCTTACCCATGATTAGGCCTTATTGTAAATGTATAAATAAGTAGCTAAGAGATTTAAGAAGCCTGGCTGGTGGGCTATGTGCACAATATGTTGTAATTTTTAATATTGTCCTAGTACAAGAGGTTGTAAGTTGCTTTGTGCAAACAAACTATGTAGAGTGAGGCTCTGTTCCCTGACCTGATTTTGGGAAGGAGGATATGGCGCTCAGTGCGTAGATCTCTTGTCCTCTGCAGAGTTTGGCTCAGTGGATTTTTGCACAAGAGAAGATGAATGTAAGAAGATTGAAGACTAATAAATAAGAAGAATAAGTTGGTGGGCGTAGCCCCACACTGGGATGAATCACATATATCTTGTTTCTTGATGTGCTTTGTGCGATATGAATTATGTTGTTTATCTACTTAGTGTTGTTGCTATAATGTATGATGAATGCATTTGATGATTATCGATTAGTGATTAATGGTATTAAAGATAAATGAATGTTAGATCCATGCTAATGCTATGTGCTAAGTGATTGAAAGTGCTTGATCTCTATTATTACTGCGCTAATCTGTAATAAGGGTTTAATATGCGATGTGAATGAGACTCATGAACTAATGCATATGGTTGGATAAGTTCTATGCTAAGTGGTGTAATCATAGATCTGTGTCCCATCTTGGTTCTTAACACATGAGTCCTGCAAAGCCCCCCTGCCTCTACCTCGGGTGAGACTTCATCTACTTCAAAGGTGTTGCCAAAAGGGCTGGTGGTTAGGGTTTTGTTGGTGCGTTGTTGAAGCATTAAACCTTGGGTCTACCCTTGTGCCAACATTGTTTTTTGTTTTCAAATGTGATGATCACCTGTATATGAATTATGAAATGCTTGAGTGAATTTTTACAAACCAGAATGCAATAAATTGGGAATTTTGGTTAAGTATGGTTTTGGTCAAATTATTGTTATACACATGGAACTTTTGGACACTTCGCAGGACCCTGTGGGTTTAAAATTTACCATATCATGTCCACTCTGCAACTATTTTTTGTGTTGGTTGTGATGATTATGTTGTTGTTCACCCTTCGACTCTGTTATATATAAGTATTGTTATTATTGTTAATTAATTCATGGGAAATATAAAATTGGCTACTATGCAATGAATTTTTTTAGGAAAATGAGCATCCTTGGAAAGAAACACCAATTATGGGTTGTTTTTTCTAAAACAGAGTGTTGTTCAATTTTGAAATATTAAAAGGTTTTTGATTATTAATTAACGTCGAGAATGGAATTGTTTGATATATTATTAGAACAGTATCTGTGGGAATCCCTTCCATCGTACCATTTTTCACTAAATACAACCCCTTCATGATCCCAATTTCACTTATCAATTCCATGTTATGTGATATTTGTTTTTAAGATAAGTCTGTATGGAAATGAAGAAAGTTTGATGTGGAAGATATTGATGATTGGTATTCTGGGATAAGTTTTTACACATTTGATTGTTTTTATTGATTGTTGGAGCAATATTCGTAAATCCTCCCCCTCCATGATATCACTTTACGCTAAATATAATATCTCCATACTCCCATTGACCCTATCAATTCCTTGTTCATGTGACAATTAATAAATGGTATTTTTATGGATGGATTGCATGTGTCTTGTAGTAAATTATCGAGCCAAATCTTGATTTATGTAAGAAGAGTTTCATGTATGGGTTATTAAGAAGTTCATGAATGACTGATTATTGCTACAGGATGAATTTTTTTTAGTAGAGGCAGCCATGGACGAAATAATAGAGGCAGATGTAACTAATAGCGAGGTCATATGAGGCCTCGATTTTCCATTCACTTTGATGTGGACTCGCAAGAGTTAAATCAACTATTCCAAGCTAGGTTATTTAATTTGGTTGTCCATGGGATATTGCATCCTTGCCCTGAAATGCCCCCTTTCCAGCAACCTCAAAATTTTCCCAGGATTCGTGTTCCTCCACATGTGTCAATGTAGCCCAAAGTCCCCACTAATGACAGTTGGCAATAAATTGTCCACCAGCCTATCTCCCACCACCAGGGATGTCCCACTATGTCCTTACCTTTACCACCACCAATTAATCCAAATGTTCAAATTCCTCCTGTTGTTTCGCTAGAACAATCCTCGCACGCCAACAACAGATTAAAAGTTGATATCCCACAACCTGTGCAAGACAAAGGAAAAGCAACAGCCTATCCCTCTAGTCCATCCACATAATATTCTAAATCTATGTCTTCACCTCTCCACCTAAAAGATGAATTCTCCCATGTGATCAGCGAAATACAACCCCAAGGGTCTAACCAACCAAGGTCTACTCAAGAAAAGTCAGTTGGAGACAACAGTGAGAAGAGTAAATATGCCTCACAAAGAAGCGAATATGGATTTTAAAAGTTTTTTATGATTTTTAGTGATGAAGACAATATTTAATAATTTTCAACTTTTTGGGACAACAAGCTTTATTTTGGATATTTTTGTGGATAAAATGGATATATTGTTTTTTTGGGATATGCCCTTAAATTTTGCTGATATTTAGATATTTGATTTAAAGAATATCAATGGGAGCTACAAGGGTGTTATATGATTCAAATGATAAAWTTTTTATTTTATATTTAATGATTGGAAAAAAAATGATGGGAGTCACAAGGGTCCCACCTATTTAGTAATTATTARATAGACCCTTATTTATATATTATTATTAATTATTTCTCCCTAAACTAATTAGTTAAGTTAATTTGACTTAACTAAAGKAAGTAGTTGAACTACCTCAACTTATTGAGAAAGAATAAAGGTTCAGTGAGAGGAAGAGACAAGAGGAGAATAGAAGGAGAAAGAATAAAGGTTCAGTGAGAGGAAGAGACAAGAGGAGAATAGAAGGAGAAAGACAAGACTAAGGTTTTCTCTTCAATTATTGAGATAGCTTCGGTTTTCATTCATTTCTACGTTTACTTGAAAGCCTAATCCTCTTATTGACAACAAGGTCTTATTGAAGGCAACAAGGTTCAAAATGGAATCATACTTTCAGCAGCTTGTTTTAAAGGTGTTTGATTCATCCTTGATAGTCTGTGTATGCTTGTCTATTTGTGAATTAATTTCATGGCTGATAAAGGATATCTTGCAGAGTCAAATGGAAAAAAAATTGTGGTAAGCTGATCCAAATCATTAATTTCAGTTTTATTTTACTGTCGGAGTCCTTTTGTATGGTGCCCATCGGAGGCCTCTAAATCTTACTTTGGTCCATACCCTCACAGGGGTTTGTAAATAGAAATACACTTTTGTATCTCAGAATGAAATAAATCATATTATTGTCTTGTCTCATACATGTGTTTTCATGACTTGGTTCCTCCTTTCACTTTTGGTCTCCATTTTACTTTATTGTAAAAGTTGTATACATTCTTGTAGATTTTTATAAATTTCATTTTTACATTGCAACATATACAAATCATAAAACCAACCTTAATCCTTGTAATTAATACTTTTGGATTGAGTGAATTTTTTGAGGCTATAAACCCCGGGTGACATTGCCAACTATCTTTTCCTAATCAGGAAAGATCTGAAAATGATTGAGTAAGGTGTTCCATACCTTTTCCTCAACAACCCTCACATGTACTAGACATCAAACCCTTTCTGATACACAACCTTTCAATACATCAACCACTTCACAAGTACAGTCTCTCAACCATGTACCACAAAACCCTTAACCATATGTCAAGAAATATAAGATGTGCCTCAACACTAAAAAGATGTATCAATATCCCCGGATGGGGTGACATCTAGAAATAGTGATAAAGGTGGCACACAGGTAGCCTAGTGAGTTATTACCCCCAACCGCCACCCTCATCCCACACCATTTGAATGACAGGCCTTACCATCGCACTTATGGTAGTGCGATGCTCTACCTATAGAAACTTAATGGATATGCATGTGAACCAACTCTGGAGCTCTGAGGTGGGTACTCGTCCTCATGATAATGTCACTTCGACTTTCATGGAATTCATGTAATCCCCCACCATCATTCAATCAGCCAATATGAAGGTAAGATCTCCAGGCTATTATGTCATTTACCAAGTTCTATAGGCTTTTTGGTTCTCTCGGTCTCCTGTGCATTAATGCGGTGAACCTCCTCCCATCCTCCCACTGTTGGTCACCTCTCTCATTCTCCTTTTCACCATATTGAATCCACTATCTTGGAATTCACCTCTGTTACCCCATTTTCACTATCATCCTTCAATCATGCCAAGAGAGTGTGGAAAACCCAAAAGGGGGCCATTGTATTACAATTTCATTACAAGGCACAATTGCCCAGACCCTTTGCAACCCCTCCCTCCAATTGGCTTCCTTGGAAGAGGCCAGAATTGTACTGAGACTCCCCCTCCCTCCCCTTATTCCCAAAACTTGCCTCCTTCCCCTTCTGAAAATATTCATAACATGGGAAGTTTCCCGGTGGAAGAATAAATTCCTCCTCCTGAGAAGGAACCCTCGAACGCCTTGCTCGAGCCTAGTATCATCACTAGGCCCCAATCCAGGCCTATGGAGCATAGAAGTTTCTTGGTGGAGGAATAAGTTCCCCTCAGTTGGTTGGAATATTGGATTGCCAAGAACTCTAGCCCTAGGCTGGCCGAGGAAGAAAATCCACTGTTGGATTTCAATATGGATAGAGCGGAAGTAGAAGCGGAAGCATATGAGAAAATTGAGCATACTATGCCCAACCCTCATCACTTTTTGGACGAACACTTGCAACTAATATTTGATATGTGGAGAATCCTAGAGGATGAAATTTGAAATCAACGCACTCTCAACCGATACATGGACCTCCTATTCAACGCCTTGTCAGATGCTCCAGAGAAAAATCGTTGTCTGACCTGCGAAAAAAAGTTCATCTTCACCTATAGCATCGATGGACGTCCAGGTTTGCCAAATATCTAGCTTCTCTCTCAGTTTATATTTCAGGATCTGACTCTTTTAATTTTGTTAAGTTTTATGATCAATAGATACAACCATGGCGACCATGGGATCTGGTGCATGACACCAAACACGTCTAATGTTAGTAATATGACATCTGTCAAGTTGAACCGTGAAAAAAATATTATGATTATTAAATGATTTGGTGAACCACCTGTTCCGGTTTCCCTGCTGTGGAAGAACAGTTGGCAAGTAAGGATCATTGTACTCTTTTGAATTTTTTAAGGTATTACATATTTTCTCTTTTATTTACAAAAAAAAAAACAAGATGTATCAATGATAAATATTGATTATACCAACACTGTATTTCTATAGATCCGACTTAAACAAAAATTCCCATGCAGCCACTAATATCTTTAGGGAAAATCCTCAACCCCCCCTAACCATTTCTCATGTAGGCAACAAAATCCAACTAGTCATATAAATAAGACATACATTTTGAACCAATAGATAGATTTGATGTACATGATCATTGTAGACCTTCCTGGGAGATTGCTTTCAGACTCTAGAGACCTAGTATCTTCATCTTCTCAAGTTTCTATGGATTTTCCCTCATGTATGTTCCCTATTATACTGCTAGCCCGCATACATACGCACCCTACTCCACTGTAGCCTGTGTACACCTAAAAAACTAGGGTTTTTTAAGTATTTTTTGTAATTCCTAAAATTTCATCATCAACTCTTTGTTCTACCTTAGACTTGCACAACTTTAGATATATCAATGAGTACTTGCAATAAACCTTACACAATAATAGATATTCAATGTGCTTAATAAGTGCTAATAGGAGAGCCTTGCTCTCTTATTTATACTTTCATGTAGCTTCCTCAAGGGGTTACCTTCTAACAAATTTAACCCAATTTATTTGTTTTAGGGCTAACCCACTTCTAACCACTTGTCCACTTCGAACCCACTTTTCTACAAATAGTAAATTATCCACTTCTAGTTGCAACTAATTTAATTTTAATTATTTTCTTATTGCAACAATTGAACCCATGATTAACTCCTAGTTTCACTCACTTGACTAGCCAATTTCTTCTAAGAGCTTCTAGAATATTTTTTACTTATTTGAACTTCTAGATAACTCATTAGGGTTCTCCAACTTCACAAGGCCATAAATCTCTAACCGTGAGGAGATATGTGTCGTTGCACATATCACCAGAAATGGCATGACGTGTAAATATAGAATAGTCTTACCTGCAAATATATTAAAATTTATACCATTATATGTCAATCAAACTGAAATTTCTTAACCATACTATTGGATCTACCATAATTTTCTACCGGACTTGCTTCAAGGGTTGACATCAATGAAAACCAACCCAATTAATCAATAGATCGGGCATGAGAACAAGGAGGTTTGTGTTAGTTTCAAAGGATTTTTGAAACCCTATTTTGAGGAAGATTCAAAGGAAGTTGGAGCTAACCTGTGTAGCGTGATTTATTACAGATGTGGACACATTTAAGTGTATGGGATTACATTTAAATAATGATTCTCAAATCCAAGTCAGTGTGTGAAAAAATGCATGAGTTAAGTGGAGTGGAGTGAGAAGTTCTAATATCACATAATCAAATATGAAAGAATGCATATGTGAAAGAGAATAATTGAATGTAAGTTGAGGCTCTGAAGTCCAAGGATTATAGAGAATGGAAGAGAATATAATGTAATCCTCTAAGGGTGTCTAGGAGGTGCAATGTCTAAGGAAATTTTAAAATCATGTAGATTGTGAACTGGTGAAGAGTGTTGTAAGGACATAGAAATAGATTTGTATGGGTGAAGGCTTGAAGTAAATAGACAATTTTTTGTTGTTGACAAGTTGAGGATGTTGGTGTCTCTAGTAGGTTGGTGCATACAAGTATTTTTGAGATGGTTCTTAGCCAAGGGGATTGGTGTCTCCCCCAGGTTGGTGCCTAAAAACATTATTTTTGAGTTGGTGGTCAAGAGAAGAGATTGGTGTCTCCTATAGGTTGGTGCCTTCAAACATTGTAGTTGTAGGTTGGTGCCTACATACATTGTTAATTTGGTGCTCATCCAAAGGGATTGGTGTCTCTTGCAGGTTGGTGCCTGCAAATATTATTGTTGATTTGGTGCTCAAGAAAGGAGATTTTTGTCTCCTACAGGTTGGTTCCTGCAAGCATTGTAACAATAGGTCCATGGCTACATGAACGTATGAAATAAATGTTTTTTTGTTTTTCTCTCATTTGGGTTTCCACACTAAATCTCTGTGTAGTATGGATTGCATGTTTATATATTTATCATTAACTTCTACAGTTGGTAAAATAACATGTTGATAAATATTGTAAGAAAATAAAATTGTTCTTATATTGATTCACCCCCTCCCTCCCAGTATAAGTAAGTGTGCTAACAAGATTCACTTTTATACTGAATTTATTTTATAAATTAAAGTTTGATGCAAAAATTAACTTTAAAGTTGTTTTAAGAGTGATTTTTTCCATAATTTAAGTGAATTACACTTTACAACAATTGATACTATAACTTAGAGTTGCATGAACTTTTTCAAAAAGTAAATTAATGAAAAGAAAAAATCGAATTCAAAAATTCTAAATTATCAAAGAAAATTTTAATCAAGTGAGCTAATGCAAAATATATAACAAGTGTTAGAAAAGAGAAAATGTATTTATTTATTTTAACTCTTTGTCACGGAGTGTGTGATTACCCTAAAAACCCTTGTTTTTTTCCTACAAAAAAAAACCAACACAACCACACCCACAAAACAATCAGAACTTTTGAAAAAAACCTATGAAACTTTATAAGATCAGGGTTAAATATTGGTTAGTCTATTTGAAAAATGTAAGTTTTCTATTTATTTCTAATTTGTGTGTGTGATACTCTGCCATCAATTCTTCTGGATGATTTCTCTCTTTTCTTACTTCCAATCTAATGAAACAAAGCTCGGTTTGCAAAGTATCATCGAGACTCCAAGGACCTATAACAAGAGTTGTCACAAAATGCTTCTCTTGTTTTGAGTTTTTCCCAGTTGTAAAGAAGGATCACTAAGCAACCAAGAGTAGGAGATCTTGGGATATGGCATTATAAGAATGCGGTTTTCATTTTAAAACCATTCCCTGTGCCCACTTTTGCACACTTGTGAATGTTGTATGTATTTGGCTCCCAGTTCAGATTCTCATTGTTGGATGATAGTGACGATGCTGAAGGTAGCAAGGAATTTACTGATGAAGAGTAAAGGTGATAATCAAAGCATTCTTTGGTTGAACCCTTGTAGAATAAGTTTATTTTAGCTCTTCCTATTTCTAGTGATTCAAGTAAGCCAACTTGTTTGGATCACGAAATAGAGAAATTGATCGAATATTTCTTGTGGTCTGAAAATCAAGTAATGAATGGTTATGTTAAGGGTTCGGTTATGGATCTTCAATCTCTTGCATATTGATTGACTGACATGGAGCTACCTTGTGGTAGGTTCTTGTTGAGAAGATAACAATTTGAGTATCATCTCATCCGTTGGGGAGGAAACAATCTGAAACAAAAATCAAACCAAATCATGTGCAACAGCCATGCAGCCAGCCAAATCGAACAACCAAGAGGGAGGAACCAACATCGACAACAATGGTTCAATTTAGTTTGCATTATATATGAGATTATACTATCATCTATGGAAATCCCTATTGTATTTATGAATTCCTTCGCAGTGAGTTATCATAAATATTTAAGAACATTTGTTTGAACCTTTCCTGAGCTTTTGAGTCTACATTTTTAATTCTTTGGATAAGTCTAATTAGTCCTCTAGCACATCTATCCTAACTTCTAAGTTTATTTTTTATTTAATGTTAGGAATATGCTTCAGAAATTTTGATTCATTATATCACCTCATATTCTCATGTCAAGTACGATTGTTCATATCAGTTATAATCCTTATTGGTTAATAAGTGTTTAAGGTACATATATACTCCATGATTTCATATGTTGTATCCTGATTTCACTTGTGACAAAGGTTGCATGCATCATTTGGTGAAAATATTTTCCTCTCAACTCATTTCAACTTCGAGGCCATTGATATATTTTGAAGCCAATGTTGAGGCATCAAGGAGGATTTTAGGACCAGTCATCTGACATAATGGGAATGGATGTCATCTTTTGTAACAACCCTTCTTAAATAGATGTATACGGATTATTAATTATAATTAATTTGATAATCTGACTGTCCTAATATGTTAGTTAAACAATAATTATTTCTTAATAGTAT
This sequence comes from Picea engelmannii, assembly GCA_009831015.1. Taxonomy (NCBI): domain Eukaryota; kingdom Viridiplantae; phylum Streptophyta; class Pinopsida; order Pinales; family Pinaceae; genus Picea; species Picea engelmannii. Next base: position 237,375 of record ML793358.1, on the reverse strand, counting down.
TAACTAATTAATTATCATTAATTACTTGTTCATATCTGTTAATGATTAATTAATTATTAATTGACTCATTAATTATTTGAGTAGAGAATTAAAGGGGTTAATAATTTAATTTATTAAGGACTTATGTATACACGGGGGGGACGGGGAAGAAACATTAAATAAGGGGATAAGACATTAAATAAGGGGATAAGACATTAAATAAGAGGATAAGACATTAAATAAGGGGATAAGATAATGAATAAAGGGATAAGGAAATTAATGAGGAGAAGAGAGTCAATGAAGGAGGGATATGATGGGAGGAGTCTTACGGGAAGGGGGATCATTCTTTTGGGGAAGGAGGAGGATATATTTCTGTGGGAGATTTCTCTGTGGAGATCTCTGGTGTGAGGAGTTTGATTTTGGTGGATTTTGGTGAATTAGAAGCAGGGGGCACCGGTTTGCTGGGGGTTTTGGGCACGGGGGCCAAGATATCCTTACGGTATCCTAGAGGTAGGGAGATGGACATGCTGCTCCTAGCTGCAGGGAGGAAAAATCAGTTTTGGGCAGTGTTTGACATAGTTTCAACTTCAGCAACGGACAACCAGATCAACGGGGGAATTAACATTAGGAAGAGGCAATTTATTTATTCTGTTAAGTAATTCTTATGTTGTGGATAAAATTTTAATTTCTGCTGAATAGTTATGCTTATTCGATGGTCAATGAATTACGCATGAAATGAGAAAGGAATTATATGTTAAACTGTATTAAATTTTGTATTTAATTAAGTACGACCACTACACATGGTATCAGAGCCCTGGCTCAAAATCTGGAGCCAAGGGCCTACCTACCCACCCAAAAATTTAAATAAACCCTACCTAGAAATTTAAACAATCCTATTTAGTTATAGTAAATCCCTAAATAAATATATATAAGGGTAAATATAAATTTCGGCCCGAGGGCCAAGTTCTAGCTCCACCTAACCTGCAAGTCAAACACAATTTTTTTACACAGATCTATTGCACATTAAAAATGTAAAAGGCATAATAATATACTAATTGAAGTATTAAATAAATTTAAACACTTGTTTCGAATAAGTAAACCTATGTAAAGGAATATA
>ML793358.1:172038-211554 GCA_009831015.1 Picea engelmannii | reverse complement strand
CATTGAGAAAAGGATTATTGGGGGATGGAAAGCTTATTATGGGCTTGAAAACAATTGTAAATCAGTTGATCTTTGGAGTTGGGATAAGAAGAAACTCCTCTTTGAGACTCTTGTTACACCTGTTATTCTTTATGGATGTGAAGCCTGGGGCTGTAGTATCTCTCGTGAATCCTGGAGAAAGATAGATCAAATACAAAAGAATTTTATAACCTATAATATAAAAATTAAAGCAAATACAGCCTATCCCATCCTCTTATTAGAAACAAGCATCTCCCCCATTGAGAGCATGGCTATGACTAGATACCTAATGTATAAGAAAAAGTTAAACAACATGGAAGACAATAGGCTGCCTAAAATTGCTTCAAAATCAAGTCATAACCACCATCGACTCAAGCAAGGATGGCATAAAGACACTCGATCTTAGCTAAACTATTGGGGAATCATGGAAGAAACCATTTTGTAGAATAAAGATACTATTAAAAAAAATGTCAAATCAAAATTTAAGGAGAAAATGTGGTGTGATAAAGTGTTAGAGGAAAAAAGAAAATTAAGGTATAATAAAGATGTAGTGAACCCTATTCTAGAAGATCAAAATTATCTATCTGTTTTGCCAAGTGTAAAGAAAAAAATAAGCATTGCTAAGATAAGAACAAATTCTCATGAGCTCCATAGTGAAACTGGGCATTGGTCAATTCCTAAAACTCCATGGGATGAAAGAGTGTGTCACCTTCGTGACACTAAGAAGGTTGAAGATGAAAAACACTTTCCCTTAGATTGTCCAGCCTATACTCATATTAGATCTCATTTTCAAAATATGTATCACACTACCATCCTTCCTAACCTCTTAACTCAACAAAAGTATGGTGATCTTGAAAAGCTTCTCTTAATGTTTTTCGAGCACAAAAACAAAATTCTAAAGAATCACAAGTAATCGCTTACCCTCTTAAGGTCCGATATACCAGTTCGATCTTAGTGGATGTTAATCATCACCATCATCATCAGTAAAGTTTTATAAGCGAAGCAATTTTGAAAAACAAAACTAAGTAAAGTTAAAATTTATAAATTATTAAAATTAAAACAAGTTAAAAAAAGGGTATTTATTCTCAACTTCATTAATAATACAAAATTTTCAAATTCAACCAAATTAATCCTAATTAATTTATGTAAATAATATATAAATTCAGAATTTAACTACTTTATATTTATTTAAATAAAAAATACTTATATTGAATTTCCAAATTTAATTTTAATGTTTTTTAATCTAAAAAATATATGAATGTTAGTCTCAAATATCTTAATTTCCTTATATAAAAAATAAATAAAAGTAACTTTTGTGAAGGTGATTTTTTTCCAAAACATTCACACATATTAAAATGAGTTATTTTAATATATTAGGGTTAATAATTTATATAAAATAATTGGGTCTCAATTGAGTATGTATGGGAGAGATGTTCATGTAACATAATGCATTAAAATAATAATAAAAAAGATAAAAAATTATTAATAAAATAATAAAAATTTATATTGGCTTATGTACACAATAGTCTAGTATGTGGAAGATGTTCACACAACACATTAAAATACTAATAATAGATAAAAATAATAATAATAAAATATAACCCATAGTTGTGTTAATAAAATATCACCCATAAGATTCTCTTAATGCTCAAAAATCATTAAGAGAAGCTTTCCAACATCACCATAGTTTTTTTGAGTTAATAGTTTAGGAAGGTTGGTAGTGTGAGAAATATTTTGAAAATGAGATCTAATTTGGGTATAGGATGGACAATCTAAGAGAAAGTGATTTTCATCTTCAACCTTATTAGTGTCACAAATGTGACACACTCTTTCATCACATGATGTTTTAGGAATTGACCAACACCTAGTTTCACCATGGAGCTCGTGAGAATTTGTTCTTAAGTTAGAAATGTTTCTTTTTTTCTTTACACTTGTCAAAACATATAGATAATTTTGATCTTCTAGATTAGGGTTGATTACATCCTTATAATACCTTAATTTTCTTTTTTCCTCTAACTCTTTATGACACCACATTTTCTCCTTAAATTTTGATTTTATGATATTTTTAATAGTATCTTTATTCTACAAAATGGTGTCTTCCATGATTCCCAAATAGTTTAGTCAAGCTCAAGCATCTTTATGCCATCCTTGCTTGATTCGATGGTGGTTACAACTCGATTTTGAAGCAATTTTATGAAGCCTCTTGTCTTCCATGTTGTGTAACGTGTGCTTATACATTAGGTATCTAGTCATAGAAATGCTCTCAATGGGAGAGAGACTTGTTTCTAAGAGTAGGATGGGATAAGGCGTATTTCCTTTAATTTTGAGATTATAGGTTATAAAATTATTTTGTATTTTCTCTATCTTTCTCTAGGATTCACGAGAGATACTACAACCCCAAACTTCACATCCATAAAGAATAACGAGTGTAACGAGAGTCTCAAAGAGGAGTTTATTCTTATCCCAAATCCAAATATTGATTTATTTACAATTGTTTTCAAGCCCATAATAAGCTTTCCATCCCCCAATAATCCTTTTCTCAATGCTACAATTCCAATTGAGCTTGTGGTGAATATCATTTCCAATATATTTGTATGACATCACTTCCTCCAAGTTGTTGTTTTCATATACGAAGGCATCATCACTGATCTAATTGGATTTAATAATCATGACCTTAGTATTATCAATATTAACAGTCATACCCATATTGGAGAAAAAATCCTTGAGGATTCTTGTTTGGTTTTCAAGATCACGGGGAATCCTTGCCATAAAAATGATATCATCAGCACAAAGAAGAATATTGATGACTATACTGGTGAGAGTAGGGATGACACAAGCTACTTTTTCCAACCAATCTTGTAACTTGTCAATGTATATGCCAAAAAGGGTATGGGACAAGGGACAACCTTATTTGAATCCAATATTGCAGTTAATCTCTTTTGACCATCCCTTGGTGTTTTTAAACTTAACAATAACATTATCATACATCCTTATTGTAGGAGCCCTCAACTTGAGAGGAACTTTTATCTCTTCCAACCTATTCCAAAGGTTTTTCCTAGGAACCATGTCAAATGATTTTCTAAAGTCAACAAAACAACAAAAAAGATTGGTTTTAGTCTTGTGGAACTTCTCTGCAATGATTCTAAAGGTAACATGATGGTCCACAGTTGAATGATATCTCCTAAACCCAACCTGGCATTTATCTCTTTTAACGTGACTTTCTAGCCAAAGGATAATATTATTTTCCAAAATAATTACATAAAGCTTGGCTAAAATTAGGCTAATCATAATGATCCAATAATTAGAGGGAATGTTTCTATCCCCATTTTTTAAAATAGGAATAATGAGGCTTTACGTCTAGGGTTTAGGGAAGCCCTGTTTGACTGCTAAATTGAAGAGCTTGTGCATGTGAGGGATAAGGATAGGCCCTTCGATTTTTAAAATTTTAGCTTGGTAGCCTTCAATGTCCTTAGCTTTCCCATTTGTAAGTTTCTTAACCCAAAACTCTATGTCATCTAAAGAAAAAACTTCTTCCTTTGTAGGGACAATAGGAATGGTGTCCATGGAATTAGTGATCCAGGATCTTTTCATCGAGTGACTTATAAAGAATTGCATTAAATGAGCATAAATTAAAGTGAACCAATAAAGAAGGAAAATATCAATAATGAAGAGACATAAGCATCAAATATGAACACAAAAAACTTGATAACAGAGTTCGTCCCTGGTGGACTACGTCTCCGGGTCCTACTGTCAAATGGGAAGGATTTTTTCATTAACTCAACAAACAAATTTGGCAAAATACATAAGTCTACCTCATTCTGAAATCAAGATGCAGAAATAATGCTCAGATCATAAAATAGACAGTACCATTAAATTCGTAGCATCGAATTACCCAAAAATGACCGTCTCCATGCCTTGATATGACTCTGGCACTCCCAGGCCCAAGAAGAAATTCATCTTGATTTTTGTACCCCTCTTCAACCTACAATTAATGATTGTGTTGCATTGAAATGCATGCCCACGACCATACCACATGCATGCCTCCTCCAAGGCTTGGCTGACTCAACATTTAAGTAAATTCCATGGGCATTAATAACAATAGAGGTCGTTGGCCTGTTGGTTTGGGCGTGAATGTAAAGGCGTAGTATGGGGAGGAGGTCCCAGGGTCAAACCCGCGAGCCTCCCATTTTTGGTTTGATTTGTTGTAATGTATATAAATATAACCAAATGTTGCTCCACCAACTTTGGTAGCGGCACTATATAGGATCCCAATGATTAGAGCGTAGCCATATTTGGCGTGGTCTGCCAGATTTGGCAGATCCGCCAATCTTTATTTTTTTTCAAAATTTGGTCACGGGCTGTCATTGTGATTTTGTCGCCTTCCACGTGGAAGCGTCCCATTTGGCCACATCATCCTCTGCCATGTCAGATCCATGTCATCACGCCACATCACTATTCCACGTCATCACACCACATCACTATTCCATGTCATCATGCAACATCATCGTATAGACCGTACATACTGCCACGTTGCACAATCCTATTGGTCCACAGATTGGTCCAAAAGTGCCAAATCTGGGTGACACGTGGAAACCTCTGGTGATGCCACATCACCATGTTGACATCATCATGACACATGTCACCTTATTCTCCTTCCACATGTGTTTTACCGATGCTGACGTCAGCAGTACAAATGTTGACTCATCCCCTGTTGACCGGGTTAGCTTGACCAAACTTTGACCATGAATATATTTCAATCTGTAACTCCATTTGATGAGTCATTTGCATCGTTAGAAATATTGTGATGCTCTCTTCGCGATAATGTCATTTTCACTGAGTTTTGGGAAATTTTATTTTTTGTCTTTTCTCTGTCTACTGAGGCCATTATGAGCGTCTTGAGTTACCTTTGCGAGTTTTTAATTGTTCTTAGCCTTCTCTGGATCCTTTTTGGATGAAGCCTTCCTAGTGAGATCTTTTTGGACCACCTAAAGCTTTCATCAATAAATAGGTAAATGATGGAAGAGTCCCCTCACTTTGTCCTTCTCTATCCACTTTTCCTTGCTTGGATGTGTGCCCTTTAAGCCTACTCGAAGATAATCAAAATCACCCCTGCATGAAGTCCTCGTCCTTCTGACCAGGATGATATCTTCCTGTAACTCATCCAAGTACTCAGGAGAAAACTCATCAAATTAAGGTATTGAAACTTCCTCATCCTGATCCATGATCATGGAAGGCTAAAAAATCTTCAAGTTCTCTACATTCACAATTGAGTAAATCTGCATATAAGGTGGAAGATCTAGACAAAAAGAATTGGTACCACTTTTCTCCAAAATAGTGAAGGGTCCATAACGAATGGGCTTGAGTTTCTTTCCTTCACCCTTCAATCTCTCTTTTCTGATGTGAAGCCATACCCAGTCTCTAACTTGTAACTGATGATCAACCCTGTGCTTGTCATGCCGAGCTTTATATTATGTTTGACTTTTCTCCAACTATTCCTTGACTGCTTGGTGCACTTGTTGGATCCTCTGGATGAACTTGCAGGCTCTGTCCTTTGTTCATTCTTCATTCACATCGACATCTCTCCCATACATCAACTCCAAAGGAACCTTGGGTAGGTACCTAAAACATATCTCAAAAGGTGAACTCTGAGTGGAGGAATGTAAAGCTCGGTTGTTAGCATGTTGTACATAGGGTATCTGTTCATCCCATAACTTGGGATGCTTTCTTCAGTAGCCTCGAAGAAAAAGTACCACTGTTATGTTTACCACATATGTTTTTTCATCGGTATGTGGATGGAAAGAAGTGCTCCTCTTCAATTTGGTGTCCATGATTCTCCACAAGCTAGTACAAAATTCCCCAAGGAATCGAGTATCTCGATCCGAGACAATGGATGTGGGTAACCTAAATTCAACCCAAACATACTGAAAGAAGAGATTAGCAGTCTGCTCAATAGTGATGTTATTTTTACAGGGAGTCAAGATACACATCTTGTTGAACCTATCCACTACAACATACAAATAGTCATGACCTCCTTTGGTCATTGGTAAATCCCGTAAAAAATCCATGGAGATACTTTCCCATGGATGGGATGGAAAAAGAAATGGTGAGTATAACCCCAGTTTTATATTAGTGGGCTTACAAGTAGAACACATCACACACCCCTTTACATATTTAGTTACACTTTATTTCATTTGAGGCCAGTAACAAAACCTTTGCAAATGAGCCATAGTTTTTCCTACCCCAAAATTCCTAGACACAAGATAAGTGTGAGCTTCTCGTATTATATGGAATCGTTCGCATGTAGGAATACATAGATTTCCAAGATGGAAGATAAGTTTTCCCTGTAGACAATAGTTCGCCACCTATGCACCATGGTTTAGCTTCTCATATACTTCTTTAAAATATTCATCGATGGCATATTGTTCTACATAGATATCATGAGATACATAATTATTCTTCAAAATAATAGAAGCAACAATAGGAGGTCTAGAAAGCATATCAACTACCTTGTTACTTGTACCCTTTTTGTACTTGATTACCAAATGAAATTGTTGTAGAAAACCCATCCATCTATAGTGTCGATATTTTTGCAGTTTGGTCTGTTCTTGGAGACACTGTAAGGGTTGGTGATCTGTATGTATGATTGTTTCCTTCCCTAACAAGTAGTTCTTCCATTTCTTTACGCTTTGGACTAATGCATACAAATCTTTATCATATATAGGATAGTTAAAAACAACTTAGTTAAAATTTTTAGAGTGGTAACAGATAGGCTTACGATATTGCATCAATACTGTACCCATGGCGTATCTGATGGCATCTGTCTCTATCTCAAAAGGTTGTTGAAGATTCAACAGTGCTAATACCGGTGCAATATTTATCTTCTCCTTCAAAATGTCGAAAGTTTTTTGTTCCTTTCCTTCCCACTGAAAAGTGTTCTTCACATTGGTTAAGGCATGCAAAGGAGCTTCTATAAAGGAGAAGTTTGAAATGAACCTCCTCTAATAATGGACTGCACCTAAGAAGCTTCAGACCTCGGTTACACTTTTTGGCTCAAGCCAATTTACAATTACATCAATTTTGGAAGGATCGATTTTTAATTGTCCTCCTCCTACAATATGACCTAAGTACACAAGTGGAGTCTTGCCAAATTCACATTTAGACAATTTTACATACAAATTTTCCCTTTGCAAAGTATCCAATACTTGCTTTAAATGCCTCACATGTTCATCCCAAGTCCTGCTAAAAATAACAATGTCTTCTAAATACACAATCACAAAGACATCTAGGAAAGGCCTGAATACATCATTCATCACATGCATGAAAGTTGTCGGAGCATTACAAAGCCCAAACGGCATAACTAACCACTCAAACAATCCCTCTTTGGTTTTAAAGGAAGTTTTCCATGCATCTTGTTCTACGAACCTGATTTGATGGTATCCACTGCACAAATCCAACTTAGTGAAATAAATAACATTCTTCAACTTATCAAATAAATCATTTATACGAGGAAGAGGGTTATGATTTTTCATCGTGATTTTATTTAAGGCTCTGTAATTGACACAGATTCGCCATGTGCCATATTTCTTTGGCACCGTCATGATCGAAGAACCACAAGGATATGAACTGGGGCTAATGAACCCTTGATCCAATAATCCATGTACCTGATTCTTGATCTCTTTCATCTCCACAACTGACATCCTGTACATGACCACATTAGGAAGAGGATAATCTTGTTGAAGATGTATCTCATGTTGGATTTCCATCTTAGAAGGTAATCCATCTGGTTCCTGAAAAATATCATCATACTTAGAAACAATATCAATTAATTCATTTTTATGAAAAGGATCACATCCTTGGAAATCGTCGGATGTCTCGACATCTTTCTCTCTTATGACCATGAGTACATATCTCTTATTAGTGTTTATGATTCTCTTCATTTTCCCTGCACTAACAAGTGTTGTATTTACCCTCATGTTGTGAGCTCTAACAATATATTCCACTCCCCCCTTAGTAAGGTGGTATTTGTTCTCATGATGAAAGAACACTGCTTTTCTATCATAAAGATAAGGATTTTCCAACACTATGCCACATATATGTAGTGGTACAACATCCAAATCCACTTCATCAATCAACTTTGAAGAAATAACAATTATGACCCTACATTGTTTGGTGACATTAAGTTTTTCTTTATCACATACCCAACCAAGAGGATAAGGCTTCAGATGTGGTTTCATTTGAAGACCCATCTTCTTGACAAGTGCTTCAGCTATTAAGTTTACTTGGGAACCCAAATCATATAATGTATCTATCTTAGTGTGTTTACATACAAATCTTATGTGAAATAATTCATCCCTCTTTCATTTGTCATCATGAGATTCATTATTGGAACTTGAACTAGCATGAAAGGAATCTTTACCTTGTACTCCAACCATTGTGATCTTTCCTTCATCTCCTGAATCGGAACCAAGATCTTGTTGCACTGTAGCAACGGTTTTTGTCTTCCCCTTTCCACCGAACTGTTTTTGTCTCTTCTTTGGATGCAATTTCCAACAGTGTTCATCATCGTGACCGATTTTCTTGCAATGAGTGCAAGATAGATTTCCTCCTTATCTCGTCACTGTGGTGGTCTTCTTTTTCTTCCTTTTAAACTTATTGAAATATTTATGTGGGATATTGGAAGATTTCTTCGTGGGATATTCTTGAACATGCTTCCCCCTGTTCTCAAGGCGAGTGTCTTGCACGCAAACTTTATCATGGATAGTGTGGTTAAACAAGAGAAAATCATGACAAATATAATTGTGAAGTGCGCCAATATACTTCATTAAATTTTCATAAGAATCCAAAGGAATGTTTAATGCAAGAGATTTCTTCCTAATTTCTTCTATGAAACTTTGTACAGTTTGACCTTTACTTTTCCTTAAAGTTTTCCATTCCATAATTGATTTATGTAAATGCTCTAATGGATAAAATTGTTTCCTTATCGTTGATTTAAATTCTGACCATGGGGAAATAAGATTACCACATTGACTTTTTTCCTGAAGTTTTCTCTCCCACCATACGAGAGCGGTGCCTTTCAATCGAAGAGAAGACAATTGTACTTTAACTTCCTCTTCATCAATATGTTGAACACGACAATATACTTCAACCTGTCAAATCTAATTATATAGCTTTTTAGGATTAAAATCTCCATTAAACATAGGTAAAGCAAATTTTACATCAAGCTTTAATAATGGTTTCTTAAAAGAGGCTTTAGGGCTAGAATGATGAGAATGATGAGAATGCTCAGAGGAAGAAGAACTAGAACTTGAAGGTGAAGATAGAGGCTCAGGAGGATCTCCTCCAACCCCCTGGTTTACCGAAACATCATCATCAGCATGTTCTTCCTTTTTCTTTCCTTTCTTCTTCATCTTCTTCTCGTAATCTCCATACATTCGTTCGACCTTTTCTAACATGCGATAAAATACCATATGAAATTTTTTCTCCTGTTCATCACGCTTGTCTTCTTCTGCCATTTTCTTCCTTTGGGATGCACGACCAACTTTGGGATTGAAAGTATTAAGAGTTCCTTCACTCTTCTTATGCTTGTCCCTAGTAAGCATTCACACTCAACAATTCAAGTCAAAGACGACTGCTCTGATACCAACATGATCAAGATCTTTTCATCGAGTGACTTATAAAGAATTACATTAAATGAGCATAAATTAAAGTGCACCATTAAAGAAGGAAAAGATCAATAATTAAGAGACATAAGCATCAAATCTTAACATAAAAAACTTGATAATGAAGTTCATCTTTGGTGGACTACGTCTTCAGGTCTTGCTCTCAAATGGGTAGGCTTTTTTCATTAACTCAACACAAGAATTTGGAAAAATACATAAGTATACCTCATTCCAAAATCAAGCTGCAAAAATAATGATCAGATCATAAAACAGACAACACCATTGAATTTGTGGCGTCGAATTACCCAAAAATGACTGTCTTGATGCTTCAATCCGACTTTGGCACTCCCAGGACCAAGAAGAATTTTGTCTCAATTTTTGTGCCCCTTTGCAACCTGCAATTAATGATCGTGTTGCATTGAAATGTGTTCCCACGGCCATACCACATGCACGCCTCCTCCAGGGCTTGGTGGACTCAACATTTAAGTAAATTATGAGGTCATTAATAAAAATAGAGGTCGTTGGCCTGTTGTTTTTGTAAATTCTAACCTTGTACAATATCTACTGCAAACAGATATTCAGAAAAATAACAAAAAAGATACAATGGAAAATACAAACATTACACAAAGATTTTTCCCTTGGAAACCCAAACCGGGAAAACCAACATATTCTATATTATTCATTGTGATACATTGTTTACAATACAATATACATATAGGATCCAACGACATCCAAAACCCTAACCCAATGACCTAGATTAGTCCAAAACCCTAATTCCTTAACCGAAAATAGAAAACCATTGGCAAAAACTGCGTGCCAAAAAATCACCTAAATACATGACACATTTCCCAAGGCAAAAATAAATCTGACTCTACTACTTGTGCAAAGAATATAACACATACCCAAGATTCTCCCACTTTTTGTTTTGTTTGCATACAGGGGGTTACAGGGTTACATAGTCAACAATCCAGGGCAACAATGCCCATGGATCCTCTACACCAAGAGAAATTCTCAGTGCTCACAGATTTTGTTAATGAGTCTGCAACATTCTTCAAAGTGTCCACCTTCATCAGTGATACTTTATTTTCTTCAATCATGTCTCTCACAAAGTGATATTGAACATCAATGTGCTTTTTCTTTGAATGGTAAGCAAGGTTCTTTGCCAGAAAAATTGCACTCTGACTATCAAACTCTATCCTTACAGCTTGTTGTACCAACCCAATACCTGAACACAATATTTGTAACCGTACTACTTCCTTACTTGCATGAGTGGTTGCCATGTATTCAACCTCTGTAGTTGAAAGTGCCACTACAACCTGTCTTTTGCTCATCCAACCTATTGCTCCTCCAAACAGGTTAAACACATACCTGCTTGTAGATCTCCTACGATCCAAATCTCCAGCCCAGTCTGCATCCACAAAGCCATGTATATCGACCACTATGTCCAATTCCGATCTTCCTTCGTAGAACAATCCATAGCTAGTAGTGCCACGCAAATACCTGAAAACCCTTTTTATTGTTTTCCAATGCTCCTTCCCTAGTTTTGATATATACCTTCTCAAAACTCCCACTGCATGTGCAATGTCCAGTCTAGTACAAACCATTGTATACATCAAACTACCAATTTCACTTGCATATGGAACATGAGACATGTCCTCCTCTTCTTCATGTGTCTTGGGACATTGATCTACAGATAACTTTACACCAAAAGGAATAGGAACCTTGACCGATTTACATTCCCACATATTAAATCTCTGCAATAATATCTCGACATATTTTCTCTGATTTAACCAAAGTTTCCGCCTTTTCCGATCTCTTTTAATTTCCATGCCCAAATGAAATTTGAAGCACCAATATCCTTCATGTCAAATTTAGAGGACAACTAAGTTTTCGCATCCTGGATAATCTCCTTGTTGTTTCCTCTTTGCTTCATGTGAAGCCAAGTCCCAGCATATAAGTGTCAAATTTTTGATAGCACATCCTTAATGATCGTTTTAAACCATACAGGGAATTTTTCATCTTGTATACCAGCTCCTTCTTTCCTTTTATAACATAACCTTCTAGTTGCTTCATATAGATTTCTTCTTCCAGATCCCCATGCAGGAATGTTGTCTTCACATCCATTTGTTCTACTTCAAAATCAAATGTAGCAGCAACAGATAAAAAAAATCTTATAGAGTTTAACTTGGCAATAGGAGAAAAAATATCACCAAAATCAATTCCCTCAACCTAGGAATAACCCTTTGCTAGTAGCCGAGCTTTGTATTTCTCCACTTTTCCTTTTGCATTCAACTTTTTTTTAAATACCCATTTGTTTCCAATGGGCTTTCTTCTATTTGGAAACTCCACTAGATCCCAAGCCTCATTCTTATTCAAAGATGTCATTTCTTATTCTATGGCCCTTTTCCATAGATTTCCATCCTCTAAATCCACTGCCTCCCTAAGAGTTCTAGGATCATCATCAGTAATAGACAAAGAAAAATTTGATCAGAAATCAGATGGACTATAACTTTTCGATAGCCTTCTTTCTCGAACCGATCTCCTCAATACTGGAGTATGAGGATCTTCTTCTTCTGATTCATATTCTTCTGTAGAGTCTAATTCATCATACTGTAAATCAAACTCTATCTTCTTTGGTTCTTCCTTGCTTGGTAGGAATTCTTGTTTAACAAAATCCTTCATTTATTTAAATACCATATCTTGGATATACACTACCTTCTTAGTTTCTAGGTTCCGAAGCTTATAACCTTTGAGACCATCTTTATATCTAATAAAGATACCTTGTTCAACCTTATTATCCAAGTTAATCCTATTTTCCTTTGGAACATGAACATATGCATTGCAACCAAATAACTTAAGATCTGTGAGAGAAGGTTCCTTACCAGTCCATACCTCTTGTGGAGTCATGTCATCCAACACTGATGAGGGTGATCTATTGACCAGATAACATGCAGTACCTACTGCCTTTGCTCAGAATTATTTCCCTAACCTGACACCACTGAGCATGCACCTTTCTTTTTACATCAACGTCCTATTCATCCTTTTTGCAACCCCATTCTACTTAGGTGTATATTGAGTAGTATTTTGCCTTTCTATACCGTACTTCTTACAGAATTATTCAAATTCATTCCCGCAGAACTCTCTACCATTATTTGTCCTCAACACCTTAATTATTTTCTCTATTTGATTCTCAACAAGAGCCTTAAACTCTTTAAGCCTTTCAAAGACTTCATATTTCTTCCTGATAAAATATATCCAAGTTTTACTCGAGAAGTCATCTATAAATGAGACATAGTACACAAATTTTCCCAATGATGGGACCGACACAGGTCCAAAAACATCACTGTGAACTAGCTGTAAAATTCCTTCTGCCCTCATTGCATCAAAGGGGAATCTTACCCAATTCTTCTTCCCATATAGACAATGTTCACATAAATCAAAATCCAGAGAGCAGTTAGACATACCTCCAACCATACCTTTACCGTATAGTAGTCGAAGACCCTTCTCTCCGATATGCCCTAGTCTTTGATGCCATAACATAACATTTTCTCCAGAGACTGTAGGAGTTCTTTCTTCTTTAACTCCAATATCAGTAACAATGGATCTATTACAACTATCACTAATAGTGCTTCCTAGTAGCTTATACAGAGTTCCAAACCGAACTCCCTTCATCAACACCATTTCTCCCCGAACCATCCTGCAAGTTCCCTTTTCAAATATTGTTTTTACCCCTGCATCTTCCATTTTTCTTACAAAAATCAAATTTTTGGCCATACTCGGGATGTGCAGAACACCAGGAAGTGTTCTAATCCTTCCATCTATGAACCTCAACTTGACCCTTCCTCTTCCTATGATTCTGGTTGTCGAATAATTACCTAAGAAAACATTACCTACATCATAATTTTCATATTTGCAGAACCACTCCCTGTGGGGAGTCATATGAAAGGATGCACCAGAGTCAACCAACCATGCCTCATGCTCTGCATGTGTGCTTGAAGAGGCCAAGTACACATCCCCTCCTTCTTCCTTGGAGGTATTTTCTTCTGTAGAAGAAGATTCTTTAGATCCCTTCTTTTTCTAAACTTTGGATCTACGCCGCTTCTTGTAGTGCCCTTCTTTTCCACATCTCCAACATACCCTTACAAACTTTCTTGGAGATTTAGATGTACCCTTAGACTTAGATCTCCCACTTGAGAAATTAGATCTATTTCTTTCCTGGGAACGTCCTCTTGCAAATAATGCATCTGTGCTATGTCCTTCCCTATTTTTTGTCTCATCTCCTTTGACAACAAGGATGAGACCACTTCTTCAAACTTCAAGGAAGTTGTATTACTACCTATGGCCACAACCAGACTATCCCATGAGTCTGGTAAAGAACAAAACAAACTGATACATTTATCTTCATCTGAAATTTTAATATCAATAGATACTAACTGACTTACCATAGTATTGAAGGCGTTCAAATGCTCTGTTGCCAAGTCTCCATCTCTCATCCTCAGGTTATACAACTTCTTTCTCAGGAATAGTTTATTTACCAGGGACTTAGACTGATACAACTTCCCCAAATTTTCCAATAAATCCTTGGTTGTAGCTTCCTATGACACATTCAGTAATACTGAATCAAAGAGAAAATCATATTGTGCTCTTTTCCTTCTGATCCAACTTTTTCCAGTCATCTGCAAAAGTTCCTGTAGGTGCAGTACCTGGATCTACCATGATCCACTAATCTTTGTCCAACAACAGATATTCCATATTGAGCTTCCAAAACTCAAAAATTTTCCCATTAAACTTCTCGATCTCCATATTTGAATTGCTTTCCATTTCTTTTCACCTGAAAAACAATACCGCGGATCTCCCACTGTAACAAGGCTTATCACAGTCCCGAGCCAAATCCTTGACCACAAAGGCATCCCCCTGAAGCCAATAAAGCTCTGATACCAAATGTAAATTCTAACCTTGTACAATATCTACTGCAAACAGATATTCAGAAAAAGAACATAAAAGATACAATGGAAAATACAAACATTACACAGAGATTTTTCCCCTGGAAACCTAAACCAGGAAAACCATCATATTCTATATTATTAATTGTGATACATTGTTTACAATACAATATAAATATAGGAGCTAGCGGCATCCAAAACCCTAACCCAATGACCTAGATTAGTCCAAAACCCTAATTCCTTAACCAAAAATAGAAAACCATCGGAAAAAACCATGTGCCCAAAAACCACCTAAATACATGACGTGTTTCCCGAGGCAGAATATAACACATACCCAATAGGTTTGGGTGTGAATGTAAAGGCGTAGTATGGGGAGGAGGTCCTATGGTCAAACCCGCGTGCCTCACCCATTTGGTTTGATTTTTTGTAATATATATATAAATATAACCAAAATTTTCTCCACCAAACTTTGCAGTGGCTCTATCCAGGATCCCAATGATTAGAGCATGACCATATTTGGTGTGGTCTGCCAGATTTGTCACATCCGCCAATCTTTAATGTTTTTGAATTTGGTCATGGGTTGTCATTGTGTTTTTGTCGCCTGCCATGTGGCAGCCCTTGAATAGGCCATGTGGTAGCCTCCCATTTTTCCACATCATACTCTTCCATGTTAGTGCCATGTCACTATACGGACTGCCATGTGGCACAATCTTATTGGTCCACGGATCGGTTCGAAATTGCCAAAACTGGGTGACATGTGGCATCCTCTAGTGTTGACACATCACCATGTTGACATCAAGCTATCATAAACATGAAATGTATCACCTTCTTCTCCTACCACATGTTTTTTATGGATGTGGACATCATCCATAAGGATGCTGACTCATCCCCTGCAGACTAGTCTAGGTGGACCAAACTTTGACCGTGAATATCTTTAAATCCGTAACTCTGTTTGACAATCCATTTGCATCGTTAGAAATATTGCGACACGCTCTTCGCGATAATTCTATTTTCACCGAGTTTTGGGAATTTTGAATTTTTGTCCTTTCTTTGTTTGTTGAGGCCATTCTGAGCATCCTGAGTTTCCTCTACGCGTTTTGAGTTGTTCTTAGCCTTCTTTGGATCCTTTTTTGATCAATTAGGGAAATCGTACATACTTTTAAGGTAGGAATTCCAATCCCTTAAAGGAATCATATTATTTTCTTTAGTATTTCGGTTTAGGATTGTGGTCCAGAACTTCTAAGGATCCAAGTTAGATAGTTTTGAAAGCTTCTCTTGACTTTTATTGATATCGTAATTTTTTTTCCTTTTAATTAGGGATTTGTACATATTGATCTTATCGAGTTTTAAGGACTCATTAGAAGCATCCCTAATGGATTTCCTAGCAATTTTACATTCTTTATCATACCAAGGGTTGGTCGTTCTATTATTCTTTTTACAGGACACTTCGAAAGAGAACTTGTTAATATAAGTGGAAAGGGTAGTTGTAAAATTATTATAGAGTTCTCCAATGTTTTCCTTATAAGTTAGGAGATGTAATTTACTATTTAAATCCTTTAAGAAAAGTTCAACTTTACTTTTGTCAAAATGCAATTACCTTCGATTATCATAATTATCTTCAATGGTGCTCTTGTGCATGACAAAGTTTAGAGTTAGGGTTAAAGGTTTATGATCAGCATTGGGTTTGTGGTCATTTAAAAGGTCAAAATTTTCTATTTGGTTGGAAACGGGGATATCAGATATCACATAATCTATGACACTACTACCTAGCCCGTGAATACAAGTCATCTGGTTGGAGTTTGGCCACTTCATTATGTTAAGCCCTAGATAGTGGAACATTACCCCTTAATTGGGGCATATTACATTAATAATGTTATTTTATTTGTCTTTTTGGGTCCATTAGTTGTAATTGTACCTCCTAGTCTCCTATATATAGACCAAGGAGACCTTTTCATTTGGAATCATCTTGTATTTTGAAATTTATGTGGTGTATAAGGAGGTTTGCCCCTCGAAGAGGCTTATTATCTGAAATTATCTCTTTCGAAGGCATTGAATACTTATTATGAGGTTTTTTTATGCTATTTTTATATTTGGTTTTTAACATTTGGTATCAAAGCTCAAGGTCTTGGGGTTTTGCTGCTACATCTGAGACACCTTGGAATTTATTCTATAAAAAAATTTCTAAAATGTTTCAGAAGGAACCCCTTGGAGGATATTTAATATACGGATCAAGGTATGCGGAGTTAAAATTTTATCTACTAAGACCTTACAATTTTAGAGATATAGCCAGTGTAATATATGATTTTGGAATCATTCTAACTTTATTCATCGCGAAATTTTTCGCTATAATTTTTTTTTTTTAATGTTTCAGACCCTGAATCCAATAGACTATTCATATACATTATCAAGGTATTTGTGATAAAAATTCCAGCTCCTGTGTCATCCTACTTTTGTAGACACATCCTATGCAAGATAGGGCATCTGACTAGTCATATTAACTAGTCTCAAACAAGTATTTTGAGTAAAACAATGATATCTTCTTCAATGAGTATCCAAATTAAGTGAGACCATTTGCATTGGAAATTATACATTCTATACTATTTCTGGTACAAGTTTTAGAATCAAATATCATATATTGTTCTCTTGGAAAGATTTACAAGTACACTCTCTTAGAAGGGACAAAAATGAGCAAGGTGTGGGGAAGTTACCATAACTTCCACTTGGAACATCCAATTTTGATCAAACCTATGGCATTGCAAAGAAGATGTATCATATAACTACAAAAATAAATTTTCATACCTAGAAGGGCTAAAATTTTGGAGATATAGAAGAAGAAATATTGTCTAGCAGAACCACCTCAAAATCAAGGTTTAAAAGTGATACTTGGCCAACATGCCACTATAAAAGGGATATTATACACCAAATAAGCCTCTAGACAATCCTACTTGGACTCTTGATGAAGGTGAAGAAATGCGCAGGGACATACATGATTTACAAAAGAAGACAATAACAAAATATGAACTACAAGGGATGATGGATTCAACTAAAGTTAAGTTGGAGTCTATACTGGATACTAAGATGGATGGTTTAAAAAGGGAGATCATGGAAGGATTGAAAATTTTCTTAATAGAGAGGACACCTGAAAGTGAAAATGTATCCCATGAAATTCATGATGAAGACACAAGGAAGATGAATCAATACTTGAGAAACTCCAACTTTGGGTTGAAGACCAAGCATTTGTTGGCATGTTTACAGGAAGAATGTTCATGTCATTGATGGCAAGAACAACAGCGAACCAAACCTCGAGAGAGCAGAAGACGAGAAAGCTCAGAAGAGATATATGTTTCCAGAAGTGCATACGAGGTCCAAGAGATAGACTCGCAGGAGGAGAAAAGGTCGAGACCCGTGAACACTTAGAAAACCTTCTAAGTCGAAGAGATTGGAAGCTTAGGAAGAAGAGCGACAATGGTTGTTGGATCACCAATCCAAAGGACCAACAACTGTCAGATTGAATTAATGGAAGGATAGGATAAGTGAGAAAAACGATTGAGAAATCGATCAACCAAATTTCCATCAGCCGTTGAATTGATTTAAGTGGAAGGACAGGATAATAAAGAGTCGTTGATCTAATATATTGATCAACGAACAACATTAGTTTTGGGTCTAAATATGTGATGAGATTACGCTCCAGAGAAATCACTTCAAGAGTTTCAATTTGAGATCTGAAATCCCTAAAGTTCAGAGAGCTGGAGAGTCGGAGCAAATGTCAGCCATCAGATCATTTTAAGGTGGAAGGACAGGATAATCTAGAAAATCAACATCGCAGAAAGATCGAGTTGTCAGTCTAAGAACATGATTGGTGAAAAACATTTAGTTCGGGTCTAAAAGTTGTGATGAGGTTATTGTTTGGGGATTCTCACTTCGGAAGAATTGGCGAATTGAAAAGTCAAAATACTCGAAGTCCTGAAGTGAATGAGGATCCATGTTAGCAAGGACACATGACACAATCAAACAATGACAAGTGTCAAGTTGATTCATCATTTCTGGTACGTGAAAATCACAAATCTGAGTGACATGTGGCAGCTACGAGGCTCATGACACATCATCAAGTGATGTAAGTAAGTGACATCACTTCAGGAGTTTTACTTCAGGAGCAATACCACCAACACTTGCCCAAAGTTCCAAAGTCCTAAAGTGGTTTGGGGTTGTCCATCATTGAGGAGGACAGGTGGTGTGAGATCCAAAACTTCGGAAGTTTGTGGATGGGGAGAACGTGAAAATCACCAAAGACAAATCTTGATCGTTGATCGTCAAGGGGAGTATGAGTTAGATGATCTGAGATTTCAGAGAAATCTCACTTCAAGGATTTCTAGTTGACACTTGAGAATTATGAAGTCCGAAGAAGTGAAAGGATCGTGACCGTTGATTTGAAAGGGACACGTGTTAGTGGATTTTCAGCTACAAGAAAAAGAAAAGGAAGGTTGAAAGGTTGGAAAGTTGATATTTCCAAACCCCGAATACCTGAAGGGATTATGACCATTTATTCAAGAACACCACGCGTCATTAGATCGTGGACTCCAGGTGAAATGCTCTAGGAGCAAGAAGAGTTTGATAATCAAAACTCCCGAAGTTCGAAAGGTGAAATCGATCTCGTCCGTTGGTTTGGAGGGCCACATGTCACTTGGTCATTGAGACTAAGGATCGCGCATGGAAGGAGGTAAGAAGGCAAGAAAAGATAATAGATCGGAGCCATTTATCAATGGAATCTATCAGATACTCCGAGATCGACGATCATGCCTGATTGCAAGATCAGAAGTTGCTTAGAAGTTAATTTTATGAGGGCAGGCTACAATTGAAACCACGGTATCAGAGAAGGGGTACATGGAAGATGGAGGTATATTGCAGGGAGAAAAGCGGTTAATCCCAAACCACTGTTGGACATGCCCATAGTTGTTCACTTACGCAAGAATGTAGCCCCAGGTCACATACAACAGGGGGATAACAAGAAGAGAGCTCATGCCCACAATCATGTGGTCATGTGAAGTTAATCACCCAAGGTCATATCGGAAAATAGGGAGGTAGTGCTTGCCAGAACACGAAGCACCTTTTGTATTGGCGTATGATCACCGCCAAAGATCACATGAAGGAAGGGAATTAGAAGGCAAAGAAGCCAAAAAAATGACTGGTTATAGCTGCCAGAGAAAATGAAGAATTTCGACTGATAGAAGCAATAGATTCTCAGGATAACTCACAGAGAAGCCAAAGAACCTTGAATAACGACGAGAGAAGATGAAGATTTTGTATGATGATCAGGCAGACGATTCGACATGTAAAAGACATGCAGAATAGAGAAGAGACAGAGTGTCTCTTGGAGAGTGATGCATGTGGGTAGGATGAGGTGTAGTGCATAATCCGAAGGGGAGATCAGTGGAATAGTGAAGAGGATGCAGAGGAAACACATAGCATAAAAGGCAGAAGATAAGTTGAACAAGATTAGGTGTTGATCGCAAGAGAAAAATGAGAAGAGCATAGAAGATGAACGATGAAGAAGCAGAACAAAGCATAGAAGTTGAAGAAGGCAGAGGAGACATGGAGCTTTAACAAACCATATCAGAGATAGAGCAAGTAAGTAAAATTTTGTAAGACTCATTCAGGATGGTAGGGTGGTGCTAGGGAGGATTGTAGTCTTATAAATTCTAGTTGGTGCTAGAAGATATTCTGGGAGTTGGTGTTTCCGTCTAGTGGGTGCTAGAGAAAACCTGGGCTTTGGTGCTTCCATCTAGTTGGTGCTAGAGAAATTTGAGAGTTGGTGCTCTTTGCTAGTTGTAGATTTCTATCAGAGGTTGTAGCCTCATATTTGAGTTGGATCTCAAATATTGTGATGTACATGAAAGTTGGATCTTGATTGAAATCCTAAGAAGAAGAGGTTTTCACCCTTTATGGGTTTCCTCAAGAAAATTAGTGTCTCTGTGTATTCTGTGTCATTTATCATTGTATATCTATACATGTTAAGTTATCAACAACACATTAAATAATAATCTATAAAGAATAAAAAAAATCAGGAAAAGTTTCAAGATTATACACATAACTAATTCACCCCCCCTCTCAGTTGTACTTCCAATAATTGGTATCAGATCCAGTGCCTTTGATCAAAGGTAGATCCATAATATTGAACATGACTATTCATGATGGAAGTTCAACTAATATACCCCCTCTATTTGATGGAACAAACTTTTCCTTCTGTAAAATAAGAACGAGAACACATTTAATGTCTTTGGGTGTTGATGTTTGGGATGTTGTTGAAACAAAATATTTGAAGCTTGTAGTCTTGGCCTCAAAAGATGATAAGCTAGCGTTTAGCCTTTATGCAAAATAAATGAATGAAATCCTCAGTGGACTTGTTGAAGCTAAGTTTGTCAAAGTCATGGACTGTGATTCAACAAAATTTATGTGGGACAAGTTGATAAGTAGTTATGAAGGTAATGAAAAGGTGAAAGAAGAAAAACTTCAAACTCACAGACTGAAATTTGAGCAGTTAAATATGGATGAAGAAAAAACTATCAGTAAGTAATTTTTACGTATAGAAGAAATTTTCAACACTATGAAAGGCCTAGGTGAAATGATAGATGAATATTTTCTAGTCCAGAAAATATTCAGTCAGATCTCTTCCTGATAGATTTAACTCAAAGGTCTCTGCTATAGAGGAAATAACTTGTCTCAAAACGTTGACACTAGATCAACTTCTTGGAACCCTAATGCTTATGAAATGAGAATCGCCAAAGGTAAATGCACTACAAGAGAGGAATATTTTAAATTAGAGAAAAACAAAGACCCGATATAGATGAGATTGAAGCAAATTTTGTGAGAAGACTGAAGATAGGATCAGGCAAATACAAAGGTAAATTGGCCTTCAAATGTTTCAACTGTGGTATGATAGGTCATTTTGAATCTAAGTGACCTCACAAAAGAAAGGATCAGACATATGATGATTAAGAGAAGCAAAAAGACAATAAGGTTTATAAAGAGAATGATTTTAAGAAGAAAATCCTGTGTGTAAACAATGATGATGATCCCTCAGATGATGAAAGAAATGAATCTTCTATTGAAGATAAAATAAATAATATCATGCTAATAGATTTAGAAGATCTAAACACCGAAGATACATGAAGTGAGTTCATTGATTGTGAAGAAGTAGTATATCTTGAAGGATAACTTGTCAGTGCCATGGAAGAGATTGATAGACTCAGAGAAAATAAAATAAAACAAAAACAATTACTGCTCATGTATGCAAAAACATGCAATGAACCATCTAAAGAAATTACTCTGTTGAAGGTTAAGTTAGAAGAAGTTAATAAGATTGAATACATCCCCAAACAAAAATTAAAGGAAGATGAAACAAAAGGTGAAAATTTGGAAGCTAAAGTAGTGACTGTCATAAAAGATCTAGAGAAATTGCAGGTCTTATATCATCATAATCTGACAAGTATTAAAGACTCATAAGTATTAGCTTTCATTTTGAATCAACAAAGAAATTCAAAGATGAAAATTGGTTTGGGTTATGAAGAGGGATCAAGTAGTGGCCAGCCAAGCAACAAAGAATCCATAAAGTTGATCAAATATACAACCATTGACAACAACAAACCTACAGAAACAAAGGAAGAGAATCAACCACCAAGGTGGAGTGAAGGAAAAGCTAGCATAACTGAATCTGTAGAACAAATAAATAATACAACCACTACTCAAGGAAATCATCAACATGGAAGAAATCGACCTTCTCAAAGAAGACAACCATTTTCCAGGTACAAATATTTTTTCTATGGATATTGTTTTTAGTTCTCTAACTTTGGCCACAAAGCTGTAAATTGTTCTTTAAGATTTAGACATGAGAAATGAAGACAACCAAGGAATAAATATCTGCCATAACAAAGAATGAGACATCCAAGTAAAAAGCAACCATAGACTGCAAATCATGTGATTGTTGGTAAAAGGACGTAGATTACACATAACAATCATTATGATTCGTTATTCAATGAACCAAAATGTTACATTTTCCATAATTATGGACATGAAGCTGCAGACTATCGCTTAAAAAACTATAAGCCAGATTCAAATCACAGAGATAAAAATGTCAAGGTTTGGAAGAAGAATGAAGATAACAAGTGTTTATTAGTGTTGTCAGCTCAAAGACAAAAATACACCTAGTATATTGACAACGGATGTTCTAGTCATATGACAAGTAACAAAAGTAAGTTCCTATTACTCAAAGAAAATAAATCAGAGCGTGTGACCTTTGGAAATGATGCTCCAGGAAAGATCATAGGTAAAGGTCTAGTAAGATTAAGTAATGGAAGAAGCAAATCTCAAGATGTATTATTTGTTGATGGTTTAAAGGATAATATTCTTAGTGTAAGTCAGATATGTGACAGAGGATGTGAAGTCACTTTCACTGCCAAGAATTGTAAAATAAAGATAGTAAACACATAAGAGATGATTGCAAAAGGGGTTAGAAATGAAAACAATGTATATGTTCTAGAGGAATATAAAGAGAAATTCCATTTAAGAAAACTTGATGAAAGTTGGTTATGGCACATAAGGCTTGGACACCTGAATTTTGATCATATTGTCAAATTGAATAATGAAGGTGTTGTGAAAGACCTTCCAAGAATATCTAAGCCTAATAACTCTGTATGTGAATCCTATCAAATGGGGAAGATAACTTGTGCTCAATTCAAATTGAAGAGTTTCAGATCTTTAGAGAAACCACTTCAAATTGTTCATTTGGATATGTGTGGATCATTATGAAAGGAAGAAATTGGAGGAGAACGTTACTTTATGCTAGTCATTGATGACTTCTCCAGACTTACGTGGGTTTCCTTTCTGAGAGAAAAATCTGATGTGTTTGAGAAGTTCAAAAAGTTTAAGGCATTAGCTAAGAATATGATGTAGGAGCATCTCCTTCAAAGTTAAAACACAAGTGTGGAGGCAAAGGAACGACATCTCAGCATGACAGAGTTTCAAATCAGAAATTAACTCAAAATTAAATCAAGTTGTTGAGATATTTTTTAAAGAAACATTTTTAAATATATCGTGTTTGTAAAGTCATGAAGGACTGTAAGGGGTTTCATATATTGAGTGTTGACTCATATTTGACAATAACGTTTAGTTATTGTAATAGGAAAAAGTAGGTAACCGCTAAGAGTTTGATAGGATAGATTACAGAAAGGACGACGAGATCTCGTGGAGCTGGTCCTTAGATAGTTTGTTGTTTTTGCATTGTAAAAGTATTATGAGATTAGGATATCATGAGATAGAGATCAGAGAAATCAGTAGAACAAAATAGATTAGAAGAAAGACTATGCAATTTGTTTTCATGAATGAATAAAATAGACATAATTGTCCCAAATCCTTGGACTATGTTCATTTGATGTATGAATGAATGAATTCTATATTATTTTTATGTGTTTTATTTCATTTTCATTCATGTGTGATTGTTTGAGAATTTGATAGTATGAAGTTGTGACAAAAAAGGATAAGTTCCAATTGTTTCTCTTCTGAAACTCATATGCAAGGTGTTCATCTCGAATTCAAGGAGTGCGTCGATTGAGTCTAGGATTGACTTAGAGGAGTTTGAAGAGAACAAAGGAAACTTAGAATAGGTCAAAGGAGTGCACAACATAAAGGAGAGAATAAGATTCGAATAACCAGAATAGAGGAATGCCAGGTGGGTGAGAATAATTTCTTTCCAAGAAATCCTTCGATCTGAGTTATCAAAATCCCGAGAATGCAAGGAGTGCATGGGAAGTTGGAATATTTTGAGGATCAAGATCAGGAGAGATAGAACTTTTCATAAATTGTTGACGAGATCCAAGAGTCAGACTCGTAAGGAGGACCAAAGGTTCGAAATCATTGAAGACTGATAAATATTCTAAGTCAAAAGAAATCAGAAGATCAGGAGGAGGAGCGACAATGGTCGTTGGATAACTTTGTAAAATATCTACAACTGTTTGATCAGAGTAAAGTGCACGAGCCTTAGTGCTTTTCACATGAGAGAGAGAGAGCTCATCAAGGTTTGAGGATTTGAGATTTCTGAAGGCCGAAGAGCCAAAGTAAAATCTCAGTCGTTCGATCAACAGGAACAAATCTAAGTTGTCGTATTGTTCGAGGTAAGCTTCAAGCGTTAGATCACCCAGGTCAAATCTGAGTCATTAGATATTATGGGTCTAGGAAGAGGCAAGTTTGAAACTTGAGATTTCTGAAGTGCAGAGAGTCAAAGGGTCGAAGCGAATATGGACCGTTAGGTTCAGGAGGATACATGTCGATGGGTCATGATACCCAAAGGAAGGAAAAGGTGGAAGGTTGAAACATCCGAAGCCCAAATAGCAAAAGAGTCGAGAGTCATTGATCTGCACAGGGACACTTGTCAACAGATCATGAGCTTCGTGTAAACTGTAGTGGGGTTTCAATTGAGATCTAAGATTGCTGAAACTTGAAGATCTGAAGTGAATCTAGATCATCAGATCTAAGGGAGACGTGGCATGAATATGTGAACTCAGGGTAAACTCCTGAAGTGATTCAGAGATGTCATATTTAAGAGAGACGTGGTATAAATCCATGTACTCCAGGTAAGGACCCGAAGTAATCCTTGATCGTTAGATTAAGTGGACACGTGTCAGTGGATTATAGAGTTCAAATAAAAGGCATTGGGAAGAAGGGTGAATTTCGAGATTTGAGATCTCAGAAGTCCGAAGATCCGAAGGAGATCTTGACTGTTGATCGAGAAGGGGGCCATAGGACCATTGATCTAAGTTGAAAGGTGAAACACCCTAAGTGAATGCAGGACCATTGACTGAGTAGGATAGGTGTCTGAAGATCGCCAACTCTGAAATCTTGGCGTACAGAGAAAGAAAGGTTTGAGATTCAAAACCCCAAAGTCCGGAATTGTGAAGAGATCCCGACCTTTGATCAAAAAGGGAAGATCTGGTTTGTAGATTTGAAAAGTGTATATCTGAATCGTCAGTTTAGATAGTATCCTCAATATCACGAGATCAACGATCCTGTAGCATTGTGGGGACATAATTTGTGAGTACTTTAAAACATTAAGGGTGGGCTGCAATCCATACCATGGTTTTGCAAAGAAGACATGTGGAGGTTCGAGGAGAATTGCGGGCCGAAAAGCAGTTTGATCCCAAACCGCTATTGGTTGCACCCACAATCGCGTGGTCACAAGAAGGCATCGCCCAAGGTCATATCAAGAGGGGGATTATTAGAAAAAGAGCTAACACTCAATACTCTGAGATTTCATAACAGAGTGAAAGGGAAGGTCATGGGTGTTATCAGACCTTCACCAAGGAGCCGAAAGGGCCTGTGTTTGGATACATAATGGAACCACTTAAGGTTCTAGAGAGTTTCTTGACTCAAAAATCAGAGATCCTTGACTGATAGGTCATGTAGACCTATGGAGGAGTAGTGGGGCTGCATCAAGTTGTATTAGAGTTGATATTAACTTTGTTTGCAGAAAGAAAGCAAAGGAGAAAGGAGGTAAATTGGTATCATTTGTGGTATCAAGAAATTGATTTATGTTTGTAGGTGATGCAGTGAAATCATACCTCCGAGAAGGCATAGAGAGAATGCAAAAATGGAAGAAGAAATGAGGCAACTCTGAATGATATTGGATGCCATGGAAAAAACGTAGAGGAGAGCACCAAACACTGGAGATATCAGTGAAGCTGAGAGCAAAGAATTAGAGGTTGAATAAAATGTAGCAAAGGATTCTACACAAGATCGCTTGATAAAAGTTGTTTCAAAGATAGGAGCGAGAGAAAGAATAGAGGTACCAATGTATGAAGGAAATTTAGAAGTCGAAGAATTGTTGGATTGGGTACGTGTTATGGAAAAATACTTCGATTATGAAGATATCAAAGAAGAAAATATGGTGAAGCATGCAGTGATAAGATTGAAGCGTCATGCAACACTATGGTGGGATGAACTGCAAGTCGAATGCAGGAGAAATGGTAAGAAGAAAATTAAGAACTGGGATAGGATGGTAGCCAAGCTGAAGGTCAAATTTATCCCGAAGGACTATCAAATCAATCTGTTCAGAAGATTGCAAAACCTGAGATAGAAAATATTATCAGTGAAGGAGTACACTGAGGAATTTTACAAACTGAACATCAGGGCTGGAGAGAAAGAGAATGAAGATGAGAAAACAACTGGATATATCAATGGGATGAGATATTAGATACAAGAGGATATCAATATGATGCTTGTCAATAAATTCGAGGATTCTTATCAAGCATCCTTGAAATCTGAAGATAAATTGGCCAGGAAGCAAAGCCAACGAAGCAGAGGAGGAAATTCAAGTAGAGGTAAGGGAACAAGCAGAGAAAGGTTCCAGAAGCTGAAGCATGAAGCTGACAAACAACATAGTCATCATGAGAAAGGTGGAAGTTCTAGAGAAAGATAACATGGAGGAAGAAGTTCTTTTTCCAAAGGAAGAGGAAGAGGAAGAGCCAGAGGAGGCGTAGTTAAATTTTATACATGTGGAAAGAAAGGGCATAAGTCTTGGGAATGTCCCAAGAGAAAGAACAAAGGAGGAGGTGAAGCACATGTTGCTAAAGCATAGAAGCATGTGGAAGCAGAAGTAGCAGAAGGAGGAAAGAACCTCATGATGAGGACAATTCTTCTTAACCCAGAAAAGGAGATGGAGGAACTAGTTCAGCGAACAAGTCTGTTCAGAACTGCTTGCAAGATGAATGACGAAATTTTCAAGGTGATCATAGATAGTAGGAGCACTAAAAATATAATATCCACATAGATGATGGAGAAACTAGAGTTGAATACAATTCACATCCACACCCATACAAGGTATCATGGTTGCAGAAAGGACATCAAGTAATGGTAACTCAACAATGCCAAGTTGAATTTAAAATAAGAGGTTATAGGGATGAAATATTATGTGATGTAATTCCTATGGATGTATATCATATTTTATTGGGGATACCATGGAAATTTGATAGAAAATGTATTCATGATGGAAGAAAGAATACTTATAACCTACAAAAGAATGGTAGGACACATATGATGTTGCCAATAGAAGACAAAGGGAAAAAGAGGGAAGCTAGTTCAAGCATACTTCTCATGAGTGGGAAGGAACTCTTGAATGAAGTCAAGAAGGAGAAAGAAATGTAGTTTTCTATAGTGAGGAAGCCTAGAGTTATCCCTACAAATACTTATGTAGAATATTTTCCTGAAGAAATCCAGGAACTGTTAGAAAATTGTGCTGACATAGTAGTGGATGAGTTACCACACTCATTGCCACCCATTAGGAGTATAAGCCATCATATTGACCTTATTTCAGGAGCTAGTTTACCAACCAAAGAAACTTATAGTTTGACACCTAGGGAGACTGAGGAAGTCAAAAATCAAGTCCAAGAGTTGTTCGATAAAGGTATAGTCAAGGAAAGCCTAAGCCCATGCGTAGTACCGACTGTGTTAAGTCCAAAGAAGGATGAAGGATGGAGAATGTGTACAGATTCTAGAGCCATCAACAAGATAACCATTAGGTATAGATTCCATTTACCAAGGATGGATGATTTGACGGATTTTTTGAGTGGAGCGAGCTATTTTTTCAAGATAGACTTGAAGAGTGGATATCATCAAATAAGAATGAGAGAGGGAGATGAATGGAAAACAACATTCAAGAAAAATGAAGGATTGTTTGAATGGATAGTCATGCCATTTGGGTTGACAAATGCACCAACCACATTTATGAGATTGATGGATGAAGTATTGAAAGACTTCATAGGAAAATTTGTCATAGTATATCTTGATGACATACTAATCTTCAATAAGACAAAGGGGGAACACTTAAGACATTTGATATTAGTGATGGAAAAGTTGCAGCAAAAGAAGTTGTTGATAAATCTGAAAAAAAAGTTATTTTATGAAGAAGGAACTCATATATTTGGTTTTTGTGATTTCTTCAAATGAATTGAAGATGGATCCAGAAAAGGTGAGAGCAATCAAAGAATGGCCATCACTAAGTAACATATTTGAGGTAAGAAGTTTTCATGGGTTAGCAATTTTTTATAGAAAGTTTATCCAAAATTTCAATGGTATGTGTGCACCCATGTTGGACACTATGAAGAAGAAACACAAGTATTTTAAATGGATAGAGGAAGATGAAAAAAGTTTCAAGGTGTTGAAAGAGAAAATCATAGAACAACCAATTCTGCCCTTACCAGATTTTGGAAAAACATTTCAGGTGATATGTGATGCAAGTGGATTAGCTATTGTAGTAGTCTTGAGTCAGGATCATAGGCCAATTGCTTATTTCAGTGAGAAGTTGAATGACACCAAGAAGAATTATTCCACATATGATAAAGAATTTTATGTAGTGATTCAAGCTTTGAAGAAGTGGAGACACTATCTAATTCCTAAATAATTTGTCTTGTACAATGATAACCAAGCTTGGCAGTTTATTACTAGGTAAGAAAAGTTGAATCAGAGACATGCTAAATGGTTAGAATTTATGCAGAATTTTACTTTTGTTATTAAACATATTGCTGGAAATGATAACTAAGTTGCAGGTGCTTTGAGCAGGAGGAGTTTGATTCTACATGAATTCCAAGTGAAGACGTTAGGGTTTGAACACCTCAAGGAGATGTATCGAGAAGACCCAGATTTTAAGGAAGATTATGAGGCATGCAAGAATCCTTTGCTGGGAGACAGAAGCCCATGGACAAAGTATTTGATCCAGGATGGATTATTATTCAAGGGAAGTCAATTATGCATACTGAAATGCTCAATGACAGATAACCTGCTGAAAGAGAAACACAAAAGAGGTTTAGTTAGACATTTTGGTGATGATAAGACATTTTCACAACTGAGTAATTCATATTATTGGCTGAGCATGAGGGAAGAGGTGAAAAATTTTGTGAACAAATGCATAATTTGTCAGTATGCAAAAGGAAGACAACATAAAACTAGTTTGTATCAGCCATTACCAATTCCAGAAAGGTCGTGGGATGAAATCAATATGGATTTTGTTTTGGGATTGCCTAGAACTAAAAAAGGGACTTTAAAACATTGAGGGCAGGTCACAAACCATACCATGGTTTTTCTAAGAGGACACATGGAGGTTCGAGGGGAATTGTGGGTCGAAAAAAAGTTTGATCCTAAATCGCTATTGATTGCGCCTTCAATCACGTGGTCATAAGAAGGCACCACCCAAGGTCATGTCAAGAGGGATCTTATCAGAAAAATAGCTAATGCTCAGTACTCTGAGATTTCACAGCAAAGAGAAAGGGAAGTTCATGGGTAATATCATACCTCCACCAAGGAGCCAAAAGGATCTCTGTTTAGATACATAAGGGAACCATTTAAGGTTCCATAGAGTCAATTGACTCAAGAATCAGAGATCCTTGACTTGGAGGTCATGTATCCCTACAGGGGAGTAGGGGGGATGCATTAGAATCAGACAGGAAGGAATTTAAAGGAAACTCACTCAGACAGTGGAGTATAATTTTTGTCAAGAGATTTCAAAGAATTCTATATAGACATGGAATTAAAAGAGAATATACTATTCCAGGTACTCCTCAACAAAATGGAGTTGTAGAATGCCAAAATAGATCAGTTCAGCAGATGGCAAGGGCTATGATGAGTGAAAGGGAAATTTCACAAACCTTCTGGGTGGAGGTTGTTCACACAATCATTCTTAGTCTAAACAAAGAACATCTAAGGCCGAATAGTGATAAAACTCCATATGAGTTGTGGTTTGGTCGACCTGCATAAATCAAGCACTTCAAAGTATTTGGAATTAAATGCTACATCAATAATAATGATGATCATATGGGAAAATTTGATAGTATAGATGATGAAGGTATCTTCTTAGGATATGCAATGAATAGTAAAGGATACAGATGCTTTAAAACAAGAATGCATAAATTAGTAGACTGTATTGATGTTTGAATTGATGAAGAAGCTCATGTAAAAGATCAATAGAGAATAAGCACTAAGCCAGATGAAAAGATGATGAGAATAATGAAGATAAAGAAAACAAAATATCAGAGTCACAAGAAGATGATGAATCAGGTGGAGAAGATACACCTAGACAAGAAGAGTCATGACAACAATCAACATCAAATCCTTCCTCCATAATTACTCAAAAGAATCATCCTAAAATTTAGATAATTGGTGAGAAATACAAAGGTGTACAAACTAGGAAAAGGATAATCAAAGACACCGATCAATCACATATAGCCTTCATATCCATGGTGAAACCTAAGAACTTTAATGAAGCCAATAAAGACGTAAATTGTTTAGAATCAATGAATGAGGAACTCGACCAGATTGAAAAGAATGACACTTGGGAAATCGTTCCTAGGCCAACAAATAAAAACGTGATAGGATCCAAATGGGTCTATAAAGAAAAGATGAATGAGTAAGGAAATATTGTAAGAAATAAGGCTAGATTGGTCTGCAAAGGATATGTTGAAATAGAAGGACTAGATTTTGATGAAACATTTGCGCCCATAGCAAGATTAGAAGATATTATAATGTTTCTTGCCTATGCATGTCATAAACAGTTTAAAGTCTTTCAAATTGATGTCAAGTCATCTTTTCTAAATGGATATCTAAAATAAGAAGTCTATATGGAACAACCAAAGGGTTTCCAATTGTCAGATAACCTTGACTTTGTCTGCAATATGAAGAAAGCCTTATATGGGTTGAAACAAGCTCCTCATGCCTAGCATTACAAACTGGATAAGTATCTTTAAGACAAAGGGTTCAAGAGAGGAACAATTGACAACAATCTATATATCAAAAGAAAGGGTAATTATTTTCTCATTGTGTCGGTCTATGTAGATGACATCATCTTTGGAAGCATCAATGCTTCATTGGTACAATGGTTTGCTTCTTCCATGTAGTCTAAATTTGAAATGTCTATGATAGGGGAACTGT
Organism: Picea engelmannii; assembly: GCA_009831015.1. Classification (NCBI taxonomy): domain Eukaryota; kingdom Viridiplantae; phylum Streptophyta; class Pinopsida; order Pinales; family Pinaceae; genus Picea; species Picea engelmannii. The sequence goes on along the minus strand of ML793358.1, from coordinate 179,972 downwards.
CATTTTTTCTTGGTCTACAAATTACTCAAAGGTATGAAGGAATGTTTCTTTCTCAGGAGAAATATCTAAGAGAAATGTTTAAAAGGTTTCATATGGAATATTCTACACCTATGAGCACCACCTATTGTCACTGGATGCAAGTTACGAAAGGATGATGAATCACTTGATGTTGATCAAAGTTCATATAGGTCTATGATAGGCAACCTATTGTACATCACAACATCTCGTCCAGACATAATGCATGTTGTTGGAATGGTAGGAAGGTATCAGGTTTCACCTAAATAGAGTTATTCGTTATCTATCAAAAGAATATTCAGATACTTGAAAGGAACAATGAACTATGGCCTATGGTATCCTAGCAATCAAAATTTTAAACTATTAGTCTATTTAGATGTTGATTGGGTGAACTACGTGGATGAAAGGAAAAGCACGAGTGGAGGTGCATTCTTCTTAGGGAATTCTCTTGTAGCATGGTTGAGAAAGAATCAAGGTTCTATTTCCTTATCGACTATAGAAGTTGAATACATTGCAGGTACCACTTGTTCTATCCAAGTATTATGGATGATTCAGACACTTGCATACTTGGAGGTAAAATATACTACACCGATCCCAATTCATTGTGATAATACTAGTGCAATTAGTGTGTCAAAGAATCTTGTATTTCACTCCAAGACCAAGTATATACCCATCAAGTATCACTTCTTGAGGGAACAGGTAACCAACATCATATTCCATCCAAATATCAGATTGTTGATATGTTCACTAAACTACTTGCAAAATCTCAGTTTGAGTATCTACGCCAGAAGTTGGGTGTGACCCTGTTATCAAGTTAAAATAACTTATCTGATCAGGGGGAGAATGCTCCTAGTATATCTGATAAGGGGGAGCACATAGTCACTCTTTGTTTTCTTTGACATTGACGTCAAAGGGGGAGAAAAAGGTGTTGTTTGTATGCTACAGTTGGAGGTCTAAGAAAAATAGTGCATCCTTTTAGGGTTGCCATCAATGCTAAAGGGTGAGATTGATGGCATGTTTACAGGAAGAATGTGCTTGTTATTTATGGCAAGAATAACATCAAACCAAACCTCGAGAGCATATAAGACAAGAAATATCAGAAAAGATAGTGGTTTCTAGAAGTGCAGACGAGGTCTAAGAGACAGACTCACAGGAGGAGCAAAGGTCGAGACCCGTGAACACTTAGAAAACCTTCTAAGTCAGAGATATCAGAAACTCAGGAGGAAGAGAGACAGTGGTTGTTGGATAAAAAATCCAGAGGACCAACAACCATCGGATTGAATTAATGGAAGGATAGGATAAGAGGGGCAAAATGATTGAGAATTCAATCATATGAATTTTCATTAGTCATTAGAGTGATTTAAGTGGAAGAAAATGATAATAAATAGTCGTTGATCTAAGGTCTTGATCAATGAAAAACATTTGTTTTGGGTCTAAATATTTGAGGAGATTATGCTCTAAATAAATCACTTCGAGAGTTTCAGTTTGAGATCTGAAATCCCTGAAGTCCAGAGAGCCGGAGAGCTGGAGTAAATGTCAGTCATCAGATCATTTTAAAGTGGAAGGACAGGATAAGCTAGAAAAGAAGCATCGAAAAATATTGAGCCATCAATATAAGAACATGATCGACGAACAAAATTCAGTTCGGTTCTAAAAGTTGCGAGGAGGTTACTTTTCTGGGATTCTCACTTAGGAAGAATTGGCAAATTGAAAAGTCAAAATACCCGAAGTCTCAAAGCATGAAGTCCTGAAGTGAATGAGGATCCATGTAAACAATACTATGTTAGCAAGGACACATGGAACAATCAGACAATGGCAAGTGTCAAGTTGATTTGACATTTAAGGTGCATGCAAATCACAAATCTGAGTGACATGTGGCAGCTACTAGGCTCATGACACATCATCAAGTGGTGTATGTAAGTGACGTCACTCCAGGAATTTTACTTTGGGAGATTTACCACCAGCACTTTCCCAAAGTTATGAAGTCCCGAAGTGGTTTGGGGTCATCCATCGTCAAGGAGGACAGGTAGCACAAGATCCACAACTTGGGAAGTTTGTGGATGGGGAGAACGTGAAAATAGCCGAAGACAAATCTCGACCATTGATCGTCAAGGGGAGTTTGTGTCAGTTGATTTGAGATTTCAGATAAATCTCACTTCAAGGATTTCCATGAGACTTGAGAATTCTGAAGTCTATAGACGTGAAAGGATCATGACCATTGATCCGAAAGGGACACGTGTCAATGGATTTTCAGCTACGGGAAAAATCAAAGGAAGGTTGAAAGGTTGGAAAGTTGATATTTCCAAACCCCGAATACCTAAAGGGATTGTGATTATTGATTCTAGAAGACTACACGTTGATAGATCGTGGACTCTGGGTAAAATTCTCTAGGATAAAGAGAAGTTTGAGAATCAAGACTCTCGAATTACGAAAGGTGAAATTGATCTCGTCCGTTGGTTTGGAGGGCCACATGTCACTTGGTTGTTGAGACTATGGATTGTGTGTGGATGGAGGTAATAAGGTAGGAAAAGAAAATAGACATGAGCCATTGATCGAGGGAATCTGTCAAAGACCTCGAGATCAATGATCATTCCTGATTGCGGCATCAAAATTTGCTCGGAAGTTAATTTTCTAAGGGCAGACCGCAATTGAAACCATGGTATCGGAGAAGGAGTACGTGGCAGCTGGAGGTAGATTGTGGGGATAAAAGTTGTTAATCCCAAACCATTTTTGGACGTTCTGGAAATCATTCACTTATGCAAGGACGTAGCCCGAGGTCATATACGACAGGGGGCTAACGAGAAGAGATCGCGTGCCCACAATCACGTGGTCATGTGAAGTTAATCGCCCAAGGTCATATCAAAAAATAGGGAGCTAGTGCTCGCCATACCAAGAATGCGAAGCACCTTTTGAATAGGCGTATGGTCATCGCTAGAGGTCACATGAAGGAAGGGACTTAGAAGCCAAAGAAGCCAAAAAAATGACTGGTTGTAACTTCCAGAGAAGACAAAGAATTTTGATTGACAGAGAAGAAAAGGATTCTCAGGATGACTGCCAGAGAAGCCAAAGAACCTTGAATAATGACCAGAGAAAATAAAGAGTTTGTATGATGATCAGGAAAACAATTCGACGTGTGAAAGACATGCATAATAGAGAAGAGACAAATTGTCTCTCAGATAGTGATGCATATGGGTAGGACAATACACGGTGCATAATATGAAGGGGATATTAGTGGCATAGTGAAGAGGATGTAGAGGAAACACATAGCATAAAATTGAGAAGAGAATATAAAAAATAGTAGGTGTTCAGCGCAAGAGGAAAAAGAGAACAACATAGAAAATGAACGATGAAGAAGCAGAACAGAGTATAGAAGTTGAAGAAGGCAAAGGAGACATGGAGTTGTAACAGAGCATATCAGAGATAGAGCAATTAAGTAAAGTTGTGTAAGATTAATTTAGGGTGGTAGGGTGGTGCTAGGGAGGATTGCAGTCCTCTAAATTATAGTTGGTGCTAGAAGATATTTTGGGAGTTGGTGCTAGAGAAACCTGGGAGTTGGTGCTAGAGAAATCTGAGAGTTGGTGCTCTTTGCAAGTTGTAGCTTGATATCAAAGGTTGTAGACTCATATTTCTACTAGTGCTAATGTCGTACTAGGAGTCCATTGGCTAGAATCATTGGGAACAATGGATTTTAATTTTCAATAACTTTTCATGAAATTTTCATTGGAAGGAAAATAAATTGAGTTGAGCAGTATCAGAAGAAAACCCAGTAAGGTGATAAGCTCTAATGACATGAAACAATTATTGAAAAAGGGTCATCAGGGTGTAATTGTACAACTATTCTCACTATATGTTCAAACATCGAAGCCATCTATTCCCCTAGATCTCCAAGAGATCATTGATAATCATTCCAAAGTATTTGAATATATTCCCAAAGGTATTCAACCCACTCAAAATCATGGTCATGCTATTCACCTAATTCCTAGGAGCATTCCTCCTAACATCAAGCCTTATAGATACCCTTATGCCCAAAAGAGTGAAATTAAGCACATGGTTGAATAAATTCTAGAGGTTGTCATTATTAGAACTAGCCAAAGTTCTTACTTTGCACCGATGGTAATGGTACTCAATAAAGAGGGATCATGGCGTATGTGTCTAGATTATAGAGAGCTCAACAAGATCACTATTAAATATAATTTTCCCATTCCCGTCATTGATGGATTTGTAGATGAACTACATGGAGCAATCTATTTCACAGATTTGGATCTCCATTTAGGGTATCATCAGATTAGAATAAATGAAGCATATATCCCAAAATAGCATTTTTAACTCATGAAGGCCATTATGAATTTTTGGTCATGCCTTTTGACCTTACGAATGCACCTTCCACATTCCAAGGGTTGATTAATTCCATTTTCAATCCCTTCCTTCAAAAATTTGTGTTAGTATTTTTTGATGAGATACTAATCTATAACAAGTCTTGGGAGGATCATGTCTAGCATGTTGACAAGGTGCTACAACTACTAGAGGAGAAACAACTATATGCCAAACTATCCAAATGTTTCTTTGAGCTAAAGGAGGTAGATTATTTGGGTCATATTGTATCTCATGAAGGTGTCAAGGTAGACCCTAACAAGATTAAGGACATGATGGACTAGTCGATTCCCAAAACATTGAATAATCTTAAAGGATTTTTGGGTTTGAAAGGTTACTACCACAAGTTTGTTTGAAACTATGGAAGAATAACAACACCTTTAACGACATTAACTAAGAAAGATGCATTTTCATGGACTCCAAAGGCAACTCAATATTTTTAACAACTTAAAGAGGCAATGTGCAAAGCTCCTGTATTGACCACACCAGACTTCACAAAAACCTTTATTGTGAAATGTGATGCCTTGAGAAATGGCATTGGTGTTTTTCTAATGCAAGAATGAAGGCCTCTTGATTTTGAAAGTTAGACACTCAAGGGAAAGTACTTACACAAACCCATTTATGAGAAGGAAATTATAGCAATACTACATGCATTGAAGAAATGGCGCCCTTACCTAATAGGTAGGAATTTCAAGGTCAAAATAGATCATGATAGTCTTAAATGCTTCTTGGAACAAAGACTATCTTTAGAAGAGAAACAAAAATGGGTGACCAAGATCTTGGGATATGATTTTGAAATCATATATACAAAAGGGAATAAAAATGTTGTGTCAGATGCACTCTCAAGAAAGAATGAATATTTTGAGGCATTTGTATGTGCTATCTCGATCATCCAACCTAATTGGATAATAGAAACGAGGTATGAATTGAAGAATGACGAAAACGTGTGGACTCTCATTCAAAGGTTGCAGTAGGATTCCAATGCATCAAATACATTTACATGGAAAAATTATTCACTACGGTACAAAGATCACTTATATTTATGTAAGAAATCCCAACTCAAACAAAAGGTAATATTGGAATTGCACACCTCCTTGGTAGGAGGGCACTTGGGATTTTTGAAAAACAACCATAGGGTCAAGAAGGAATTGTTTTGGGATGGACTTAAAATTGATGTTCAAAGGTTTGTGGTAGAATTTTTGGTTTTCCAACAAAATAAGGTGGAAACAATTAAGATCCCAGGTCTTTTACAACTATTAGCCATCCCAAGTCAGTGTCGGGAGGAGGTTTCCATGGATTTCATCACAGGGTTATCGAAGTCTGAAGGAAAGAGTGTCATCATGGTGATTGTTGATAGACTAACCAAGTATGATCACTTTTGTGCACTCTCTCATCCTTTCAAAGCTAGTACAATTCCCACAACATTCATGGAGACAATTCAAAATCTACGTGGAAGCCCAAATATTATTGTAAGTGACAACGATCCCATCTTCACTGGACATTTTTGACAAAATTATTTTCTTGTTTGGGTACTCAATTGGCTCATATCTCATCTTATCATCCTCAATCTCATGGAAAAACCGATATAGTGAACAAATTTCTGGAAGGCTACCTTCGTTTCTTTGTCTCTAATAAATAAACACAATGGTTCAAATGGTTACCCTTGGAAGAATGGTGGTATAACACTTCCTTTAATACTACAACAAAAATGACACCATTTATGACACTCTATGGATACCACCCACCTTCCATGACTTCTTATCTAAAACAAAACTCTAAGGTTCAATCAGTGGAAGATAACATCGAGCATCAACAACAAGTTCTCCAACTCTTAAAGGACAACCTGACCATGGCACATAATCACATGAAACAACAAGCAAATCAACATCATAGTGAAAGAAGTTTTGAAGTAAGGGATTGGGTATTTTTAAGACTACAACCATACAAACATATGTCCCTCAAGCAAGCTAAGAAGGATAATAAATTATCACCAAAGTATTATAGCCCTTATAAGGTGTTGAAAACGATTGGTATTATAACATACAAATTGTATTATCCTGCATCTTCGTGAGTACACCTATATTTCCATGTTTCATGCTTAAAGAAGGTTATAGGTGACAAGATCCCAGTTCAAACTGTATTTCCATAACTTGACGAGGAAATAAAAATCATATTGGAGCCGAAAGATATTACTGACACAAGAATTTGCCAGTTGAGGAATAGATCCATTTTAAAGTATCTCATTAAGTGGAGGTAACTGTCAGCTAAATATTCCACTTGGGAAGATGATTCTTTTATATAGAAGCATACAAAATTACTCAAGTGTTGTAGACAACACTTATCTGAAGGGGAGGGGCATGTTAAGCCCTAAATAGTGGCACATTACCCCTTAATTGGGACATGTTACATTAGTAATGTTATTTTATTTATGTCAACTTGGGTCCATTAGTTGTAATTGTACATCCTAGTCTCCTATATATACCAAGGATACCTTTTCATTTGGAATAATCTTGTATTTGGAAATTTATGTGGTGTATAACGAAGTTTCCTCCTCGAAGAGGCTTATTATCTAAAATTCTCTCTTTTTCAAGGCGTTGAGTACTTATTATGAGGGGTTTTTATGCTATTTTGATATTTGGTTCTTAACACATTACTCCATTGAAAATTATTAGGTCTTTAGAGCTGCAGATCTTGACCAACTCAGTACCAAACAAATTTTGAGTTAGGTCTTCAGAGTTTCTTTTGTAGTTATTAGATAAAACAAGGTCCTCATCTATCCATAAAGGATTGTGGTTGGAATAAATGCTTAAAAGAGTAGCGTGTTTAGTTGCAATACCAACATTAAAGTCTTCTAGAAAGAGGATAACACCTTCATTTTTCAAACTATAAATATCTTGTTCTAAATTATTAATTACTATCAGAATTAATAGGTTAAAAATATCAAATTGATATATACATCTTCTTAGAATTGGTGTTTAAAATTTCTATCCAAATGTACTAATTGAGAGGGTCGATCTTATGAAGTTAAATGCGAGGATAAATGTTCTTTATAATATAACAAGTTATGCCTCATATCCCTCTATGATAGGACTTTTTGTTTCATGCCTCCGAAAAGACAAATACTTCTATGTTAGGGACCTTAGAGTCTTCATGCTCCCAAGTTTCAACTAGACAAATGATACCAATATCACTCGGGATCCAACTTATCATTGGACCTTTGCACCATGGAAAGCCACGACAGTTCCAAAAAAGGATCCAACATGTCCCAAATTCCTATTTATTATTATCCTTCTGGTCTCTATCCCTAACAATAACTTTTCAGTTTCTAATTATTTCCCATTTTCCTTCTTTCCTGGCTTCTTTTACCTTTTGAAGTTCCTTCCTTAATTCAACTTTGTCTTCAGGAATTAAATCATCTATATCTATATCTATATCTATATCTATATCTATATCTATATCTATATCTATATCTATATCTCTCTCTATATATATATATATATATATATATATATATATATATATATATATATATATATATATATATATAT
>ML793358.1:147345-159152 GCA_009831015.1 Picea engelmannii | reverse complement strand
TGGACTTCTGTGAGCATTGTGTTTATGGAAAACAAAAGAGAGTCAGATTTCTCAGAGTTGGAAAAGAAAAGAAGAATGAAAGGTTAGAGATTGTGCATACAGATGTATGGGGACCAACTCATGTATCATCTCTTGGTGGCTCTAATTATTATGTTACTTTTATTGATGATTCAACTAGAAAAACTTGGGTTTATTGCATTCAACAAAAATATGATGTTTTTGTTACTTTTAAGAAATGGAAAGCTTTGGTTGAGAATGAGACAGGAAAAAAGTTGAAGTGTCTCAGATCAGATAATGGAGGTGAATATTGCAACAAGGAGTTTGATGGTTACTATTCATACCATGGGATTTGTAGAGAGAAGATAGTTCCAAGAACACAACAAGAAAATGGTGTGTCAGAAAGGATGAACAGAACAATCATGGAGCGTGCAAGGAGTATGAGATTGCATGCCGATTTGCCCTTACAATTCTGGGTAGATGTTGTAGATATTGTTGTTTACTTAATAAACAAAGGACCTTCAAGCTCTTTGGATGGTAGAATTCCAAAGGAGGAATGGATAGGAAAAAAGGTAAACTATTCTTTTTTGAAAACTTTCAGTTGTGAAGCATTTGTCAATATTGATAAAGAAAATAGAACAAAGCTTGAGGCAAAATCCAAGAAGTGTACCTTTATTGGATATGGTGTTAATGATTTTAGTTATCGCTTATGGGATTATGAAAATAACAAAATCATTAGGAGTAGAGATGTCATATTCAATGATAAGGTCATGTACAAAGATTAGTTGCAGGGAAAGAAATAGGAACAACAAAAACAAGAATACATAGTGCTTGATGAGATCACTTGTTGTAACAGATATTAAACTGACTGTGTTTCCCAAGGCATGAAGGAGGCATTTCAAGGATCTTGTGTATGTGGGAACAGTTGATATATCTGGAGCCATACAAAAGCAAGTAGTATTTACATACTCTAAAGAGGATAGAGAAGTATTGATGAAAGAGGTCGATGGAGAGCGACGTCTGGCATTGGAACCTGAGGTGGAACAAGCAATGGGCTTTCGCCATGAAATTGATTTGATTGCTTATGGAGGGAAGGTTATTATTGGTCACAACTGCATTTGGCTCATATCCATAGCAATTTTATTACTCCCCTGCCACAAACTATGGTTGAATTTGTTGCTTCTCTCCACAAGCAGTTTCTGCACATTATTGATACAAAGTACCTTCTTAAGTCAGCACCAACCTTACAATCTTTGATAAAAAATAATAGCACAAGTATATCACTTGCTTTCACCCACATGTGTGGAGGCATTGCTTGTACTTCAAAAACTCTCAATGTTATCACTAATCCTAGTGTTAAGGTTGTTATTCCAACTGAATTACAAGGTACACAGATGGGGATTCTGGTGCAAGGCATGAAGTAGGATATGATGCTTTCATGACTGGATGCATATTTGCACAGGCTTGTAATCACTTCGACATTGATTTCACCAAAATTCATTCACCAACGGATTTAGCTATGGTTGTTCAACTTCAGAAATATGTGAATCTTCTTTATCTTGGCTGATCAATTGTGTTGTTCTTGATTTAACAAAAAGAGGCATCACATCGTCCGTAACCTACGGTTTCCAGGGTTTCAAATGGCTCAGAAGGGTTTCGGCTAACATATGTGGCTCAACTATACGATATTCAAACGGATCCTTGCAGCTGTAAGAAATCTCTCAGAAAAAATTGGTGAATATCGACTGCTTAAGACTGTGTTTTGGTTTATCGAAGGAGTTAACGAAAATCTATGCGCATAGATTAAACTCGGCTCTCGTGATGATGTGATGGGTTTCTCAATACCGTGATAAATTTGTTATCTAGCAGTGCGGGGTTGTTGTGTGCCAAAAGGGGTTTCTGGGCTCTTCACATATATATGTTATACATTGTCATATATTGTCGATCCCAGGATTCGAACTGAGGTGGCAGCCAGGACAGCTTATATCTCATATCAGGAGGTTTCTCTCTTATTAATGTTTTTGGATGTGTATTAATTTGCACAAATCGAAGTTGAATTGGCCGCAACGAGTTGAATTTGTGGTCAACTTTTTTTTTTTTTTTAGGCCAAAGTGATCCCGTAGGTTTTTGTTGTAATGAAGGGAGAATTGGAAAGTTGGGATTCACCATTGTAAGACACACAAAAAAAAAATTAAAGAAGAATTTCTCATGTGATGCCACATTGGTGGTTTTACAAGCCAATTGTAATAGATATTTAGCGCACAATTAGCTCCCTGAGGAGTGATTACTACGAGTTTTCCTCTTCCCAGGGATTTATTCTTTCAAACTGGAAAGGAATAGATAAGATCGTGTCTCTCCCATGCTCAAACTATACTGATAGTGTTCCTGATTCCATCAACGTGGACATTAACAAGGTAATGGACCCCTACGATTTCCAATCATTCACGAGTAAAATTGGAGCACTTGTGAACCTTGAGGAGATTCCAATGGGCAGGATAGACGAAGTTGTTCGCAGGATCATAAGAGTTAAATTCACAGTCGGGTCATTGAGCATCCAGATTTGGACTTCTTCAATGGAAATAGACAGATTTCTTATGTCAGTAGTGGTATAGCATGTGGAGGCCCCGGTGAGCACGGTGTGGTTGCCGGTATGGATTCTATCTCAGGAAGATCTTTCTCGACTAAACGACGTGTATAGTAATGGTGCAAACTTCTGGTAATCTGAGCGAGGTTGTCAGGGGTATGATAACCACTGGAGCATATTATTCTTCAAAAAAAAAAGTCGGTCTATTCGACCCTTCAGGACAGGAGTCCAGAACAGAATCTGATAGCGATTCAGAGTCAGCAGAAGTGTTTCCTTTTTATTCCCTTCAAAGAATGCAGTGTCACCGTTATGGCGTTTCTAGTTAAAAAACAGTCGCGATTACGTGGAAACAATGGAGCCCCCTTCTCCAGATATCCACAGATGCTAGAGAGATGAAAAAGACAGACCACCTAAATTATTGCTCACAAAATGGTCACAAAACAAAGTGCATGAAAAAGGATTACCGAACATGTGCTCGTTCAAGACAAAGAGATCCCTTCGTGCTTTGAAAGGATTATTAAAACTTCATTCTCTTGTCACGGGCCATGCAGTGAGGAAGCAAGCAACTATCACCTTGCATACAAGTTTTGGTGAGAATTTAGACTCGGGTCCGAGCCCGAAGGATGCATATGGCAATAGAGGATAAAATTAAGCAACAGAAAATTGATCAGCAACTTAAGCTCGAGGCTCAAATCCATATAACCGAGAAAGAGGATCCCTGTACAAGGTTTCTGTCAATAGTGTGGAACCACTTACCAAGGAAAAAACATCGCGAAGATGCAAGAAAGGTTGTCCACGACAAGAGGCAGGTAATTTTAGCTTGGGTATTCTCATCTTTGTAGATGTTCGATACCTTCATAACCCATTATGTATAAGTTGTTCTCAGTATCAGAATGCAAGGAGCAAGCGCCAGATTCAATCCAAAGTTGTCCAGTTTGAGAAATGTTGATCCAGAAGGAATCTGAGATGACTATATTCTCTTGTATGCTTTCTTGTTTATTCCAATTCATGCCTTCGTTCCAGGAGCTTCCAATCTCCCTTTGTGGAATTCGAAAGAACCAATTATATCCGTGGTGCATCCATTTGCAGAACATTTGATGCATGCTGTCATGTTCTCCGTAGCTCTCCTCGCTGCAATTATCACCAACACTGCTTCCATGGGCCTTGTGCTTGGCTACATGACATGATTCAATTTCATGAATAATATGGGGCAAATCGCTATTTGGTTCTAGAACAGAAGAGCCGAAGGGACAACCACGCCACTGGGGAAAGACTTCAGTGTTATCAAGCAGAGCTACGAATTCTTCAAAGCTCATTATCGTATTCTTTTGGAAGAGAACATAAATCTATGATCTGAAGTCAGACTATTAATTTAAATTTAGTGTTTGTTTTCTTCTCCTGATGTGAAATTTGTTATCAGAAATGCCACGTACTAATTTCATATCCCATTTTCCTCCGTTGGCACCATCATTTGAGTAGATCTAGATATCGAGCAGAGAAAAACGAAGGATAGTCCACCTGGAGTGATCAGTCCTAGGCATTGGTGGGAAGCCTTCACAGATTTTTGGAGGTTTCAAAACAAAATCAAACGCAAAAATTTATCCCAGCCGAAAGTATTCCACTTAGTAACGGTTCAGAGCAGCTGGCAGTCGCAAATTCCATGCAGGCGAACCGCTTCAGATTCCTGGAACACCAAGAGTTTTATTTTTCTTTTTAAAGGATTGATATATTTCACGAAAAGAGGGAGAGCCCGGGAGCCTTTTTAGAGGCTAGGTTTTGTAATGTATTTTTTCAGCAAATATAGAACAGAATGTTAAGAGATTCTATACTTTGTCACTGTCTAATTCCGTTTTCTTCCTGTATTATTGTTTCTGAAGTTTTCATCACTGTGCTTTCTTCCTTACTTTCATTATTTCAGCTTGTAATGGTTACAAATCAGTACTACCTCTGCTGTAGCTATTTGAAGCATCCCTTAATGTGCAGTTTTTCCTCTGTTTTTCCGTCAGTAGAACAAGACCTGCGCCTTAATTGTTTTTCCTCATTTACAAGTTTTATTTGTTCACAACCTTTCCTCTGTCTTTCTATGAGTGAGACAAGACCTGTGTTCAGATATTTGAAGTTTAAATGTTATTTATTCTATTGAAAGGAAGACCAAATGCTTGGCTTTTTCTTTCAGTTTTGTTCATCCCCTATCTGCTATCCATCCTCATGATTTTAAAATGAATTAGACAAACGAGGTCATGCCTTTTGTTTTTGATCTATAAATGAGTGGAATGACTACTTTGGACCTGGTTCTAGAAGCCTCCTATGACTGACCAATCAACAAGATTTATTTCTTTTAAAAATGTACTAAGGCTTGGCTCTTTTACAGCCTAGAGTCAACTCTTGTGACAACATTTTCTGGCACCATTGCTGGGGACGGAGGATGAAGTTATCTTCCTTGGGATATGAAAAAGTTCAGATCTAACTCTTGATGGTGAACAAGGGATAGGCATTCAATTGGCTGTGATCATTCACCTGGCGACTCCTTGGTTCGTAGACTCTGCATGATTTTGTTGGCGATTCCACTAATCGCAAATGTCGAACTCGTTCGCTGCTCGAATTGCTACAAGGTTTGCTCCTCTGGACTTTGCAAATGTTTATGGCTTTCCAAACACTGTTCCAGACATTAAAATTTGGGGGGATACCCTTCCTAAATTTGGAGAAGATGAGGACGACAATCCTGGTCAACATTTGTTTGAATTCCACAAGCTCATGGAAGAATTAAATGTACATCATGAAGATGTCCTCATGAAATTGTTTATGTTTTCATTGGAAAAAGATGCTAGACTCTGGTATAAATCTTTACCCCATTCCAATATTCCTTCATTGAAATGTTTTCACACACTTTTTCATCAACATTGTAAGAGGATATATTCTGTTGAAATCCTTTTTGAAGATTGTTGTGATATGAGTCTTCTTGAGGAGGAGGAAGAAAAAATAGAAATTTCTCAGGTTGATGAAAATGAGCAGTATGAGGAAGAGTTGGCTCATAAAGATGTTGGATCTTGTGAACTTACTCAAGAAGAAGATATTCGACATCACGATCAACCTGAAAAGGAGATAGAAAAGAATGATTGTTGTTTTATTCAGAAAGTACAGAGACCACCTTCTCCTTTAACTAGGGAAGAGAAGGGTCTGCCCCTGCACAACTATGTTTCAGCCCCTACTCACACAGATTTACAACTTTCACACAGTCCCGGATATGAGTGTCAAACTTCTTCCATTTCTGAAAATGTAAATCTATTTTTAAAGGGTGACAGTCATGTATTTCATCAAACTTTAGGGGAAGTTAGTGAACCTATTTATGATGATTTCCTGCCAGAAGATCAGATTGAAGACTCTTCCTTGTTTCATGAAAAAGATAGGGTTGTCATGTTCAATGATCCTGAGCATCATGAATCAGAACATAGAGTAGTCCTGGATGTTTTAAAACCTTAGTATGATATGTTTTTTCAAGACCCTTTTGCTGATCTTTTAGATTCATTTAATGGAGGAGTATGCTATGTCATGAATATTTGGTCACAAGAATTGATGAAAGGTTCGAAAATCCATGATCACCAACAAGCCAGAGGGGAGTTGTCTATTTCCTTTTTCAGCCTGCTTGAAGAAAATGTGAGAAAGTTTCAAATAAGTAGGCAATTATTGGATTGGCTTCACTGGCATTTTCGTAACGTTTGATTCAGTGAAAATTTTTCAGTAGTTAGAGTAGGTCATGTATATAAATAAGCTTGACTTCAAGCATTAGACTACATCGACGATTTTCAATATGTTTTCCAGTTCAGTTTTGAATCCAGTATGGTTTTGTTTTAAAGCATTACGACTCCATAGCCCAATGGATGAATAAGCCGTTTTTTGTTCCGCAAAGATGCAAGTAAAGTGACGGCATTCAGGATTTGATATGGATGAAGGCCACCTGGTCTACTATTCTTGGCACTTTATGAGAAAGTACCATCCCTAGTTGGAGCCGATGTTGTAACAGATATTAAATTGGTTGTGTTGCCCAAGGCATGAAGGAGGAATTTCAAGGATCTTGCGTATGTGGGAACAGTTGATATATCTGGAGCCATACAAAAGAAAGTAGTATTTACATACTCTGAAGAGGATAGAGAAGTATTGATGAAAGAGGTCGATGGAGAGCGACATCTGGCATTGGAACCTGAGGTTGAACAAGCAATGGGCTTTCGCCATGAAATTGATTTGATTACTTCTGAAGGGAAGGTTATTATTGGTCACAACTGCATTTGGTTCATATCCATAGCAATTTTATTACTCCCCTGCCACAAACTGTGGTTGAATTTGCTGCTTCTCTCCACAAGCAGTTTCCACACATTATTGATACAAAGTACCTTCTTAAGTCAGCACCAACCTTACAATCTTTGATAAAAAATAATAGCACAAGTCTATCACTTGCTTTCACCCACATGTGTGGAGGCATTGCTTGTACTTCAAAAACTCTCAATGTTATCACTAATCCTAGTGTTAAGGTTGTTATTCCGACTGAATTACAAGGTACAGAGATGGGGATTTTGGTGCAAGGCATGAAGCAGGATATGATGCTTTCATGACTGGATGCATATTTTCACAGGCTTGTAATCACTTCGACATTGATTTCACCAAAATTCATTCACCAACGAATTTAGCTATGGTTGTTCAACTTCATAAATATGTGAATCTTCTTTATCTTGGCTGATCAATTGTGGTGTTCTTGATTTAACAAAAGGAGGCATAACATCATCCGCTGCCTAGGGTTTCTAGGGTTTCGAACGGCTCAAAAGGGTTTTGGCTAACATATGTGGGTCAGCTATATGATATTCAAATGGATCCTTGCAGCTGTAAGAAATCTCTCAGAAAAAATTGGTGAATATCGACTGCTTAAGATTGTGTTTTGGTTGATCGAAGGAGTTAATGAAAATCTATGCACGTAGATTAAACTCGACTCTTGTGATGATGTGATGGGTTTCTCAATACCATGATAAATTTGTTATCTAGCAGTGCGGGGTTGTTGTGTGTCGAAAGGGGTTTTTGGGTTCTTCACATATATATGTTATACATTGCCATATATTGCCGATCCCAGGATTCGAACTGAGGTGGTGACCAGGACAACTCATATCTCATATCGGGAGGTTGCTCTCTTATTAATGTTTTCAGATGTGTATTAATTTGCACAAATCGAAGTTGAATTGGCTGCAACGAGTTGAATTTGTGGTCGATATTTTTTTTTTTTTTTTTTAGTCGGCCAAAGTGATCCTGCAGGTTTTCGTTGTAATGAAGGGAGAATTGGAAAGTCGAGCTTCACCGTTGTAAGACACACAAAAAAAAAATTAAAGCATAATTTCTCATGTGATGCCACATTGGCATTTTTACAAGCCAATTGCAATAGATATTTAGCGCACAATTAGCTCCTCAAGGAGCGATTACTACGAGTTTGCCTCTTCCTAGGGATTTATTCTTTCAAACTGGAAAGGAATAGATAAGATCGTGTCGCTCCCGCGCTCAAACTATACTGACAGTGTTCTTGATTCCATCAACGTGGACATTAACAAGGTAATGGACCCCTACAATTTCCAATCGTTCACGAGTAAAATTGGAGCACTTGTGAACTGTGAGGAGATTCCAATGGGTAGGATAGACGAAGCTGTTCGCAGGATCTTAAGAGTTAAATTCACAGTTGGGTCATTGAGCATCCAGATTCGGACTTCTTCAATGGCAATGGACAGATTTCTTATGTCAGTAGTGGTATAGCATGTGGAGGCACCGGTGAGCGTGGTGTGGTTGCTGGTATGGATTCTATCTCAGGAAGATCTTTCTCGACTGAATGATGTGTATAGTAACGGTACAGACTTCTGGTAATATGAGCGAGGTTGTCAGGGGTATGATCACCACTGGAGCATATTATTCTTCAAAAAAAAAATCCAGTCTATTCGACCCTTCAGGACAGGAGTCCAGAACAGAATCTGATAGCGATTCAGAGTCAGCAGAAGTGTTTCCTTTTTATTCCTTTCAAAGAATGTAGTGTCACCGTTATGGTGTTTCTAGTTAAAAAACGGTCGCGATTACGTGGAAATAATGGAGTCGCCTTCTCTAGATCTCCACAGATGCTAGAGAGATGAAAAGAAAGACCACCTAAATTATTGCTCACAAAATGGTCACAAAACAAAGCACATGCAAAAGGATTACCAAACATGTGCTCGTTCAAGACAAAGAGAGCCCTTCACGCTTTGAAAGGATTATTAAAACTTCAGGCTCTTGTCACGGGCCATGCAGTGAGGAAGCAAGCAGCTATCACCTTTCATACAATTTTTGGTGAGAATTCAGACTCGGGTCCGAGCTCGAAGGATGCATATGGCAATAGAGGATAAAATTAGGCAACAGAAAGTTGAGCAGCAACTTAAGCTCAAGGATCAAATCCATATAACCGAGAAAGAGGATCCATGTACAAGGTTTCTGCCAATAGTGTGGAACTACTTACCAAGGAAAAAACATCATGAAGATGCAAGACAAAGAGATCCCTTCACGCTTTGAAAGGATTATTAAAACTTCAGGCTCTTGTCACGGGCCATGCAGTGAGGAAGCAAGTAGCTATCACCTTGCATACAAGTTTTGGTGAGAATTCAGACTCGGGTCCGAACTCGAAGGATGCATATGGAAATAGAGGATAAAATTAGGCAACAGAAAGTTGAGCAGCAACTTAAGCTCAAGGATCAAATCCATATAACCGAGAAAGAGGATCCCTGTACAAGGTTTCTGCCAATAGTGTGGAACCGCTTACCAAGGAAAAAACATCATGAAGATGCAAGAAAGGTTGTCCAGGACAAGAGGCAGGTAATTTCAGCTTGGGCATTCTCATCTTTGTAGATGTTCGATACCTTCATAACCCGTTATGGATAAGTTGTTCTCAGTATCAGAATGCAAGGAGAAAGTGCCAGATTCAATCCAAAGTTATCCAGTTTGAACAATGTTGATCGAGAAGGAACCTAAGATGACTATATTCTCTTGTATGCTTTCTTGTTTATTCCAATTCATGCCTTCATTCTAGGAGCTTCCAATCTCCCTTTGTGGAATTCGAAAGAACCAATTATATCCGTGGTGCATCCATTTACAGAACATTTGATGCATGTTGTCATGTTCTCCGTAGCTCTCCTCGCTGCAATTATCACCAACATTGCTTCCATGGGCCTTGTGCTTGGCTACATGAAATGATTTGATTTCATGAATAATATGGGGCAAATCGCTATTTGGTTCTAGAAAAAAAGAGCTGAAGGAACAACCACGCCACTGGGGAAAGAATTCGGTGTTATCAAGCAGAGCTACGAATTCTTCGAAGCTCATTATCGCATTCTTTTGGAAGAGAACATAAATCTCTGATCTGAAGTCAGACTATTAATTTAAATTTAGTGTTTGTTTTCTTCTCCTGATGTGAAATTTGTTATCAGAAATGCCATGTACTAATTTCATATCCCATTTTCCTCCATTGGCACCATCATTTGAGTAGATCCATATATCGAGCAGAGGAAAACGAAGGACAGACCACCTGGAGTGATCAGTCCTAGGCATTGGTGGGAAGCCTTCGTAGATTTTTGGAGGTTTCAAAACAAAATCAAACACAAAAATTTATCCCAGCCGAAAGTACTCCACTTAGTAATGGTTCAGAGCAGCTAGCGGTCGTGAATTCCATGCAGGCGAACTGCTTCATATTCCTGGAACACCAAGAGTCTTTCTATAAAACGAAAAGAGGGAGAGCCTTGGAGCCTTTTTAGAGGCTGGATTTTGTAATGTATTTTTTCAGCAAATATAGAACAAAATGCTAAGAGATTCTATACTTTTTCACTGTCTAATTCTGTTTTCTTCTTGTATTATTGTTTCTGAAGTTTTCATCACTGCGCTTTCTTCCTTACATTCATTATTTCAGCTTGTAATGGTTACAATTCAGTACTACCTCTACTGTAGCTATTTGAGGCATCCCTTAATGTGCAATTTTTCCTCTGTTTTGCCGTGAGTAGAACAAGACCTGCACCTTAATTGTTTTGCCTCATTTACAAGTTTTATTTGTTCACAGCCTTTCCTCTGTCTTTCTATGAGTGAGACAAGACATGTGTTCAGATATTTGAAGTTTCAGTGTTATTTCTTCTATTGAAAGGAAGACCAGATGCTTGGATTTTTCTTTCAGTTTTGTTCATCCCCTATCTGCTATCCATCCTTATGATTTTAAAATGAATTAGACAAACAAGGTCATGCCTTTTGTTTCTGATCTATAAATGAGTGGAATGACTACTTTGGACCTTGTTCTAGAAGCCTCCTATGACTGACCAATCAACAAGATTTATTTCTTTTAAAAATGTGCTAAGGATTGGCTCTTTTACAGCCTAGAGTCAACTCTTGTGACAACATCACTGAAAAAGAAATTCCAAAGGAACCAGAAAATCAAAATGTACAACAACAGGAGCAGTAGGTACCTCAAACACCTACAAGTCTTGCTATAGGATCTACCAGGTTAAGTATACCCCCTGAACGATACTCTCCTTCATTGTATTATTTTTTGTTGACTGATTCTGGTGAACCAGAATGTTATGAAGAGGCAATGCAGGTATACACCAAAAAGAAGTGGGAGCAAGGCATGAAAGAGGAAATGGATTCCTTGGAAAATAAACAGACTTGGGACTTGGTTCAATTTCCTATGGGAAAAAGAGCATTGCAGAGTAAATGGGTTTACAAGTTGAAGGAAGAAGATGGAGGAGAAAAGCGGTACAAGGCTAGACTTGTTGTAAAGGGGTTTGCACAAAAGAAAGGTATATATTTTGATGAAATATTTTCTCCTGTTGTTAAAATGACTTCAATTAGGACTATTTTAAGTCTTGTGGCAGTAGAAGATTTGCATCTTGAACAGTTAGATGTAAAAACAACTTTTTTCCATGGGGATTTGGAGGAAGAGATTTATATGCAACAGCCACAAGGGTATGAGGTCAAAGGGATGGAGAATTTGGTATGCAGGTTGAAGAAGAGCTTGTATGGCCTAAAGCAAGCTCCAAGGCAGTGGTATTGAAGTTTGACAGGTTTATGACAGAATAGGGTTATAGTAGATGTCATTCTAATCATTGTGTTTATTTTAAAAAACTAGAAAATGGAAGCTTTATTATCTTGCTATTGTATGTAGATGACATGCTTGTTGCAGGGTCTAATATGCAGG
>ML793358.1:134805-147295 GCA_009831015.1 Picea engelmannii | reverse complement strand
TAGAGAAGGTGTTGGAGAGGTTTAGAATGCAGAATGAAAAACCAGTTAGTACACCTTTGGCCAACCATTTCAAATTAACTAAGGAAATGTGTCCCAAGACACAGGAGGAGATAGAATACATGTCTAGGGTCCCTTATTCATCAGTAGTTGGCAGTTTGATGTATGAAATGGTTTGCACAAGACTAGATATTGCACATGCAGTGGGAGTTGTGAGCAGGTATATGAACAATCCAGGTAAAGAACATTGGGAGGTAGTAAAGTGGATTCTCAGATATTTGAGAGGTACTACTACTCATGAATTATGTTTTGGAGGTTCAGACACTTTTCTACAGGGATATGTTGATTTAGATATGGAAAGTGATAAAGATAGTAGGAGGAGAACCACAAGGTATGTTTTTACTATAGGTGGAAAATTAGTAAGTTGGATTTCGAATCTGTAAAAGGTTGTTTCACTTTCAACAACAGAGGTAGAGTATGTTTCTGCTACAGAGGCTAGTAAAGAGATGATTTGGTTATAGAGGTTTATGGAGGAATTGGGAAAGAAGTAGGAGAACAACAGGTTGTACTGTGACAGTCAGAGTGCCATTCACCTTGCAAAGAGCTCATCCTTCCATTCAAAGACTAAGCATATACAGTTGACGTACCACTTCATACAATCCATCTTGGAAGATGGACATTTGAAGTTGGAAAATATACACACTAGCTAGAATCCTACAGACATGTTAACAAAGGGAGTAATCAGGGAGAAACTGAGTTCCTGCTCAGTTTCAGTTGGTCTTCAAGAATGAAGATGAAGATGAGAAATTTTCCAGGTCCAAGAAGGTTCAGAGTCCAGCATATACAACAATGGTGAAGTTGTTGAGATCAGTCTCCAAGTGGGAGATTGTTGGTTGTGGAGCCTGATTATCTTCTTGATTCACAGGTCTTTTACTTTCAGCCGTGTTTATACCCCATGAAGTATTTACACCCCAAAAGTATGTACACTCTTCCACGCGAGGGAGTGTAGACAAGGGGTACCCCCTCTACAGGGTCCGGGGGGGCTATCCCCCCGGCTGGGGGGTCTAGGGGCAAGCGGGCCCCCAGCAGGGGTTCAAGGGTGAAGCACCCTAAGGAAAAATTGCCTTGTAAATGTATATTGTAATTTCATTGTAAATATGGACCATTCATTATAAGGTCGCAGATCTAACGGTAGAGATTATGTTAGGGTTTTTTTCCCTAGAAGGAAAACCTTTTTTATGAGGGAAATGTATTGCGGCTATGGTAGAGTGAGAATATTGTATTTTGAGAGAGGAGACTGTGAGAGAAAGAAGAGGAAGCTACAGAGGGTTTTGATGTAGGTTGTATCCCTTCATTTGTTGGATAATAATAAAGGATGGACCTGGCAATTTCTCTAGTGGACGTAGCCTACACTGGGTGAACCACGTAAATCTGTGTCTCTCTTGTATTGTGTATCTTATGTGTTTTGTTTTATGCATTTGTTTTATTTTATTGCTCCATGGTCCTGTTTTTCTAACACTAGGGACAAGGGAAATGTAGAGCCATACAAGGAAGCTCTAAGGGTTATGTTGTATCCAAGGGGTAAGGATTAGAAAACCATTATGTGAGAGGGCAGACATTAAATCCCATGGGTAGAGGTGATTTTGGTCAGGGTGAGAGGACATAGAAGTTGTGGAAGGATGATGGCAGATCATCCGAAAGAGAATACAAGGATCCTCAAATAAATGAGTGCTCGAGTGTGGGGGGAGGATTGACATAGGGGGGACGCACATGGGTAGCAAGGAGGGATTGTGTACCAAGAGGAGTGGGGGCCAGAGCAAGCACAGGGGAGGGGAGGGGGTTGTCCATGAAAAAAAGGGCAGAGGGGAGAGGGGAGGGGAGAGGTGAGAGATGGGGAGGAAATAGGCGCAAGCATCGGGTAGAAGGGTTAGGAAAGGGAGAGAGGACTAAATAGTGTTGTTCTTTATATTAGGCGAAGGGGAGAAGGGATGGGCATAAATAAGGAAACTAGACATAAGAGGAGATTTGGTTGGCAATTAGATGACTCTGTTCCAAGCTTTTTGTTGCTTTTGCCAAATTGTTTGCCTCAGTGTTCTGAGCTTGCAAAATATGGAAGAAGTGTAAGATAATAAAATTATTCTTTATGGAGTTTATTCCTGAGATTATACCTTTAAGAGGGTGTTTTGATGAAGTTGACAGACCTTGAAGCTCCTTTATGACTATTTCAGAATCCCCTATAACAATTGGAGTTTGAATACTCCTCTCGTGTTATAGATTTAGTCCCATATAGACTGTGAGGATCTCTTCTTTGTTATTAGTGGATTTTTCCAAGCCCCAAAAAAATTTGATTGTTTTTTGTCCATCGGAATCATAGATGACTCCTCCCGCACCTACCACCCCTGGGTTACCTATTGTTGCTCCATCAAAGAAGAGAAGGGATGTATGTTGTTGTCTTTTCCAGTGAGATAATTTATTGTTGTCAAGATGCAATTTCCAATCTTGCAGTTTAGGAATCTTCCTAGGAGTGGTGGGGATAGCCCTTGATAGCCCCGGTATGTAATTAACCCATTCTTATATGTCTGGAAGGTCAAAACCGATTGATTTTGTTTTGAAGACTTATGATATTAAACCATAGATATTAGCGAAAATGTTATGCATCGGGGGAATATTCTCGTGAAATATAGCTTGATTGTGAGCTAAACAAAGTTCCCAATAGATGAATTTGGGAATTTGTCTCCATAGGAGAGTGAACTATTTTTTGTTTTTTAAGTTGCCAACATATCTTTGTTTCCAGAAGGTAAATAGGTTATTCCAATTCTCAGGGGAAGGAGGGGGGATGTGAAGGGGGAGATAGATGATTTTCCAGAGTTGGGTGGTGAATTTGCATTCTAGAAAAAGGTGGGTGATGGATTGAGAGGCTGTAAGACAGAAGGGGCAATGGGAGGGGCCCTGGATGCCCCGTTTGAGGAGATTTTCAGCTATTAAGATTTTTCCATAGACCAAAATCCAACAAAAGGTATTAATTTTGGGTAACGA
Organism: Picea engelmannii; assembly: GCA_009831015.1. NCBI lineage: Eukaryota > Viridiplantae > Streptophyta > Pinopsida > Pinales > Pinaceae > Picea > Picea engelmannii. Next base: position 144,262 of record ML793358.1, on the reverse strand, counting down.
GGGACCAGACCATATCTCTTTCTAGATATTAGAGGGGGAGGGACCTTGAATTTCAGAGATCATATGGCTATAGCCATCCTTGAGAAAAAAATATTTCTCACCCTAGCTTCGAGAGTCTGAAATGGAATGTTTAGGGGGAGCACAACCAACTAGATTGTTGAAGAATATGGGGAGGAGTGGATTGAGAAAATCAGGGGGATTAGGCAACTTCCAATTGATCCAGTCCCCTTCGGTGTTCCAAAGGAAAAATTTATGAAGTTTGGAGAAGCCATTAGAGAAACACCAATATTGAGCGACTGGAGAGTAGCGTGGGTTTTCATGGATTAATGATTTAGGATACGATCCATCCAGACATTTATTAAATTCCCATTATGAGGGGCCCATGAGAGCTTGGCCAGAATAACAAGGGAAACATTTTTGAGAAGGTGCCAAATCGGAGAACCCGGGAGGGAGGGGATGGGTCCATCAAAGCAATGTAGTCTGGAGGATTGGAAATAGTTGTTTAGGAGAGCTAACTTCCACCAATTAGGTTTACCTATGATTAAACGCAAAGCTAGATTTTCTCCCAGTGACCTGTTCATTAGTGTTGGATCCTTGATGGCCAAACCTCCTTTGTTGTAGGGTTGGCAGACTTGTTTCCAATTAATAAGGTGGAACTTTTTCATGTTCATTTGACCACCAAGCCAAAGAAAGATTCTTAGAGCTCTGGAGATTTTCTCTAGAATGCATTTGGAAGCTGGAAGTCCTGAGCATTGAAAGATGGAGAGGGAAGAAAGAACTGATTTTATTAGAACATTTTTCCCAACAGGATTGAGCCAATGACCTCCCCAATTTTGGATTCTCGTTGATATTTTCTTAATGATTTCTAGCCAGGATGAAGAACCATAAGAGCTAAGGAATATGGGCATTCCTAGATATTTGAAATGATTCCATGTAGTAATAATGGAAAATTCAAATATTTTGGCGATTTGTTATTTTATATGCCCTAGGACATGCCATCCATATATTCTACATTTGGATATGTTCATCTTGCCACCTAAAGCTGTGAGGAAGGAGCTAAGAATATTTTGGAATCGTTTGGTGGTGTGGATTGTGGTTGATCCCAATAAGAGAGAGTCATATTCAAATTGAGAGTGGTTTATTTCTTTTACCCCTCTCGCTATGAGTAAACCAGGGAGATTTACCTTTCTTCTTTCTTCTTCCAACTTTCGACTGAGAGAGTCCGCTAACAAAATATAGAGAAAAGGGCAAAGAGGATAGCCTTGTCAAAGGCCTCTGCTAGCCTTCAAAAAATTGGAGGGATGCCCATTGAGGAGAGGAGAAACCCAAGGCATGATGATGCAAGCTTTGATCCAATTGATAAAGATTTTTAAGAATCCATATGCTTTGAGGATTGAGAAGAGAAAACTGTGCTTGACCCAATCAAAAGTGTTTTCCATGTCGAGATTGACGACCGTACTTGGAGTTTTAGTTTTCTTGCTAGAGTGGATGGATTCCTAGACTAGAACAATGTTATATGTTATCTACTTGTCCTTAAGAAAGCCACTCCAGTTTTCTAAGATTAACTTTGTAAGTAAGGGGGAGAATCAGGTTGTGAGGATATTGGTGAGAATTTTGTAGGAGGAGTTACAGGGAGAGATAGGGTGGAAGCGAGAGAAATTGGAGGGATTGGACTCTTTGGGGATGAGGGCTAGGAAGGTAGAGTTGGTTGCCCCTCCAACTTTCTTCTTGTGCAAAGTGTAATTTAGCATTATTTTCAGGTCTTGTTTGATGATGTCCCAGTAGGATTGGTAGAATCTGATTGGAAATCCATCAAGTCCAAGAGCTTTGTTAGGATCCAAGATCCAGATTTCTTTGGCTATTTCTTCCTTTGATATTTCATGAACTAGTTGATTATTTTCTAGTTCTGATATTATCTCAGGGATGTTGGCAAGCATGCCAATAACCTCCATATTTGTTTCTTCCTCAATTGGTTGCTAGTAAATGTTGTTGAAGTGACGATAAGCCTCTGCTTTAACTTGATCAAAGAAGTCAATTTGTTGCCCCGTGCTAAAGGCAATGGAGGTTACTGTTTTTTTTCCTCCGAGATTGGTCTTGCTTGTGAAGAAAGGAGGTATTTGAGTCTCCCTCTTTTATCCAGAGACTTTTGGATTTTAGGCGCCAATGTTGTTCTTCTCTGCGCAAGGTGTGTTGAAAGTGTTGTTGTGCCTCTTTTTCTTGATTCAACAATGTTTCTATTACTGTTTCTGATTCCATTTGCTGTTGAATTTTCCTGAGCTGCTCTATTGATCTGGATTATTTTCGGCACAAAATGAGAGTGGTGATATAATAAAGAAATGCACATAGATATCATCGATATCCAATAATATAATGGAAATATATCATATATGAAACCATAAACACAGAGATACATTAATACATGATTTCTATTAATGAAATAAATGTACAGAGACTGTAAAAATACAGAGTGAAAGACTCGCTAGAATGGTGGCAGCTTATCTCTGAGAAGAGATGTGACGGCTACTCGCATTCACAAGAAGATGATTACAATGAGGATTTGAATGCCTTTTTACAATAAATATAAATTCCCAAAACCCTAGACAACCAAAAATCTAACCCTAGGAGATGAAGCACCAAAAGTCATGTGGGCCCCGTTTGGGTAAGTTAGTACATCAACTTCTCAGGGTCATAACTTTTGCATACGATCTTCGTTTTAGGCACATGATAGCCCATTGGAAAGGTATCATCAAGGAGATTAATTTTGGGGGCTCAATCATGCCTTTGATTATCATTGAGAAGGTATATCCCGAAAAACCTTCATTTAGTCCCTCAAAATGGCCCCGGAAGTTAAAAACCACTAAAAATAGTAAATTACCAAAATTGCCAGAAAACTGTTTTGAGCCAGTTGGAAAAGGTGGGTGGCCATTGATATCCACTTGGATCAATCCTCCCTCCTTAGGAATCAATGGTCTCCTTTTCTTTGAGTTCCTGGGGGAGAGGGAAAAGAGTTTGTTGAATCTGCATCTTGATGAGCTGCTTGCCTTGTTGGAGAAGTTGCATTGCTTAACTTATTGAAGGTTGTCACGAATAGGTGGATGGAAGGGTTGGACCTTTTTAGCTAGTTTGGCTACATGAGATGCCTGTGTGCAGAAGGAATATTTTTGCTTTTCTTCTACCTTTTAGACCTGCTTCTGTTGGATAGAAGGTGCTCTAGGCGAGGCTGTAGTGGTTTCAATGTCCTTATGTTCCCCTTTTGAACAGATTGTGAAGAAGCTAAATTTTGCAGTATGAGATACTACCTTGCGACACTATTTAGGTGGAAAAATAGTTGGAACTACCTCTGGTATTCTATAGAGATGACCCCCCAAAGTAACAATGACACTATGGGGTCGAGAAACATAAACAAAATGGCATCTCCACATATATGGTTGGCCCAAGAGGACATCATAGACATCTAGTGGGGAAACATCACATAATACCTCATCCTTGAAGGGTTGGATTCCATATCATAATCGACACTGTTGGCTGACATAGAGATTTCATCCTTGGACAAGCCACCCGATGTTGTATGGTTGCGAGTGTGGTGTTGTTGAAAATCCCAACTGTTTGACCACCTCTACTGAGATGAGGTTCTTTTTGCTTCCGCTATCAACAATAAAATGCAGCGAGGTCCCCTTCACCCACATCTGTGAATGAAAAAAGCTCTCCCCATCTTCAGGATCTATTGGTTCTTCGAGTTAAATTGCTGCAGTCATGACAATAGCAATGGGGTCTGCGTCAATGATCTGTCCTTTACCAGTATTTTCATAATCAGATTCTAAATCAGGGTTCGACTCCTTGTATTTGATCTCGACCACCAATGATTTTTTGAGTGACATTCATCGGTGTTGTGCCATGGGCTTTTGTGGAAATCGTACCATTTTTCGGTGTCCTTCTTTGTCTTCCCATGACCCTTCTTTTCCTGTGGCTTGGACTAGTTTTTGGGAGACTGTTTGTTAGGGTCATATTTGTCATACTTTGATTGTTGTGGATTTGCATACACAAAATATCGTTTGTTCTGGTGCTTAAATTTTTGCTCGATTTTAACAACATATCGATAAGCATCACCGAGTGATGAGATGTCTAGAAAATCCATTTCATTTTGGATGTATATGTGTATAGCCCCACAGTATTTTAGAACCAAATGTCGTTCAAAGTATTTGATACCCAACTTGGTACACAAGGTATGGAAGGTATTGGTGAACTCAAGAACTACTTGGACCCTCTCTTGCCACAGTGTGGTCCATCTCATGTACTAGTCCTCATAGTTTCCAATAGGGTAATACTGTTCCTTTACCGCATCCACAAAAAAATCCTGAGTGGGCTCGGCCCCATATATTCTATACTCCTATGTGGAACTCCTATGTTTGACATGGGGGAGAGCTTTAAGGAGTGTGAAGTTGATCTTTTCTTTGTCAGAAAAATTGTGAACAAAGAAATAACCTCCTAGCAAGTTTAACCATTTGTCTAAGACTTTTGCATCTATCTGTTCTTCAAATACAGGAATATCAAAATTAACTTATACCTTGAAAAGTGATGTGCCTCCAAAGTGGTTGTTTGATGAAGATGCGCATATGGCTATCGGTAGGCATTGAAGGATGTGGGAAAATGTTTCCATCATTTCATCCCTCTATCGCGTGAGATCTTACTCAAGCAACAGACTGATAGGATCATCTGCTCCGTCATTTTTCTTTTCTTCTGCCATTCCGAGGTTCTTGGGTGTGCGAGAGAGATTGTCTTCAAGAGAGAAAATCTCGAGACCGAACTTTCTATACTCGGACCTCGTTGGGGACATGCATTGAAAAACGATCAAGAGAAACCTGCTCTGATACCACCAATCCGGATTATTTTCGGCACGAAATGAGACAGGAGATATAATAAAGAAATGCACAGAGATATTGCGGACATCCAATAATATAATAGAAATATATCAAAGATGAAACCATAAACATAGAGATACAGTAATACATGATTTCTATTAATGAAATAAATGTACAGAGACTGTAAAAATATAGAGTGAAAGACTCGCTAGAATGGTGGCATCTTATCTCTAAGAAGAGATGTGACAGCTACTCGCATTCACAAGAAGATGACAATGAGGCTTTGAAGGCCTTTTTACAATAAATAGGAATGATAAAAACCCTAGACATCCAAAAACCTAACCCTAGGAGATGAAGCGCCAAAAGTCATGTGAGCCCCGTTTGGGTAAGTTAGTACATCAACTTCTCGGGGTCGTAACTTTTGCATACGATCTTCATTTTAGGTGCATGAGAGCCCATTGGAAAGGTATCGTAGAGGAGATTCGTTTGGGGGCTCAATTATGCCTTCAACTATCATTGAGAATATAGATCCCAAAAAACCTTCATTAGGCCCTCAAAATGGCCCTGGAAGTTAAAAACTGCTAAAAATAGTAAATTACCAAAATTGCCAGAAAACTATTTTGAGCCAGTTAGAAAAGGTGGGTGGCCACCGATATCCACCTGGATCATCTATTTTTTCTTTCTTTCTTGTTGAGGGGGAATCAATGAGTTTTTCACCCATTATTTGATAGATAACTTTACAGATTTGATCTTACTTTCCCAAACAAAATTTGGGGAGACAGAGAAGGGGGTGATCCATGCTTTTGAAACAAGAGAGGGAATGGTTGGGTTATCCAGCAAGAGTTGGTTGAAGTGGAAGGGGAGGGGACCAAAGTTCTTGGGGGAGAGGAAAGAGAGGGTGATAGGTTTATGGTCTGAGATTGCAAAGGGGAGAATTTGAGAGGAGATGACATAAGGGGAGAGGAGAAAGTTGTTGCTAATAAGAAAATGGTCCAGGTGGGCTGCTATGTGATGAAGAACAACTTGTCTGTTGTTCCAAGTATAGTTTCCTTTTGCAGGTTTGATGTGTTGCATATCCCAATCTGAAATGAGGTCGGTGAGATTTTCTAAGAAAGAATCTCTTACTTTGTTTCCTCCTTTTCTTTCTCCTAGATTGAGATGGGTGTTGAAGTCTCCCCTGATTATACAAGAGGAAGGATCTATGGAGTTTTTGAGATCTGAGAATGAGTTCCAGGTTGTCATTTTTTCTTTATAAGAGTTTGGCATGTAGACATTGACCACTTAAACGATGTTATTATTGTCCTTATTTTTTATAACTGTTAAGAGCCAATTTTGAGTTTCAAATATTACCTTAGAGTTCCAGTTTGCTCGTTCCAGAGAGTTGCGAAGCCGTCGGAGGCTCCTTCAGAGCTAACAGTTTCTTCGCCAATGATGTTGAATTTTTTTTTTGTTGCTTCCAGAAGTGATGAAGAGTCCATTTTGGTTTCATGAAGGAGGATAATTGAGGGACAGACCATTTTGTTTATATCTTTTAGTGCTTCGTCTTTAAGATTACTTCCGAAGCCCCTACAGTTCCAAGAGAGAAAAATCATTAGAGGTTGGTGGAGGGATCTTGGTTGCCGTAGGCCAAGAGTTTTGTTCCTCTAGTTCATGTTTTCTTTGTTGATGTGTATATAGTATGCTCTGTACTCTATTACTTTCCTTGAGCCTTTTCTTTTGTGGTTGCTTATTCTTTGACTTCCTTATTCGTTCATCCCCTCGATTTTCTCGGCTTCTCAGGTTGAATTTCTCCTTCTTATTTTTCTTGATTGTGTTGAGTGTGTAGGTGTGAGGCTACAATTTCTTGTTGTGATGATCATTATGCTCCCTCCATGGAGGGATCATCTTCATCAGACTCATCGATGATGATGCCTATTGGGGGGGGGAGGAGGGCTCGAGACGAGAGGAGGATCTTTCTTTAAGGAAGATTCTCCTAGCAGATCAAATGGATTATGGCTGAGGATTTCAGAGTGGGGTTTTGTTGTGGGGGTTCTTCGTTTGGCAAGGGGCCTGAAGGCCCTATACGAGATCCATTTTTTTTTTCTGCAGGAGGCTTTTTTGCGAACCTTTTTCCATCTATCTTCTTCTAAATGTTATTCGGTCTTTGAGGGTTTCTTATTGTAGGGGAAGTTCTTTGCGAAGTGGCCATATTCGTGGCATGATTTTCATTTAAATGGTAGCTGCTCATAATCTAATTTTTGGATGTGAATCAAGTCGTCCATCTTTAATTTGATTTCTTCTGGGAGCCCTTTTTCTAGGTCTACTTCCACGCAGATCCTAGTGCAGGAGTAAAGGATGGATTTGGGTTCTGACCTATCAATATATTTTCCCATGGTGTATCCTATGCTTTTCAAAACTTCATCGCCCCAACAATGAAAAGGAAAGTGGGGAATTCTTACCCACACTGGCACCGCTGAAGGAATATCGTTTTCTAGGTCAAAATCAAGCATCCATTTGTTTAAGTATAACCCTCTTGGCCAAAAGAAATATGTACCATTTTCGAAAATAAGATCTTTGTCTGATTTAAGCTCGAAATAAAATATATAGAAGGCCTTAACATAGAAGAAATGATTCATGTGTCCTTGGACCAGAGGATGCCAGTTCCACTCAATCCAAAGATATATTTGTCGAGGTGAGGGCCAAAGACCCATGAACTGTCCGAAAATCTCTCTAGAGGTGAAGGAAAGAGATTTTCTTCTCGCAATGATGCTGGGAATTGAGACTTCAGGAATCTGATCTAGTTTTTTAAAAAACTGGGAGGGGCAGGATCACGTCGGAGGAGGAAAAAATGATCCCATGAGGACCTTGAAGGCGATGACCTCATATTGGAAATCCAGAGGGGGATCTAGATCTGGAGCCGTAGAGGCCATGGGGGGACGAAGGGGAGTGACAACCGAGGGAGCCGTGGAAGGGTTGCAGAGCCTAGGGTTTCTCAATAGCAAGTAAAACGAAGAACTCCTTATGTCATTGGTACTAGAATTGGCCTCAAACTTTCATGGATTTTGAAGGTCAGGTAAGGCGAACATTAACACTAACCAAAATGATTTGTTAATATGAAACAATTTTTAATAAATATTCTCTAGATGAAAAATTATTTGTGAAAGATGAAACAATTTTTAATAGAGATTCCCTCACCAAGACAAGGAAATATCAATATTTCCTTTGATTAAATTTATGAATAAACATAAACAAGAATTAAATTGACAAAAATTGAAAAAAATCCATTATTGCAAATGGGGTTAAGCTGACCCAAACATTCTGTATTTTATAATTCCCCAAATGGGGTTGGGGATGGAATGAGAAAGATACTAAAATATTGAATTGTTTAAGATATTGAGAGCATTGACTACAAACATGGATAAGGAATATATATATATATATATATATATATATATATATTGAGTGGAATACTGATATTTCCAGAGAATAAATAAATTTTCATGTAAGTTGTTAAATAAATAAATTATAATTTTTGTTCAACAACACAGGTATTCCAACAGAGGACGAACACCTTCAGTAACCACTCACATAACCAAATCAAAGATCAAAACACCAATGTTTTCACATGGTAAAACCCCTACAGGGAAACATCCATGGACCCAACCAATGCGGCCACTTGGAGCAGTTTATTAATGCAAAGAAAAAGATTACAGAGAGATTTTACAAGAGAGTTTCTCACAATCGATCATCAGAAAATGACCCTCCATGCTCTTTAAATAGAGATCATGTACCAATCGGGTGTTAAGTCACAGATCAATGGCCATTAATATGGAGGAGAGTATGAACCGTCAGATCACTCTCTGTCAGGAACATATCGTGACCATCGGATTTCCTAACTACAAATTCATACTAATGCATACTAAAGAAACACACTTTTACCTAATGACATATTAGACGAAGTAGATCTTAACTAACTCCTAAGTGTCTAAATATCCTCACATTCCCCCTTAAGAACAACTTGGGATAGGATTGAAGGATTTACAAAAATGACACAATAGGAGAAGGAAGGAGGCATTAGAGCCTATCCCCCCTTAATGACAACTTCATGAACTCCTAACATAGATCGAAGTTTGGAAAACTTCACTTCTGTAAGAGACTTTGTGAAAATGTATGCAACTTGATCTTCTGTAGGGAAAAAGAGCACTTCAATAACTTGATCATGAATGAGCTTTCTGATGAAGTGCATGTGTAGCTCAATGTGTTTGCTACACTGATGTTGAACTGGGTCTTTGGCAATCTTGATGGAACTTTTATTGTCATACCAAAGTTTGGTCGGATACTAGTGCTGGAATCCAAACTCTGAAAGGATCTGTCGAAGCCACAAGGCTTCCTGACTTGCATTTACTGCTGCTCGATACTCTGCTTCTGCTGAAGAACGTGCAATAGCCTGTTGTTTCTTACAGGCCCAAGTGACAAGTCCTGAACCAAGGCTGAAAACATAACCTGCAGTAGACTTCCGATCATCAGGGTCACCAGCCCAATCTGAATCAGTGAAACCAACCAATAAGGGAGTCCCCCCTGAACTGTAATGTATCCCAAACTGAACAGTACCATGAACA
>ML793358.1:95424-115678 GCA_009831015.1 Picea engelmannii | reverse complement strand
CACTCTTGAGGACAAGGCTCCAGGTTTGATTAATCAAGATTCAAAGGTACACATGACAAGCTGATGACTTTAGTTGAGATAGCAATCGTCGTAAAGTATTATACTTGATAGCATGTGAGAATATAGAGGTAAATAATTTGTCTTATATGACTAACACCTTCTCTAGGAGAAACCTTCTGTGTTAGTTTCAGATTTCCATGGAAGAATGCTTGGTCCCAACACTATGAGAGTGTTGACCTCATTTCATATTGTATTCCTTACCTTTAATCTTTGCTTCAGATAAATTATAAGTGATAGCTCTATAGGAGCTACTGTGATGATTGTTCGTGCTATTGCTTTATATTATCAAGAAGGATATTATTCTTGCTTGTTGTTTTGTTGACCTTGCTCCAGGTCACATGAGGAAGATATAGCGAAGGTTGCAGAAGGAAACGTGCTAAATGAGAGATCATAAATGAAGCAATCATTAGTGGAAAAGAACAAGGTGGGTCACTCAGAAGTTGCCATGACCCACGCTATTGAAGGATCCATGTGAACTCTAGAAGATTAGCTCACATCAACTACAAGGCGCTACCATACATATGCAAAGTTGTCACAATTTTACCAGAACTCAAGGTTGATCAAGAAGGCATATGCAATGGATGTGCGCAAGGGAAGAATATCAAGAACCCTTTTCCAAAGAGGGGCAGCAAAGCAGAAGGAGTACTAGAATTCATTCATTCAAACGTGTGTGGCCCAATGCCATCATCCTCCATTAATGGGTATGTATACTATGTATCATTCATTAATGATTATTCTCATAAAAGACATGGATATATTTGAAGTGTTCAGCAAGATCAAGGAATTCAAAGCCTTGATAGAAAACTTTTTTGTAAGGAAGAATAAGATACTCAGGTCAGAAAATGGAGGAGAATATAGCTCAAAAGAGTTCATGAATATCTGTAAAGATATTGGGATCAAGATCCCCAACAAAACGGTGTAGCTGAACGGAAGAACAAAACCATACTGGAAGCTGTGAAGACTATGATCCATGATCAAGATCTTTCTATGTGCTTATGGGAAGAAGTAGCAATGACAATTGTTTATGTGCAAAATCGATTATCCCATAGCACACTTGGGCTCAAGACACCGGAAGAGATGTTCACCATAAATAAGCTAGAGGTAAGCCACCTCAAAATATTTGGCTTTCCAGTGTTTAGTCATATACCGAAAGAGAAAAGAAACAAGTTGGAACCCTTCGGAAAGAAGGGAATATTTGTGGGATACTGTGAGGTCTCCAAGGCCTTCAGAATCTACATACCTGGTCACCGCCACATTGAGATCAATAGGGACGTGACCTTTGATGAAGAAGCAGCACTTAAGAAATCAAGAAGATGCTAGCTTGAAGAAGTATATGAAGAGGAACCTATAAATCCCAGGATTGTAGAATCTATGAGGGAAGTTCCCAGAGCTAAGGAACCAGAGAAGGAAGTCGTAACTTCCCCTGATGAGGAGACTCCTGAAGATCATGATATAATAGAATTTCAAGAACCTCCTCAAATGACCTTCTCCCATAAGAGAAAGCTTGCTTGGGAAAGAGAGCTTATACAAGATGGACAGAAGTATGGTGTGTTGTAGGAAAATCTCCCTGCGGACAGGTAGATTGCCTCAAAGAGCTAGACCCTAAACTTTAAGACAGAAAGTGCTTAACGTGGAAACTGACTTCCTTTCAAATATATACAAACTAATGCATGAGGAGGAAGGAGAATAGAAGTACCTTTTAATCAACATTTGTCTCGGCACGCTCCGAGTCGAGCTCCAAACTCTCACTCTTCGATGAGTTCTTTAGACAAACAAAGTACGAACACTTCCTACTCTATTGATATTAGCTTGAAAACAGATCTATCTATCAACGATAAATTCATGTAAAATCAGACACAAACTAGAAAGAAACAGGCCAAGCGTGTCATATTAATGAGAATAACGACAACAGTACTTACAATCGTAGATGCGAATACGATAGCTTCGTCAAGTCCCCTTCATCTAACCCTTGCTCGAAAGATCCACAACCTGGATGATAACAGCTTCACTGATCACTCTCCGTTATATGACTGTGTGTTTCCTATGAGATCATAGGTTTCATGCTAGCAATTCTTCCCCCTTCTCACCATCATAGAGCCTGCTTATATAGGTTAAGAGAGCCTTAACCTCTTGAGGTATCTTTAGGGTAGGTTGAGGAATTCCCTCCTTAGATCAAGGATATTCTGATTGAACCAAGAATTTGAATGCAACTGCCTTCCAAACTTGAAATATCCTTCCCTTATTCTCCTCAACAGGTCAACCACTACCCAGATTAGATAGTGCTCCCTCAAAAGGAGCATCAGGGTGCTATAGCGCTCCCTAGGAAGCTTGAGGGGAGTGCCAACACTCCAAGGATGGATAACACTTCTTCATATGGGAATTTGGGCATTATAGCGCTCCCTAAGACCTTATAGGGGAGCTCCAACACTCTTAAGGCTGATGCAGGGGAGCGCTCACCTTCAAAACCCTTGTTTAAAAGCTCCTTTCAAGTGGTAAGAGTTCCTTTACTTCAGTTAATCATTCTCCCTCCTCCAAATAAAGTGTCTGAGTTATTCTAGATGTCTCTTTAGTGTCATCGTCATGGAAACATGCTTTGTTTGATGTTTGCGACACTTGTGAATGACATGTGACACTTGCGACAGTTGAGAGGAACATGTGATACTTATGACACTTATCAAAGTGAGCAATATTGAGGTGTAACAGATTGCCCCCCAAAGTATGAAGTTAGAAGATGCAAACTGATAACTGAAATTCTTTGTAGACGTTCAAGCAAGGGTATAGACTTGGAGAACCTGACGGAAGCTGCACACAAACATCCGACAAATATCATGACATATTTCAAAACCCAAGGCAGGCATACCTATGCTTGGGTGATCAAGACTTGCAAGATATGGCCGCCATAAAATACACTACGGATCCATAATTGTATTGATGAAAAGGTATAGCCAGCGGGGATACAATGTGGATCTATACTCTGATGACCTAGACTGATCGTAGCCATGAAGAATACACAGTGGATCTACGAGGTGACAAGACATAACCACGACCAATACAAAGTGGATCTATGTAACAATGTATGCATCATTTGTCCAAGAGAAATTCCTTCGCAGCCTGGGCAAAGTATATATCAAAGTGATCACTCAACCCAGGGTCCTCTTACTGATCCCAATGTGGTACGAATCTAACCATGTGAATAGATGTCCTGATGTCGAACATGGTAAAAACCACTTGATTACCGGTCAATGGTGTGAACCATTAACAAGTGTGAGGGAGATCACCATTAATGTCAATGATTCCCAAGGTACCCTAGTACATTCCAATGAATGTGAATGGATGAGCTGGAGTCAAACATCCATGGAATCATTCGATCAGAGGTCAATGATGTAAACCTGTTGTCGGATGTGAGGAGGCCTGCCATTGAGACATGCAGGTCCCAAAGTACTAGCTGGTTTCTAAGCCTAGTTCCTGGATAATGTGTTGAAGTCGACAGGAATAGACTCGTTGAAGGAGGGCCTTAATGTATCCCCCATCAACAATGCGAAATGGACATAGAGGTGTAGTTGGTAGATCAAATGAACATGGACTGACATGGGTTTTGAGACAAGATATTTGTGATGGCTGACTCTCTAGGCGGATACTTCCCTTGAACACTGAGGCACAATAGCATAAACATGACATGGACCAAAACTTGATGATGCAGTGGATGCTGTGACTTACGTCAGGTGACCCAAAGGAGTGATAAAACTCAAAGGATTGTCTCAATGCAGAGGTTCAATGGGTTATAACACATGCAAAAAGCAAAGTGTCGTTTTCAAGGGCGACTCTAAGAATTACTTGGTAATGTTCTCAAGAGACTGCTTGGCTTGCTTCTTTCAAATTTTCCCCCATCCAAATAGATGAGTACCTCTTTTTAATTTAATGAGCTCGAGGAGTATAACACATGCTCGATAAAACTCACCTTCGATAAGTTCCTCTTCCTTTGTTTAACGAACCGGAAGAAGTACGGGTTCGATCCCATATGGGCCTATTGATGTGTGTTTTAGCGAGTCCAAAGACAGAAAACTCGAAGGTTTTTCATGATTATAGAGTCTGGAAAAACACTTAAAAGAGAACTCTCTCAGTTCCTTTTTTCGTACAGTAGTCTGACGAGACCAAAAAAGAGATAAACTATCACTCGAAAGATGCCCTTTTGAACCTTTTAACGAGTGTGAAAGGAAGCAAGGTCACTCGACAATCTTTTCATATTTAGAGAGTCTAAAAAGAGTTTAAAGATGACTCCATGGGGGTTCCTTTTTCATGTATCCATGCAGGTCCGAAAAAGAGATAAAAGTCTACTCGAGTGCATTCTCATGTATTTACGAGCATGAGAAAGAACAAATACTAAGCTCGGTATGCCCCCAGCATAAAATCCAGTGGCTTAGCTCCAGGATAATCATCAAAGGCTGGAGACATGCCCCCCAAGCTTCAATTCATTCACCAACTTTGAGGTTGTCACCAATTTCTGTGCTAGATGGAGAAAAATGATACAGGTGGATGAAATGAAGGTTCAAAAATGAGACCTAATGAAAGACTTGACTTGACATCTACGAGATCTGGTGAAAGACTCGACTTGAAGGTCGAGGTGATTGTTTCATTTTTTAAAGAGCTTGACATAGGAAAATAACTATGCTCAAGGTTCCAGGTTCGATCCCCAGATTGTTGTTTCATTTTTTAACAAGCTTGCTACAGAGAAGAAAATTGTGCTCAAAGCCTCTATTTCATTTTTTAACGAGCTTGCCATAGAGAAGAGAAACTATGCTCGTGGTTTCGTTCGGATCATGTCTTCCAAGAGGATAACACTCTGGAAGGGTACCATGTCAAAGGATAAAACGTGGTCATGGCCTCTAAGATATCTTCACTGGATGGAAGATAATCACTCGAGAAAGGACACATGTCGAGGGTTGTGACAGGGGTAAGGAGATCGAGCTCCAATAAACCTACCGAAGAGATCACCATGTCAACTACCGGATCCAAATCATCGGAATTTGAGGTCATGGGAGACAACACCACATAATTGACTTGTGGCGGGGGCGATATTGTCTGCATATAAGAACCACTTAGGGAGGTAACCCAGTCGGGGCCGATGAATGAAAGTTGATCAATAGTCACAATTATTCCATTGTGAGGGAAATATATCACACGGAAAAGGGTGGATAGAAGAGATTTCATAGCATAGAAATAATCCCGCCCAAGGAGTAAAGCGAAATCCAAGGGGTCTCAGACTACCATGATATCGATAAAGACAATTTTCCCTTCCAAAGTTACAGGAAACTGAGGAAGGATCCCTAAAGGTTGACTAGTTCTCCTGTTAAAAGCTAACAGATTCTGTGTAACCGGTGCAAGCTGCAAACAACCCAAAGCATACCAATCAATAGAAGACAAAATACTAACGGACGCACCTTCATCTATCAGCATTTGAGGAACGTCCCGACCACGAACCTGTACTGTAATCTGGAAAGGAATGTGAGAGGGAATATGAGGTCCAGTTAACACACCCCAATCAAAAAATATGGCCTCATTACTTGGAGGGGGTTTTGCAAGAGAAGGAGGAATGCCCCCCAGTACGGTAGAGTCTGTATTAACGAGAAAAACATGGGCAGTATCGGGTTTACTCTCTATAGGGACAGTAGGATCGACTGATGATTGGATCGTATCAACCAATGGTGGACTTGGATAGACCACTTTGGTACTCTTCAGAGGAAGAGTGGGACTGACTGAGGAAGGGACTGGATCAGTCACTTTGACATTCCTTAATGGAGGAATGGGATCGACTGATGGTGAAATTGGATCGACCACTTTGGCACTCTTCATAGGAAGAGTGGGACTGACTGAGGAAGGGACTAGATCAGTCACTTTGACACTCATCAAAGGAGGAGTGGGATTGACCGATGGTAGAACCGAATCGACCACTTGAGTTTCATTCTCCAAGGGAAGAATGGGGTTGACGGGTGGAAATGGGTCGACCACTTTGGTGGAACTCTCTTGATGAAGAGCGGGGTTGATCGATGACGGAATTGGATCAGCTACTTGGGTTCGTGGTTCAGTCAAGGAGGAAACTAGATTGACCACCTGATCAACTGGACTGACCGGGGATGGAACCGAATTGACCAATCCATAAGCCAACGACGGGTTGGAGGAAAGTTTACGATAACCTTTTGGAAGTTGAAGTTTTTCCAAAAGAGAAGAAGCCTCGTCCATGCAAGGACAAAGGTGAGAGTAATTCTTACCTTTACATAACATGCAAGGGAACTTGACATTTTTCTTCTTCTTACCAACCTGAACATCACTAGTTGACGGGGTATCATCGACATGACCGACAGAGGTCGATGACGTGGAGTACCACATTTCTAAGAATTGGGTAAGACTGGGGCAATCCATCAGAAAGTGGTCACCCTTACAAAGACTGCAATGGAATTTGGGTTTTGGATTCTTCATTTTAATCTTGTTGACCTCATCAACACTCCCAGTACTATTAATAGTAACTGGTTTCTTAGAGCCAACATCTGATGTTTTTGGGGCCTTTGTCCTTTTCGGGTTCTTCTTCTTCTTCTCTTTTTGTTTCTTCTTCTTCTGATCAACCTAGCTACTTGCTTTAGAGATTTCACTAGGCGAAGAAGGAGAAATGGAAGGAGACTTAATGGGTGAAGAAGGTGAAAATTTGACGTGAGGTTGATGTGTGGGTGGTGTACTGACATCTAAAGTATTAGGTGCAGTTGAAACATTGGGAGGATTCGGGATCACCGGAGTGGGGAACAACCAAACTGGTAATCCAATAGTGAGTCCTGGAAGACTCAGTGTGGCAACATATGGAGGGCCAAAGTTTCCAAACGAAGGAAAGGTATAAGGTATAAGGCTCAGGCTGTAATCTTTACTTTCAATTAATATGATAACAGTGGCATGTCCTTTTCCCATAAAATTATTTCCACTTTATTGTGTAATTCCTTGATCATACACATAGGTTGACTGTTGAATATATTTTTCTATCTTCACTTTGGTAGGTTTGTGTTGTCTTGGTCTTGACTTCACGAGAGCACCAGAGTGAAACAGGAGCAACAGATACCCTAAGAAGCGATATAAAGGTATGTTTCTTATTCCTTCCTACTAGTTGATTCAATGGTCAAAACTCAGGGAAAGAGTCATGTCCTGTCTTGTTTTGTTCTAGATCTAGGTGGATCTAGGTGGATCTAGGGCGATCAATTAGTGTCTGCACCTATCGATTAGTCCGATAAAAATATTGAAGATATTGTCCTCTTGATGCCAATGATGATGCAGACCTCTCTCGTCTGATGCTATTGAAGAACACCCTTCTTGTTAAGGGGGAGTGTTGAAATAATGTAATTGTGAAGAGTATTCTTATTATTATTGAGATTTTATTATTAAGATTAATCCCCATTGTGGATTAATCATGTTGGTAATTGTATTAGGACCAAATCCCCTTTTGCGGATTGGTCATCAGACAATTGTAATAGGCAGAATAAGAAGTCGGCCCCAGTAGTTATTATTGAAGACCCAGAATTTATTAAAGGTTGGTTTACCCACCCAAAGTGAGAGGTTTTCCCTACTAGTGAAACCCTTTCACATGTGTTAGTCTTGTATATATAGGAGGCTAGTGCCTCAATTTATCACACAACTCACTTGCTCATTCTCTTATGAGGCAAGCTGCAATTACCAGTTGGAGAGAGGAGAATAAGAGTGGCACATCTCTTGGGGAGGACTATCTTTATTGGTTTGAGTTATCTCTTGAACATTGTATTAGAAATTTATGATAAGGAAGTTTTTGTTGGGTTTTCTTCCCCTAGAGGGTTTCCCAGGATAAATGTTGTGTCTCTTGTGAATGTGTATTTCTCAGTGATCTTGTTCTTATGATGCTCTTATCTATTGAAATGTAAAGAACTATAATAATGGCATAAACATTAACAAGACTGTACCCAAAACCCTTTGTCTTATATTGAGGACATGGAGTACCTCTTGAAACCATCAATTTCACTCAAAATATGACTTTCTAATACCTTTTCTTAGTATCAAGTTATTAATTAGTCAATTGTTGGAATATTGAGAGGGGGGTTGGGGGGGGTTAATTATTATGAGCACTTAATTATCACTTTTAACCACAATATGTAACCATTAATTTCATCAACAATATATCATGAGCAATATAAATCAATAGAGCATAATAGACATCAACAGAAACACAGTACACCAGAATTTACGTGGTAACCAAAATGGGAGAAAACCACAAAATGATTTTCTTATATATCAAAAGAATACATTCATTAGAAGCACCAACATCCCAATTCTCTAGCTACAACTGAAAGGGAGCTACATCCCCATATTTAGAGGCTTCAAACTCATGGGGTATTCACTGCATCAACCTCTGACATAGCGCCTTCGTTCACGAGGTATTAAAGAATACCCCTAATTTCACTAGATATTGATAAATACCTCTCAAAATCCTTTTGTTGAACTCCCCTCCCAATACATCTTTCCAATAAAAGAAACCCCAATTTTTACTAGATACCCATTTATATACCCCCCAATACCTATAAATCCCCTAAGACCCCACATCCTACCCCAATACCTACAATATATTGACTTTATTTTTCACAATTTATAAACCCTCTTTATGAATGAACGTAATAAGATATTGGTCAACAAGGTGAATCCCATGTGTTCAACCTAAAGGAAGCTACAAGCCCGTGAATTCTTTGGCTCCAACTAGAAGGAGGCTACAACCCCTTGATTCTCAAACTCCAATCTAAAGGAAGCTCCAACTCCTGAGTTCTCTGGCACCAACCAAAAAGAAGCTACAACCCCCTTTCCTTGCCCCATCCTGCCACCCTGAAATATAAGTGTAGACCAACTGTCACTACCACAATCATTGCCGCTATCTTTGTCACTATCACTGTCACTGCCACTGTCAGTGCCACTTTCTCATCAACCATTTACCTGTCACATCAACATGTCATTGTATCCAACCTATCATTGTCATTATATCATCAACCTGTAACTGATCATCAACATGAGCTATACAAGAACTTGTACCATATCATTCATCAACTGTGTACCAACATATGCATCAATGTATAAACCATACCATGATCAAATCATATACCATGTACCATCAATGACATACCAAGAAAGTTCCTCAAGCCAATATCACAAATGTTTGCCTCAATCATAGCAGCCTTATTCCCAAGAGGCCTCCAAGATATGCCTTAAGCATATTCCATACCATACATAAATCAAGCCTAAAAAGAACACATAAACAACATACCTTTACTCATGAAACTTGTAGCATACCATTTCATACTATGTCACAAACTTGTTGTACCTTCAACCCTTGTTGCAACTTGGACCTAGCTATCCTCCTCAAATATGTCTTGTCCTTGTGTGACCAAGACCTGCATTCTAGCAGGGCCTCACATGATGATCCCTTGATAAATCGTGGGGGTGCCTCATGGGACACTAGTAGTTTGACCCACGGGGGTCAACCAAACTAGGGTTTCCTCAAAACATTTTGCTCTCCTCTGCAACCCAAGAAATCCTACACTTCATTCTTGTCACTACCTCATATTTTACTATCGCAAACTTTCCAAATAGATCACTAGTTCACTAGAAGATATTCGATAGAATAAATGAGTGAATGTATTGGTGAATGACTCCTTGAGGTGTATTTATAATTTTGTTGGGAAACCTCTTTCCTTAATTTGAGGGGATTCTGAACATTCTTGTTACAACCACTTTAACCTTTCATTAATGGTTTGTAACCAACTAGGGGCTTCTTGACCATTCTTCAGGGATTCTAACTTCACAAGTCCATAACTCCTCAATCGTGAGGAACCATGTGGCATACCACCTATCATCGGAAATGGAATGATAAGGAATATGCATCCATGAGTGAGTTAGGTGCATTCACACCATCCTTCATGACCTTTTTCCATGATCAACTTCAAGTTCCATAACCACACCTCTAGGGATTCTTGTAGACTTCTTCAAAGAATATTCCCATGAGAGCCATGCTTAGACCTACACCATAATGGGACCACTTTGGAGACTTCTCCAAATACACACATCACATATGTCGACATCAATGAGAATAATTGTTTGTTGACATCAATGATAACCAATTGTCCAACAATATCCCTCTTTGGTATTGATGGAAACATCGATGGCCTGGGAATATTCACTCTCTTCCTCATGCTCCCATTGTGATCATTGTTCCCTGTGTAACCATTTCTCCCCCTGTCTACATGCATTTGTTCTTTCTCTTCATTTCCATGCATATGTTCTTTCTCTTTGTTTCCATGCATATGTTCTTTCTCTCCCCCTTTGGCATCAATGGAAAAGGGCAATTCTCCTTGGGGATTCTCTCCCCCTTTGGCATCAATCTAATTGCTTCCATCCTGGAAACTAGGACAAATGTCTCTTCAAAATATATACCTTCAATTTGAGAATATCCTTTACATACTAACCTTGCTTTTTTTTTTTTCTGGTTACCCATCCATCATCGTTTAGTTTATTTCAAAAAGCCCACTTAGCACCAATCACATTCTTGTTATTTGGTCTTGGAACCAGTTCCCATGTGTCATTCTTCTCTATCTGATCCAATTCTTCATCCATATCCTTGATCCAATATTCATCCTTGCTATCCTCTTCAAAACTATTGGGTTCAATTGTAGATAAAAACGCTAGGTATTGTTTCTCAGGTGAAAGTATTCTTCTTTGGGTTTCAACTTCTGCATCTTTATTCCCAATAATCTATTCTAGTGGATTATTTTTCTATACTCGTCGGCTAGGTGTCTTAGGAGGTATATCTTGCTCATCTTCCTATTTTTCTTCTTATGGCTTCTCTTCTTCTACTAATTCTTCTTTTAGATCTTCCTCATCATCCTACTCTTTTGAATCCTTGTTTCCTTCTTTTTCCTTTTGTACACTTGTCTCGTTAATCGTTACATTGATACTTTCCATGATTCTGTTTATTCTTGGATCAAAGCATTTATATGTTTTTCTTTTGCTTGAATATCCAACTAGTATGCGTTTATCAACTCAAGAGTAAATTTTTCCAAGCCTACCATCTTCTCTTTTGATATAGCATTTGCTTCCAAATACTCTAAAATTCTTCACATTTTTCGATCTTCCTTTCCATAACTCATAGAAAGTATTATCACTGTTACTTCCGAGCATTCCTATGTTCAAGATGTGAACTGTTGTATGTATTTATTGTGCCCAAAAGATATCATTCAACTCGGAATCTTTAAACATGGTTTTGGCCATTTCATGTATTGTTACATTCTTTATTTCGACCACTTCATTTTATTGAGGTGTCTTGGCTACGAAGAAATGTCTCTTTATCACATGTTCACCACATAAATCCATGAACTCCTTTAATATAAGCTATCCTCCACTGTCTGATCTTAAGCAATTGATTTTCAAGTCCATCTCACTTTCAACCATTTCTTTGTATATCTTGAAGTGTTCAAATTCTTCTGACTTCTTTGTGAGTAGGAAAATTGCAGTCATTATTGAGTAGTCATCAACCAATAGCATAAAGTAATGTTCACCATTTAATCCATCCATTATTGTAGGTCCACATAAATAAGTGTGTACAATCTCCAATGGTTTTTTTGTGGACTACTCTTTTGATTTAAACTTAGTCTTGGTTTGTTTTTCTTGTAGACAATGTTCACATAGATAATTTTTTGGCTTTGATATCTCATGCATTTCTTTCACTACTTCCCTTATGATGATTTTGGGAAGGTTATAAATGTTTATGTGACCCATCCTTCTATGCCAGAGCCAACTTTCATTTTCCTTTCCTAAACAACTTTTTTCCTTTCCAATCTCATTGAGGACGTATATGTTCTTTGAGGTTCTTTTAGTTGTGGCAACCAATTTGTTTGATCATTCTTTTCTTATTTCACATTTATATGAGTCAAACAAAATATTGTGTCCTTGATCACACATTTTACTGACACTTAAAAGATTTTGCTTCATATCTTCAACCAGTAAAACATTTTTTTCCTTGGCATCTTTTCTTCCAATCTTTATTATGCCTCTACCTATTATTCTGGTTGATTTATCATTTCCAAATGAATCTGATACATCTCGTTCCTTCTTCACGGTTAAAAACCTGTTATTGTCACATTTCATATTCTTTGAGCAATCAGTGTCAACATACTACCCACTTTTCTTGTATTGCGCTTGTAGAGAAAGCGAGCATTCTTTAGTGTTGAATTGATCCTGATTTTTTCTTCATATACTTTGTGGTTCATGTTTATGACTATTAATATTATGATTTGGTTTCTTTGGAGGAACATTCAATATACAATCTTTGGCCATGTGTCCAAAGTTGTTTCACTTGTAGCACTCTACCTCATTACTTAGTGAATCAAAATTGTTGTGATTTATGTCTTGTGATTCTTGTGGCTTTCTAAGATAGTTGTTGTTTGAATAGCCCTTTGTAACATATCGTTTTCCTGAGCACATTTTTATTGACTTATTCTTTGAGGACACTTGTGTGCAATTAATCCACTTATGATACATTATGATTTCATTTTGATTATGGGCTATATATAATGATGATGATGTACTGTGACTTATTGCTATTTTTATGTATATGTATTGGAAAATTATATTGGCAAGTTTTCTTGAGTGTGTAGGACACACAATAGGTTATGGATGGTGATGGACTCAATGGAATTCCTTTGACTCTGTATTTAGTCAGGGAGAGGATTGTATTTGTTTGAGTATTTCATTTTGCGCACATTTGACATATGATTGATGACATTATGATTTATGTATATGGATTATTGACATTGTTTTTGTCAGTGGATACATGCTTGACGATGCTTGCTAATATGACTCACATAAGCATTTAAGGGGCCATGCACATAAATGAGACATTTGAGGGAGAGGTGTGGTAGCGTCCCTGTCACAGCCTACTAGCACTCTCGCCATGACCTGACCTATAGGTTAACGATTTCCTAGTTTGAGAGGTCCATGATGTTGTGAAGGAGGAATGAGGTAGTCGGTAATGAATATTTCTAAGGGATGTGCAATAAGGAAAAATACTTATTCCTAAGAATCGCTTAGTTTCTCACAAGGTCGAACAAGTGGAGTGTTGACTCCAAGGGTCGGATAAACTTCCAAAAATAGTCAAAGGCGAGTGGCACCCTTAGAGCACAAAGGTGCGTCTTGAAGGGAACATCGTGTAACTAAAAAAAGAGTCAATAAATCTAGGTGGCCTAGAAAACATTTAAATGGTTAGACCTTATTAGAATAAAATAATCAATTAGTCAATATAATATAAATCTTAACAAAAGTCTAAGCTTAAGTCTAAACCTAAGTCTAACACTAAGTCTAAGTCTAAAATTTAAATAAATGACTAAATGAACTATGACATAAGTTAAAATATTTGAAATAAATTCAAACTCTAGAAAAAATGGGGAATAAATTTAAAGGGGTGCACAAAATGCACATGTGTGCATGAAATTAATAAAATGGATTTTTAAAATAGAAATAAATAATAACTTGAGAGAATAAATGTATACATAGAATAGTATCTTAAGTCAAGTTACCACTATGTCTAACTAGAAGAAGACTCATAATCTAACTCTAACTAAGATCTAGTTAGGAGACACTCATTAAATGAGAATTTTTGGAAGAAAGGGACAACTAAGAGAGAAAATAGGAACACATTGGGGAATCTGGGGGAAATTGACTTTTTAAATAAAATAAAAAGGTATTACTTGTGCAACTTGGGGAGAGTGAGAAAAGTGTGTGGGTGAATAATCCTAATTAAATTAATTAAAAATATAATTAATTGTGCATGAGGACATGTGTCAATGAGTATTTTTCTATAAAACAAATGTGGTAGAAGGGAAATGGATCTCACTTTAGATAATACTATCATGCTGCCAAAATTTGGTTGACTGTGTTTTACTTCTGAGAGTTGGGATTTCAAGCTTGAGAAAGAGTGGAAGCTCTTCCTTATGAGGAAAGCTTGGAGCTATTGTTTTTCTGGTTTCTTGTGTGTGGACCATTTGTGGCTCAGGGGGGATAAGAGGGAAGAAGACTACCCTAGCATTGGCTGGGAGGTACTAATGAAGTCACTTGGATTGGAAAGCTAAAGACATGGATCAAACAACGAGCTCCGGTTAGGATCTACATAGAGTTAGTTCAAGGGAAATATTATCTTCATTGATCAACCAACTCGATCACGATATTTCCTTGTATGATTATTATTTGATAGGACATTAAAAATTGTTATTTATTAATAATAGTAATATTTTCTTAGTTGTCAAACCAATGGGGAAGAAGAGTGCCCCTAGAGTTGGCTAGGAGGTACTGATGAAGTCAGTTGGATTGGCAAGCTGAAGCAAGGGATCACACGATGGGCTCTATGTAAGCTCTGCATCAAGTAGTTTGAGGAAATATTGTCTTCATTGATCAACCACCTCGGTCACGGTATTTCGTTGTATAATTAGTATTTGATAGGACATTAAAAAAAATTATTCATTAAAAATAATAATATTTCCTTAGTTTTCAAACTTTCAGTTTTTAATATGGATATAAATATACATTTTACAAAGAATATGATGGATGTGGTTAGAATGTGTTAAAACCGTATTACTATAAAAATGGCAAAATGATTTTAATGAAAAAACTTCATATAATTAAGATATACTCTCATGCTTACTGTACATACGTCTAAATTAATTCAGATTCAAGTCTCTTGCGATTCAGTTTGATTACGATCTCCAAACTCATCATGGTTGTGAAATTTTAAATAAATAAATAAACATATTTATATATTGAACGATTGTATTATGGGATAATATCATGGTAACTACAAGATATTGATTTTATTAATCTCCATCTTCCTACGAATAGAGACACTTGAGGCATGATTATATTAAACAGTTATGTGTATGATATCATCGAGTTTTTTTATTCCAGTTAATTATAATTACTTGAATATCGGAAACATAACTATAGATTTTATTTACAATGAATTCCTACCCATAAAAAATAGGATTATGGGGAAGTCAAACCATTACTCTCTTTCCTCGACTAGTGGTTGACAACTTTAATATCCTCAGTCGGGACAGTGTCGAACTGTCGACCTTGGTTTTGATTTGAGAATTTATATAGAGCGAGGATTTATGCAATTTACTGTTTCCAGATTCTCAAAATATATATATATATATATATATATATATATATATATTGAATAGAATCATATTCTGAATCTTCCCTACTCTCACCTTCTTTTACAATAACGAGTTATAATTTGTATTTCCTTAGGAACTAGAAGGAATTAATATCTATTGTCTTATCATCTTGAAATGTAGCTTGAGTCTATTCTTTTAGGGCCTAAATCTTACGACTTAAATGATATTTGGTAATAATACTACCAATGATTGGTTGTCAACCTTCATAAAATTATCATGGCTTCTTAATAAATATATTTATAATATGATTTCATAATATAAGTATAAATATTGAATTAATAATAATTGATAGTATTGTTTCTATGGTATGTGTAATTGAAATCATTTTAGTATTAAATTAATATTTATATTAGTATATTAATATTTTGAAAGAGATGATGAATATAAATTTAATTGAATCAATAATTTTATTATATTCTATATCTTCTTAAAAGTCTTGATCTTTTGATTTTAGTAATTGGGTAGGAAGTATATATATTTTTTACTTGAAGGATATGAATGATGTTAATGATATACAAGGGAATAATATTATCCTTTATTGTTATAATTATTTTGTGTATAGTTGATGAGATGATGCTCTGTTTATTATTTTCATTAATGTTTACGTTGTCATTATAGTTATCTTGTGTGTGGATTATAACACTGAGATGTTATGGATTAGAAATGTTTAGTAATGGACTTAAACCAAATGATTGATTAAATTATTATGAATTGAAATTGTATGATGAACTGAAAAATGGTGTATCAGTATAAGAAGTTATTGAATGAATTGTTTTATTATTGATTAAGTACCCTACCATCAGAACTAGTCTTGAGTCTATATTAAAGTTGGTTATGGAAATAAATATCTCCATGCTCCTCAAAACAGTTGCCAGTCCTGGGACCTTCAATGTCAAAATCAATCGGATGAATCTTGGACTTGAGTGTTGATTATGTGTCTTAGAGGTCCTAACCTTGCAGGATAGGTTGGGCGGGTAGACACTGTATGTTATCTTTATGTGATGTGATTGATATATAAACAACATTGAAGTTGTATCTGAATCGTATTGTGCATTGAGATGAATGAAAATAGGATGTGTAACTATTGATGTATGTCTATGTCGTGTATCACTTGTTCCTAAAAAAAATAGTTACCACTACTATACTCACTTACTTTAAGTATTAACAGAGGGGTATTTACATATGGTATCAAAGTGGGTTAAACCCCAGGACATTGGAACATTATGCCTTCCACTGTGTTAAATAAATGATTCAATATGTATCACTAATTAATTTTTAAATTGTCCATGCAGGTAATCATGATTAGAGGATGTAGGGGAATTAGACGACGTGATTTTGAAGGAACAAGTGTGACACCTCTGATAGTATCCACGCTAGAGGGGTATAACCCCTAGGGAGATGAGAAGACTACTCAACAGGAGAAGGTTTATTTGGGATATGTGGTAGGTATGGTGATATCCTTCCATAAGATGTCTAAGGTGTTGATCAACCGCCTAGATCGAGATGAGGGAAGAGAGTTTCTTCCCAATGAGGGATCACAACGCACACCATCTCGTAGTAGTAGTGTACACAAAGAACTCAAGAAGGTGAAGTTTCCTAAGTTATGGGGTGCCACAGACGACTTAGTTGACGAGGCATGGTTGGAGAACATGGTGATGTGCTTGACACTTCGTAATTACACCTCCAACATGAAGGTCTGCATGGAGGTCTTCCAACTGAAAGGGAGGGCTCTTCTTTGATGGAAGACACTCCTACCTCAATTAAACATGGTTGTTGAAGACCTGTCATGGGAATTGTTCAAGGAATGATTCTAGGAGAGGTACTTGTGGGATGAATTCATTGAGCGTCAAATTAATGAGTTCAATTCCTTACAATAGGGTAGTCATATGGTGTTGGAGTATGAGTCTAGGTTCATGGACCTACTTAGGTATACTCCACATCTGAACACAGAGAAGTTAAAGGTCAACAAGTTTATGTTCAAGATTAACTTAAACATTCATACAAAGGTGAGGATCCTAATGCCTTAGACGTTGCACAATGCAATTCAAAAGGCCCTCATAGTTGAGAAAGAGCTGAATAGTGGGGGTCAGGGCATGACTCTTTCTAGACCGAATGGACATATGACATCAAGAGTGCAACAACATCATACACCATCCAAACAGACTTCTAGGCATCAAGATATGCCCAGAGGACCTATGTTCTCGACACCACCATGACATAATCCTCAGCAGATGCCTCCTTACAGAGCACCAAAACAAAAACAACAACAATGTCGTCCACAACAACAACAACATTTCAGGCATGATCAACAAAACAGACCAGGATCACAGACTGTTAGGCTAGTATCTTCTACTTCGGGTATCAGGAGAATTAGACCAAAGGCTAGATGTTGGACATGTGGAGAGCCACATTACCAATGAGATTTTTCGATTAAGAAGGCCAGAGTGGTTTGATCGTCAGGATCCACTACAGTTGGATATTTGGGCAAGGCCCATAGGATACATGCAACGTTGAACAACTGCCAGGCTGAGCACTAGTCCATTGTACTTGAGACGTCAGGTACAATCGTCGATCAAACTTTTAGTATTTTGATAGATCCAGGTGCTACAAAGAGATTTATTTCTAGTGCAGTGCTAAAGAGAATTAAGGTAAAGGTAGTAGAGAAGGACGAGTTCAGATATGTAGAAATAACATCTGCTACCAAAAAGAAAGTTGGTAGAAAGGTTACGAATTGTAGCATTGATTTAGGAGATTTTTTTATGAAGGCCAACCTATATGTCATGATATTAGGATCTTATGACATAATGACAGGCATGGAATGGTTGGAATCACATGACGTGATACCTAACTATAAGACAAAATAGTTAACTTTGATGGATGATTTAGGTCAGAGTAGAGTGATTGTAGGAAGAAACCAAGGGGTGTCTCTGAGGTTTATTTCTTTCCTACAATTGCATAAGAGTATGCACAAGGGATGCAAGTTATATGCTATCTTAGCGCTAGAAGAAAAGGGCGAGGTGGAAGGGCTAGAAGACCTTCCTATAGTACAACACGAGTTTGCAGACGTATTTCCACAAGAGTTTCCAGGTTTACCGCCCAAAAGAGAGTTGGAGTTTACAATAGACTTAAAACCTGGAATTGAACCAATAACGAGAATTCCTTATCAGATGCCAACACCTAAATTACAAGAGTTGAAAATTAAATTGAAGGAGTTGTTGGATTTGGGACTTAAAATTCTGAGCATATTGTCGTGGGCTGTGCCAATGATTTTTTTTAGAAAGAAGGATGGGTTGTGGAGGCTTTGTATTGACTATCATCAATTGAACAAAGTGACGATCAAGAACCAGTATTTGTTTCCAAGGATAGATGATTTATTTGATAATATAAAGGGATCAATGGTATTTTCTATTAGAAAAACAAGACCATGGAGCAATAAAATAAAACAAATGCAGAACCAAAACACAAAATATACACAATACAATAGAGACACAGATTTATGTGGTTCACCCAGTGTGGGCTACGTCCACCAGAGAAATTGCCAGGTGCTTCCTTTATTATTATCCAGCATATGAAGGGATACAACCTATAGCAAACCCGATGTAACTTCCTCTTCTTTCTCTCACAACCTCCTATCTCAGAATACAATATTTGTCATTCAACGATAAGCGCAATACATTTCCCTCATAAAAGAGGGTTGCCTTCTAGGGGGGAAAACCCTAACATAATCTCTATCATTATATCTGTGACCTTATAATGAACGGTCCAGATTTAGAATGAAATTACAATATACATTTACAAGGCAATTTTTCCTTCGGGGGCTTCGCCCCCGAACCCCCACTTGCCCCCAGACCTCGCAGAGAGAGTACCCCCCCATATACACTCCCCCGCATGGAAGAGTGTACATAATTCTGGGGTGTAAATACTTCATGGGGTATAAACATGGCTGAAAGTAAAAGACCTCTGAATCAGGAAGATAATCAAGCTCTACAACCAACATTTTCAAAGATTGACTTGAGATCAGGATATCACCAGTTACAGATAAAAGAGGAATATGTCCCTAAGACCGTGTTTAAGATGATATTCATACACTATGAGTTTATAGTCTTACCATTCAGTTTGATGAACACCCCGGGGGTATTCATGAGTTTGATGAATGGAGTGTTCTATGAATACTTGGAAAATTTTATTCAAGTATTTATTGATGACATACTTATTTATTATTGGAAGTAAGAAGAGCATAATGAACACTTGAGATCGGTCCTATAATGTCTAAGAGAAAACAAATTGTACGGGAAGCTATCAAAATTTTCTTTTTACCAATCAAAGATTCATTACTTGGGACATATCATATCTGGTGAAGGTATATTTGTGGATCCAACGAAAGTAGAGGATATTATGGAATGGACAGAACCAAAAAATGTACAATAAGTATGTATATTTATGGGTTTAGAAGGATATTACTGACGGTTTGTCGAAGGTTTTTCTAAGATAGAAAATCCAATCATGAAATTACAAAAAAAAAAAAAAAAAGTTTGTATGGATAGAGAAATGTGCAAAAGCATTTCAAAATCTCAAGGAGTTGTTAACGACAACGCCAAGACTAAATTCCTTGACATGGAAAAATAATTCTTGGTATGTACAAATGCATCCAAGGAAGGTTTAGGCAGATTTTTGATGCAAGACGGTCGAGTGATCGCTTACATTTCAAGGAAATTGAGAAGGCACGAGGAAAACTATGCAACACATAACTTGGAATTATTAGCAATTGTATATGCCTTAAGAGTATGGAGACATTATCTGATTGTACAAAAATTTGAATTAAAGATAGATCACTGTGGATTGTAGCATATATTTACATAGAGTGACTTGAACACGCAACAAAGGCATTGGTCAAAATTACTTAGCGAATACGACTTTGAGAT
>ML793358.1:69658-89712 GCA_009831015.1 Picea engelmannii | reverse complement strand
AGTTGGAATTTTGAGATCCTTCTTTCTTCTTTAACTCTTCCTTGAGTGACTTGATTTTCTTTCTTTCTTTCCCTAGTTATTCTACGACACTCATTTATTCTTCTCTAATATTGACTTCACCTTCTTCTTCAGATTCTTTGAAATCTTCAACTTCCATGAAGAGTACTCATTTTGAATCATTGTCACTATCATCATTCTCATCTGATGAAGAACTGTCTTCCTTTGAGTAGAAACTTTTCTTGAAGAATTGATTTTTGTTCCTTCTCTTGTCTCCCTTTTGATTTTTCTTTTTCTTCTTAGGGTATTCTTCTTCATTGCTACCTTTATTCTCAGCACAAGAAAATTTAGAAGAAAAATGACCAATACCATCACAATTAAAGCATTTCAATGGAAGCATACATTTTAATTGTTTGATCCTCTTTTTAGCTTCCTTACGAAGTTCTCCACTTCTTCATCTTCCTCTGAATCTAGTTTTGAGTTTTGCTTGTTTTTCTTCTTTGTCTTCTTGGATGCTTTAAACGTTTATTCCTTCGTGAATGGATTCTATTATTCTATCCTCATTTCATAAGTTGTGAATATTCCATGTAGCTCATCCATGCTCAAACTTTCAATAGATGTTCTTTCTTCCAGGGCTGATATCTTAAGATCAAATATTATAGGTAGAGCTAGAACTTTGACAAATATTGAATTATCTAGACTGCTCAAAATGGTGTATTTATCCTTTGAGTTGTTTAAAGTAAGTTTATTTCCATATATGTCGGTTGGGGGAGTGGTTGGAACTACATATCCATATATTAATGACTACAAAACATCAAATGCATGTGCTTATAAATTGCTTTGCATCCTTTTATTCCAAAAGGCATAGTTTTGTCCACTGAACCTTGGTGTTCCAATATTAGTGTATTCCATGATATCCTTCTAGTGGTTAAACTATTTCTTGAAGGACCTGCTCTGATACTAATTGTTGGAATATTGAGAGGGGGGCTGAATCGGTATGGGCGCTTGATTATCACTTTTAACCAGAATATGTAACCATTAATTTCATTAGCATTATAGCATCAATATATCACGAGAAATATAAACCAATAGAGAATAATAGACATCCACAAAAACACAATACACCGGAATTTACATGGAAACCCAAATGGGAGAAAACCACATAATATTTTTTCTATATATCAAAAGAATACATTCATTAGAAGCACCAACTTACCAACTCTCCAGCTACAACTGGAAGGAGGATACAATCCTCTATTTACAGGCTCCAACCTAAAGGAAGATACAACTCCTTGAATTCTCTGCTTCCAACCAGAAGGAGGCTACAACCCTCTAATTATTAGGCTCCAACCTAAAGGAAGCTCCAACTCCATGAGTTCTCAGGAACCAATCAGAAGAAGGATACAACCCCCTTTCCTTTCCCCATTCTACTGCCCTAAAATATAAGTGTATACCAGTTGTCACTACCACAACAAATGCCACTGTCTTTGTCACTGTCACTGTCACTTCCACTATATCATCAACATGTTACCTGTCATATCAACTTGTCACTGTAACCAACCTATCACTGTCATTGTACCATCAACCTGTAACTGATCATCAACATGAGCTATATAAGAACCTATACCATATCATCCATCAATTGTGTAACAACATATGCATCAATGTATAAACCATACCGTGATCAAATCATATATCATGTACCATGTAACACCTTGTTTCCCCCAGTTTGTAAATATAACTATATTGGCCAAGAGACTATGGAAAACTCAATATGTGTGAATGTTTGATTTGATGGACCTTTGTATAAAAGGTCAATGAATGTAAATTATGTTATTTACTAGAAAATGGATAAGTGTTGCATGACTGTTGGAAGGGCTGTGTACTAAGAGAGACCACGAAGGCTATGAAAGAGATGGTGGAGGGGACCAAGAATGGTTGCGTTAACCTCCACCAGACCAATAATTTGTTGGATTTGATTGCTTGGGATTAGAACAACCCTTTGATCCAGGAATGAATTACAATCGGGCTGGTAGGTGGGAATACCTCTTCAAGAGTTAATTAGGGGATGGGGAAGACCGCCCATCGATAAGGCTTCCAGACTTGACCACGGGCTAGGAATTCGAGCTACACGCAATCTTGATGAGAAAGGCAAGGGGAAAAGGCATGATGAGTAGAGGGATACCTGCGAGGAGAGAAGATAAGGGAGACTAATCTCATGTTCAAGGGATAACTGAAAAAAAGTGTGTTATGATCGTAGGAGAAGGAGAGTAACCTTCTTCCCTATCTATTACTAAGCCCGGAGAAGGAGAGTAACCTTTGTCCCTAAATTTCACTAAGTCGGAAGAAAAGATTCAATCTCAGAGCATCGTGGCCTATCTCGGGGGTGGCTAGTGGTAAGTCTGTTAGGAGTGACTGAGCCTATGGTTGGGTGGAAAAGGGCACCCCTTTCAACAGTCGCATCACGTCTTCTAGTTCTGATAAGTGTTTTCATGCTTTTTGCTTTGAACGGGAATAATGAATGAATGCATGTATGTATACATTTAATATTGGCCTATGAATTGGTTGATCAAGTGATGTGTATGTATTTATGTCCTTGAGGACTTATGCTTCTGTTTGATTTTCCACCTGCTCCAATTTAACCCTCGAAGGTGTTTTCCTCAGGGAGTTACCTCACAATTCCAGAGTTGGAGCAAGCCTCTTAGCACTACTACCATCTCGGTAATTCCATGAGATTACCCAGCCTTGTTTTAGAACTGAAAGTTCTATGATCTAGGAAGGCACTTCCTTCAAACGATAGCCTAAGATACCTTAGGATCGCACCCATGACCTTAACCAAATGTCAGCTAAGAGTAGAGTTTATAGCCAGATATTCACCAGAGGGTCCATATGACCAGGTTTTAGGAACCTTGCACTAAGTCTGAAAGGAGATAACTCTTGATGGCTTCAGAGCTTTGGGAGCTCAAAGACCTGGGATGTCAAACTTCATAGTTGTCCAAATTACCCAAATATCGGAGCTGCAAAAGGTTGTGAGTAGTTGATTTGGGGAGTCCGTTGGGGCCCCTTCTCGACCTTTCAATCGTCTAGTGGAAGGTTTCGCGTATAGTATTTCAATGAAGTTCCACTTCAGGAGATTGGATATGCTATAGCATCAAATTCCCCAAACGCCGAAGTTACGAAGT
The DNA here is from genome assembly GCA_009831015.1 of Picea engelmannii. Classification (NCBI taxonomy): domain Eukaryota; kingdom Viridiplantae; phylum Streptophyta; class Pinopsida; order Pinales; family Pinaceae; genus Picea; species Picea engelmannii. The sequence continues at coordinate 86,533 of ML793358.1, read as the reverse complement.
GAAGGAGGGTCGTATATTTGGGGGATATCGTTAGGATCCCCACTTACCGTTCGATCATTTAGGAGAAGGGACCCACACAGGGTACTTTGGTGAACTCCCGCTTTGTGAGAATGGAGTGGCAATGAAGCCTAAACTTCTTAAGGTCTAATTCATGAAGTGACTAGGACCGTAGATCTAGGGATCCTTCAGGTCCTATCCTAGCTGTCAGATTTACGATGTATTCATCCCAACATTGATCACTTCGAAAGGATAAGGGTGTTGTGACACCAAAACCCCCGAAGGTTGAATTCACGAAGTAATGGGGACCATCGATCCTGGGACGCTTCGAGACTTTTCCTAACTCTTAGATTTGGGTTGTGGTTAGCCCGTCGCTGACCAACTTCAGGAGAAAGGAGGAGTTTGCATCGTAAAACTCCCGAAGCCCGAATTCATGAAGTGACTAGGATCATATATATGGGGATCCTTCGGGTCCTATTCTATCCGTCGGATTTACGATGTAGTCATCCTAGCATTGATTACTTTGGGAGGATAAGGGTTTTGTGACACCAAAACTTCTGAAGGAGGAAGTGACAAAGTAATGAGGACCGTCAATCCTCAGACACTTCGAGACTTTTCCTAACCTTTATATCTTGGATGTGGTCAGCCCGACGCTGACCAACTTTGGGAGAAAGGAGGATTTTACATCGAAAAACTCCCGAACGTCGAATTCTCGAAGTAACAGGGGTCGTAGATCCAAGGATATATGTGGATGGATCTCGACAGTGAGATATGAGGAATGTTAAAAGGCTGTTAGTCCGGAGTGACATGGTGTAGTGATGTCACCCAAGGTGATGTGGACCCAAGTTTGAAATTCCACGTGTCACCAAAATTTGTGTGCATCACATACCCTATAGACCCATTGTAACGTGACACGTGTCACCCCTGGCCCTTTCCATGTGTCATCCCCAGGTATGAGCCGCCTAGCTAAAGTAGTTGGTGAAGTGATCGAAACTTTGGGACTTCGGGACTTCAAAGGATTCGGGTGTGGTGTTGTAAAGAGACCAAAAGGCCCAAAGGCCAGAACCACGGGGAAAGCTCATGGGAATTCAAGATTTTGGGACTTCAGGAGATCTCATGCGTAGGCAGTAAGGAGGATTTCAGCACCGAAGTGTCGAAGCTCCTACTCGTCTGCGTGTTAGATGAAGATTGAGAAGAGTCATGGGATTGAATGGTGGATGGACTTCCACCATGGATGAAGGAACCTGGAGAAAATACATGTGAGGTGGAATCACATGGACACCACGTGTCCTTCAAGAAATGAATTCTCGAAGAAATTCGGAAAGGTATATTCACCAATTCTAAGCTCAGTTTTGAGCATGAAGACCGTGGTTGGAAAACTATGGATGAGAATAATGTGATAGATACCCAGAATGAAGGATTTGACCACTTAAGGAGAACAAAATTTTGATTCCCCATCTCTAGGAAATCCACTTAGGGGTCGAGTGTGTTACATATCATCAATGACATACCAAGAAGGTGCCTCAAGTCAATATCACAAATGTGTGCCTCTAGCAAAGAACCATAACATCCATAGACCAAATACCAAAAATATGTCTCAATCATATGTCACCTCAACCATAGCATCCCTATGCCCAATATATATCCAAGATATGCCTTAAGCATATGCCATACCATACATGAATCAAGCCTTAGACAAAAACATAAACAACATACATTTACTCATGAAACATGTAGCATACCATCTCTGACTATGTCACAAACCTATTGTACCTTCAACCCTTGTTGTAGCCTAAACCTAGCTATCCTCCTCAGATCTATGTTTTCCTTGTGGGACCAAGACCTATTGTTTAGAGGGGCCTCGTGTGACGATCCCTAGACAACCCATGGGGTTGCCTCGTGAGACACTAGTATTCTGACCCACAGGGGTCAACCAAACTAGGGTTTCGTCATAAAATTTTGCACTCCTCTATAACCCTGAAACTCCCACACTTCCTTCTTTTCACTACCTCATATTTTACTATCTCAAACTTTCCAAATAGATAACTAATTCACTAGATGATATTCAATAGAATAAGTGAGTGAATGTACTTGTGAATGACTCCTTGAGATGTATTTATACTTTTGTTGGGCAACCTCTTTCCTTAGTTTTAGGGGCTTCTTAACTTTCTTGTTACAACCACTTTACCCTTTCATTAATGACCTGTAACCAACTAGGGGCTTCTTGACCATTCTTTAGGGCTTCTAACTTCACCAGGCCATAACTCCTCAACCGCGAGGAACCACGTGGCATACCACCTATCACCATAAATGACATGAAGAGGAATATCCATCCATGAGTGAGTTAGCTACATTCACACAATCCTTCCTAACCTTTTTCCACTATCAAATTTAGGTTCCATAACCACACCTATGGGGCTTCTTGTAGACATCTTCAAACCGTATTCCCATGAGGGCCATGCTTAGAGCTACGCCACAAGGGTACCACTTTGGAGACTTACGCAAATACACCCATCACATCAATTGACATCAATGACAACCATTGCTTGTTGACATCAATGAAAACCAACTATCTAACATCAATGGAAACTTATGAAAATATAATTAAATAATTCAATGGATAATAACACCATATTTTACAGATGAAAACTTAAACATGCAATTGGAATTGAAAAAAAATAATAGTAATTCAATCCACAACATAAACAACATTGATTTAGCATATTCACAAATAGATCATGAACACTTATCTTTCTATAAATTAACCATCATTGGTTGTAGAAGAAGGACGTTGCACCCAAACATAGGCTCTCCATTGCACTTAATATCTCTTCAACAGAGGCCACCCCTGAGATGATGTTATGCATCCACAAGGATGGATTTACTTATGGATGATTGTAGCTCTCTTCACACAACACAATTCATATAATTTGTGTTCTGTTAACTCCTTGAGAATATGCACAACCAAATGAATGAGATCCCCTTCTCCATTATTAAATCTCTTAGGTTATCCCACTTCCCTCCAAGGCTCCAACATAGACTAGCCAAGAAATCTCACTACTGGGAATCTAGGGTTATCAGYTGTAATTAATTTTCCTCAATAACAAAAATGTCTCTTACACACAATCATAATCCCCTCATATTTTCATGGACACAAGTTTCCACAAATTTATTATAGTAGTGATATACTAATATGGAAGCTCAAGCTCAAGGGGRRRAAAATCTAGGAAGAATGAATATGAACAATTTCTTGCATGCCCAAAATCATGGAGTATATTTGCATGCTAATGATAAACCATGTGTYTTATTGGGAAGTACAYGTTTCCCCTTTATTATAACTAATCACAATTATWARGTAATTTTAATTAATCAAGGTCAATGACTTAGGGCTATCAATAATATTATCTTCCTTTACCTACCTTTAGCACACTAAGCCCCCTTTCTTTCCCCTCTTTTGGTGTCATAGTCCCCCATTATTTTGTCCTTCTCCTTCTATARMATGTGATGTATTTTTATTATTATTACCATTCAATGTACAATTTYACATATTACATTGTTATACATTTGTCCATTCATCATGTAAACATATACATTACTGATATGGGAATCAAAAMTAGGGTATTAYAATTAACACACACACACACACACATATTCTCACTAWTTTMTTATATAGTCCTARTACTAGGTTGACCTAACTACCCCATATATACCCTATAGCAGCCCCAGTATGACATAAGAAATCTAGGTGGGTTGTTACTTAGGAAACACAACTTTAATTTTCTAGATAACTATAACTAGGTTTATTAAAAAACATTATCATTTATTTTAACATCAAAGAATCACTCTTTATGTTTAGTTTTATGTGCAAAAACAAATAATATAACAACTATCAAGAAATGGAAGAAAATACTTTAATAATCAATAAGTTTTATCTTTTCCAAATGGCATGATGAAGAACAATGTTAGTGTAAACCATATTCCATCTCCAAGTAGCTAGTTGTTGGTAAAAATGTACCAAAGGTGATTTTTCCAACCCACCAATGCAAAAACAGATGTGATGGTGATGCTCCCCATGTTGAGACTTAGATTAATGATGGAATTTGGTACTCTAAAATAAAACCCAATTAGGAACATACATATCGACTATCAAAGATAGGGACACAAATAAAACAACTCAAACAATATCCATAAGACCACATTCTAACTGATTTGCGGAGATTCCCTTTTCACCATTAGCATCTACCTGTAGGGAGATAGTGTGAACACAAATTGTACCCATTGGTGAAAACCCCTCCCTCTCTCTCCTATCTCTCCTCTGAGGGAATTCTCAACCTCTCGGTCTAGGATTGTTCAGTCACCTGATTCAGATCAACTCTTTAGTTCCCTATTGGAACCCAATGTAACTTTCACAGGTCCCTGTTTCTCCAAAGTGTGGGCTCTATCAACCCTCGTGACCCTCTTCTTGTCTTATTTGAATAAATTTGATGGAGGCACTAGTTCTATGTGCTAGTCCCTATAAATCATACGACCTCGGGCTGTGTTCCGGGGCTAAACCATGAAAGGCACTTTGGGATTAATTCTTCGTCTTTCTCACAACAACCAACTCCTCCTTCCCCGAACTCTGAATTGGAGAATACAACTAACGTGAGGATCAATGATCCTCATCGCTTCCACAATCATTGGCTATGATTAGATTCAGAATCTGACCTTTGGGAGTCTCTTCGCTTGTCCTCCTGAGATTTCTTTCGGAGAACCACTTCTCAAAAATGTGTGGATCTCTTCCACGTGTCCCTTCCAGATCCAACAGTTTGGGTTCTCTCCACTCTTCACTACTTCACGAAACTTTCCCTTTTCTCTTGGAACATCCTTTAGAGCTCTATCCCCCGGATCTTTTGACCTTTCACCACCTATCTCCTTCCTAACGATGGATGATTCAGATTGCCTTCGGGACTTTGGCAAGTCCTTATTCCTTGTGCACACTTATCAATTTCTCGTTGTTCAAGACTTGGACTTATATCGGCCTCTCTACACTCCTTGCAAGAATTATACGTGTAACTACGCTAATCCTTTTGAACTTTTACTCAGCACAAATCTTGAGGTTTCTCGACCCTCCTGCGTCCTTCTAAGGATCCTAGGGTGCCCTCCTAGAAACTCGATGCTCTTTCCCCTGAACTTGTAAGATGAACTTACTTTGTCTTTTGTTGACTCCTTGCACTTGATTAAACCTTCAAATGGCTTCTTGTAACACTTATCCAAGTGTTGGCCTAGTGCACTCCTTACACAGGTCTTCTTCCTTTCCCTGAATTTTCTCAAGTTTACCAAGGCAACTCCTGCCTTCGCTCGATGCACACTTGTAGAGTTTATCCTTCCTCAGAGTGTTCAAAAACTATGGAAGTTTCCTCAATATCTCCAACACTCCAGAATGTGTTGGTACTATGCACTCTTGCACCCACTCAATTCCCTCCTAGCAGAGTCTTTTAGAGTATTCAATGACTTTGTGCTATGCTTCGTCCTGCATAGGCTTTCCTCCAAGGTATTCATAAAAATTGAAGATCTCCCTTGAGTCTGTGAAGTATTCTGGTGTGCCCTCCTAGCACGTTCTTCTCTGACTCGAAAGAGTTTATACACACACTCCTTACGTCAACTCATGGAGTTTCAATTCTCTGTCGTGCACTCCTTTCACTTAGCCTAAAGAACTAGAACTAATTCAAAAAACTCATAGATAGACGATTCTATCTCTATCCCTGCAAATGAATTCTAACATACACCTACAACATAAACACACATGAATGACATTCAGAAATAAACACCCATTACCCAGAAATTACAAACAATGGAATATGTTCTTTCTATTAATGATAGAATGTCAATTACAATATATGAGTCTGGATTGCAACTGAGTCTCGACTCTCAACAACCTCTGGAACCTCCACTGGTCATACAATACAAAGATTTTTTAAACATTTTCTCGATGATCTTTCCCTCCAAGCTACGCTAGTGGTGTCTAATCACCATTCAAAATGCCTGACTAATGAGGTAGATTACAATGAGTGGAAATATGATCTAAATCGGATTTAGATCCCTCCTCATGTCAACCACTTAAGGAGAACTCACATACAACTTGTATGAGCGCACAACTTGGCTCTTCCATCCCAACAAAATTAATTTCCCTAATTACAATTTGAATTTCAAAGGAAAAATGAGAGGGAGACGCCTCTCCCTTCCTTGAATATGCACCAACTTGCTAACCAGTTGGTACATGTTGAGTTGGAGCAATGCTCCTGCATCATAATCCACTGCTATGAAAAATCATGAGCTCCTACTCATGATCTTTCTAGCTCTATCAAAATCCTCCTAGATCCCAAAATTTCTCCTGGAGCTGTCCTCTTGCTCCTCTTCTTTTCTACTATTGTTGTTGCATATTCCCTACTACTCATGAAGGTTCTCCTCTGTTCATCTTCTCCTTGCTAACAACTTCTTTTGCTGAATTCAAAATCAACTCCCTTATCTCCTGTATCACTTCTTCCATCTTCTCTACCGACTGGTTCTCCTTATGCAGTCTACTCGGATGAAACTCCTCATGCTTCTCTAAGCGTAGATCATCATGATATCCCATGTTGATTTCATCTCTTGTGACGTTGACTGGCCACTCTGTTGCAGACTCCAACTCCGCAGGCTCCTTACTGAACTATTGCTCAGCTATCACCTCTGACAAATTACCTTCTACCAGTTCTTTGGTTGTTTTCATTCCAAATTCCTCCAGTTGTTCCTCATGCTAGCATGTCTACCCTTGCATGGTTGTTTCCTAGAAGCTACCTTTTGGTTCCAGACTTTCTAACCAATCCTCCAACATCTTCAACTCTATATCCCACTGAGTGAGTGACTCAACCATGTTCTCCTCTTTTGTTGGGGAAGACTTCAATATCTTCTCCTTCTCCTCCATGACAGTATCATCTCATTGTCCTTTTTTTTCTACCTTTGAAAAAATATGTTAGCCTCTCCTCGACTACTTGGCATGAATATATTGACTCCTCCAATGACCATAATACTCCTTTGATCCTCCTCCTTGGAGGTGGAAGTATTTAAATTCTCATTGTCTTCATTCACGCGATTTGCAATCCCACATGAATCCTCATGTGGATGAGTCCTTTCTTATGCCTTCTTTCCATCTGTCAACACCCCTTGCTGACATGAACTCTTAGCTGAGCTCATTTCTTCTCCCTTTCCCACCTGGAAAATCGGGATGTCTCCTCTACTCTCCTGGGCGTTTATGAGATCAACTAATCCCTTCTCATTTCCCACCTAGAAATCTATGAGACTTCTACCAGATCTCTTTCTCTTGGCACTAAGGTTTTCATCATGCCTCAACCACCTTTTTAACACCTATTTTTTCCTCCTAGCCAACAACTTCAGAACAGGCCACTTGGCGGTCTTTTTCAAAGGCCACCCATATCTCCAATGTAGTTTTACCTCCTACTGCATCTTCAATGCTATATTTTCCAATTTTTCTCAGATTTCACTGAACTCCTTGTCCATTTCCTCTTTTCTCTTCCATGGGAAGTCCTTTCCTTGACCATGCTTACGGCCTTTAGTAACCATATTTCCTCACCTACAACCCACCTAGTGTTTACCATATTCCACACACCTTCCAACAGTCTCTGCAGAGCATCTCACTATGTCTCTCTTCACCCATTGTCTACAGGAGAATTCAAGCTCTAATACCACTCTGGTATCAAAGTATCTCCTTTCACTATCTCTCCTTTTCTTATGATCTGCAGAAAAAAATTCGGCTATGATACCACTCTTGCACAACCCCCGCCCCCCCGCTCTCATATCACTCCTCTGAGGGTGTAGTGCACCTTTTCAGCTACCAAGGTTTAATCGCTATTAAGGGAAGGTTATAACACCAATCTATACCTAACTTATTTAAGCACAGAGTAAAAAAAAACATATTATTTACTGCTATAATTAACAATCCATAGCATTCCATATTAATTCGTATACACAGCGGAAATCATGATAACATAAACAGTAGAGTCATACAAAACGTGATAAAAACATAATCAGATACTTATCTTTTAACAGTGGTAGAATCCACCAACCAAGTGCAAGCCTTCCACAAACCTCCCAGCCTTAGACCACACTGCTCATCAGCTCAACAATGGGTCACCCCCGAGCTAGGACTAAGCTCCACCCCAAGGCAAGGAAATCTAGGCTAGGCTAAGGTTACAGGGAAAACAACACACAACCACAAGGAAGGGTTTCTCTCCAAGGAACCTCCCACGCTCACTGCCCACAGACCCTCATTCCCCACATGCATGTTCCACCCCAAGAGTATACACCTTCTCTGTCACATGGACAATCCTTCGACTGCTAATCTCCCTTGCCTTGGGTTATAGGAACAGGCCGAATCGAAAATCTCCAGGCTCTGTGGCAGCTACAGGGTTCCTTCCAGGAGTTCTCTCCTTCCTCTACACACACTCTCACCTGGAGGGAGTCTCTCACAGGTCCAACAACATGTTCTTCCAATATTCAATCACCTCTCTCTCCTGGAGAGAGTGTTGTACAAACTGGCCAACAAGCCACACAGTATCAAACAATACACGTCCACCACAATCCACGGGATCCAGACACAAACACCCCAGGGAAGCTCCAGACTGATGCAACAGTATAACCAGGCTTAGCAAGAATGAGACAATTCTGTTTTCTCAATTTGGCAACACAGAATAGACTCACACTCTAGATTCCCAGGGATGCATGATGAGTCATCCACGTAGGGGTTGATTTAGACTCCCCAGTTTAGAACAGAGAAGGGGTGTACCAAATTTCTGGAACAAACATAGACTCTTTCCCCAAATCCACGCAGGCTTCTCGTTCAAGGAATATACACACCGGTTTTCTCAGAGCCAGACACTGGCTTTCGAATCACAAGGACACACCAAGGTTCTCTACAAGAGTCAGGTTGGTAGTATTATCCCCTGGGCTCCGTACTGTTCAGACAATCAGGTAGAATGGGGAAGGAACCTTCTCACAGCTCATCCTGGCCATTTTATTCGCATGCGTCAAGGTTGACACTTGTCACCCATGAAAATGCATGTGTTCCACCAACACACATCTCCCTTGCATGTTCTCTCCTTGCCATAAACTTAGGATAAACATAAAATGCACATCTTTTGGGGATAATAATAAAATATTATTCCCAGGCTTAAGCCCCTAGGCTCTACACTTAGCCCCTTTTCCCACCTTCTAGCCCCCAATTCCTTTCCCACCTTATGGATGCTTAGTCCCCCTTCACTCATTTATCATGGTCGGTCTACACATGGAGGTGTTTATGTTTTATTAATTGTTCTACGTGATTACATATACAACAGTAGGCTCCTGGCCTTCAACACTCAGGCTCCCTGGCCTAACAACACATAAGCCTCCATCTTATACAAACTTGGCTCACCAGCCTATAAAACATAATTACAATTCCTTTCAAAGCATGGTTTACAATGGGGCTCGGCCTTGGGGACACTACAGAGGGGCTACTCGAACTCTTAGTCTAGGATCATTCAGTCAATTGAGTCAGATCGACTCTTCAGTTCCCTGCTGGAACCCAATGTAACTTTCACAGGTCCCTCTTTCTCCAAAGTGTGGGCTCTATCAACCCCCGTGACCCTCTTCTTGGCTTCTTTGAAGAAAGTTGATGGTGGCACTAGTTCTCTGTGCTAGGCCCTATAAATGATATGACCTAGGGCTGTGTCCTGGGGCTAAACCATGAAAGTTGTTTTTGGCTTCAAGATTCAACTTTATCACAACAGCCAATTCCTCCTTCCCTAAACTACGAATCAACGAATACAACTTATGAAAGAATCAATGGTCCCAGTGGCTTCCATAGTCAGCAGTTGTGATCAGCTTTAGAATCCAACCTTCATGAGTCTCTCCGCTTGTCCTCCTTTGATTTCTTCTGGAGCACCACTTCTCTGAAATGTGTGGATCTCTTTCATGTGTCCCTTCTAGACCCAATGGTCTAGGTTCACTCTTCTCTTCACTACTTCGCGAAACTTTCCCTTTTCTCTTGGAAACTCCTCTGAAGCTCTATCTCCCAGATCTTATAAAATTTCACCACCTTTCTCCTCCTTAACGATGGGTGATTCATCTTGCCTTCGGGACTTTGGCAAGTCCTTACTCCTTGTGCACACTTATCACTTTCTCATTGTCCAAGACTTGGACTTCTCTCGGCCTCTCTGCACTACTTGCAGGAATTGTACGCAAAACTACACTAATCCTTCTTAGCTTTTACTCGACACAAACCTTGAAGGTTCTCAGATATCCTTCTTCCTTCTAAGGATCCTCGGGTTCCCTCCTGGAGACACAATGCTCTTTCTCCTAATATTGTAATATGAATTTACTTCGTCTTTGGCGCACTCCTTGCACTCGATTAAACCTTCAGATGGAATCTCGCAACACTTATCCAAGTGTTGGCCTGATGCACTCCTTGCACAGGTCATCTTCCTTGCCATGAATTTCCTCAAGTTTTCCAAGGCAACTCCTGGCTTCGCTTGATGCACACTTGTAGAGATTCTCCTTCCTTAGAGTGTTCAACAACTCTAAGAGTTTCCTCAATATCTCCAACACTCCGGAATTTGATGGTTATGTGCACGCTTGCACCCACTCAATGTCCTCATGGAAAAGTCTTTCAGATTATTCAACGAATTTGTGCTATGCTTCCTCCTACGTAGGATTTTCTCCAAGGTATTCAACAACCTTGAAGTTCTCCCTTGAGTCTGTGAAGTATTCTGGTGTGCCCTCATGGCAAGTTCTTCTCTAACTTGAAAGAGTTCAGACACTTAATTTGTGCCTCATCTCACAGAGTTTCAATTCTTTGTCGCACACTCCTTTCACTTAGCCTAAAGAACCATAACTAATTCAAAAAACTCACAAATAAAGGGTTCTATCTCTATCCATGCAGATGAATCCTAACATACACCTACAACATAAACACACATGAATGACATTCAGAAATAAACATCCATTACACAGAAATTACAAACAATGGAATCTGTTCTTTCTATTTATGACGGAATGTCAATTACAATATATGATTCCAAACTGCAACTAAGTCTCATCTCTCAACAACCTCTCGAACCTCTACTGGGCATACAATACAAATATTTATACAAGAGGGGATCGATGAGATTTCCCTCCAAGCTACGCTAGTGGTGTGTAATCACCATTCAAAACGCCTGACAAATGAGGCAGATTACAATGAGTGGAAATATGATCTGAATCAGATTCAAATCCCTCCTACTGTCATCCACTTAAGGCAACCTCATCTACAAATTGTGTGAGAGCACAAGTTGTCTCTTCCAGCCTGACAACATTAATTGCCTTAATTACAATTTGAGTTTCAAAGGCAAAATGATAGGGTGACGCCTCTCCCTTCCTTGAATGCACACCAATGTGCTAGCCAACTAGCGCGTGATGAGGTGGAGCAATGCTCCTGAATCACCCACTCTAGCCATGGGGATGTTGCATCTCTAGAAGTGGATCCCCTGAAATAAGACAAGAAACTAGGTGTCATACCTCCCAAAGGATCCATTAATCCCAACCTTCTCTACTCACCTAGAAAACACCAATGGACATTGTACAAAATACCAACAACCATAATAATACAACCTACACTTTTCATAAAAATCACATAATCTAAACCAATAAATAAAATTAGGCTTCCCACATTTCAACCAATCGATCTAGATCTTTTCCCACTAAGAATAAAAGAGATATCTTTCTCCCCCCTTAATCTAATCTCCCCCTAAAATATAATTATAACCCATAGATAGAATTAAGGAAAATTAGATTTAGGGTAATAAAAGGAAATCTACATGAAATTCACTCACAAAACATAACCCCAACCCCTTTGGGATACAAATCCTATATTCACTTAAGTAAGATAAAACACCTTAAACAAATATTAAATCAAATTTTCTAACTCACCATGGATTAAAAGGCCACTTAGGATATTGTCACCCACATTGTACTAACATCCTTCCAAATTTGTGTTTCCAAAATGATATTAATGTTTATCTTTTGGGATACTCATGTCATCTAACCAAGGTTAGTGTGAGTCTTAATAATAATATCCCTACAATATTTTAAGATATCATAGTACTTAGATACATAAAACTCAACAATATGGGTTACTCCAAAGAATAACACATCGTAAATAATAAAAATCATTAACATGAAAAACACATGTTCAAAATGAAACTAAAAAACATAATGACTCATAACCAATAATGAACATCCATCATAATTTATTAAGAAAACTACTAACATATAATCCATGGAAGTATGGTAGATAGCTCAATGAAATCAATGTGTGACACATCATCATAGATGTATATCAAAGGAACTAAATAGGATAGTATAAATGTAACCATCATCTATAAATTCTAATCATCAAGTTCTTATCCTAGACAAAGTGTCACAATTTTGGAGGTGTTTCACAATCCCAGCTATTGTGTCTAAGAGGGGTGTTACATCCTCCTCCCTACATAATCAATGTGGTCCCTAATGTTCAATTTACAAACAAGAAGCATAATATGGTCAAAGAAAATGTTGAATATACAAGTACAACTACCACACATACACCCCAAATCATAATGAACATATAATAGTAACGTGTGACACATAAATGAGCATAATACAAACATTAATACTATCAATGTAATATTAACTTAAAATCACCATGATTACTGCTACCACAATATGAAATGCTAGGTCCTAAAATGGGGGTGCTACAATACCTCCCCACTCGAAGAAACTTCATCCCCGAAGTTAAGTTACCAGCATATTATGATCTTCTTTGATTATGATTAAACCAAGAAAGTTCCTCAAGCCAATATCACAAATGTTTTCCTCTAACAAAGAACCATAACATCCATAGAAAAAATACTAAGAATATGTCTCACACATATATCACCTCAACCATAGAAACCTTATGCCCAAGAGGCCTCCAAGATATGCCTTAAGCATATTCCATACCATACATAAATCAAGCCTAAAAAAAACACATAAACAACATACCTTTACTCATGAAACTTGTAGCATACCATCTCATACTATGTCACAAACTTGTTGTACCTTCAACCCTTGCTGCATCTTAGACCTAGCTATCCTCCTCAAATATGTCTTGTCCTCGCGGGACCAAAACCTGCATTCTAGCGGGGCCTCGCATGATGATCCCTAGACAACTCGCGGGGGTGCCTCATGGGACACCAGTAGTCTAACCCATGGGGGTCAACTAAAATAGGGTTTCCTCGGAAAATTTTGCTCTCCTCTGCAACCCAAGAAATCTTGCACTTCATTCTTGTTTCTACCTCATATTTTACCATCGCAAACTTGCCAAATAGATCACTAGTTCACTAGAAGATATTCGATAGAATAAATGACTGCATGTACTTGTGAATGACTCCTTGAGGTGTATTTACAATTTTGTTGGGAAACCTCTTTCCTTGATTTGAGGGGCTTCTGAATGTTCTTGTTACAACCACTTTAACCTTTCATTAATGACTTGTAACCAACTAGGGGCTTCTTGACCATTCTTCAGGGCTTCTAACTTCACAAGGCCATAACTCCTCAACCGTGAGGAACCATGTGGCGTACCACCTATCATCATAAATGGAATGACAAGGAATATTCATCCATGAGTGAGTTAGGTGCATTCACACCATCCTTCATGACCCTTTTCCATAATCAACTTCAAGTTCCATAACCACACCTCTAGGGCTTCTTGTAGCCTTCTTCAAAGAATCTTCCCGTGAGGGCCATGCTTAGACCTACACCATAATGGGACCACTTTGGAGACTTTTCCAAATACACACATCGCATATGTCGACATCAATGAAAACCATTGCTTGTTGACATCAATGATAACCAATTGTCCAACAATATTCCCCTTTGGCATTGATGGCAACATCGATGACCTGGCAATATTCACTCTCTTGCTCATGCTCCCATTGTGATCATTGCTCCCCATGTGACCATTTCTCCCCCTGTCTACATGCATTTTTTATTTCTCTTCATTTCCATGCATCTGTTCTCTCTCTTTGTTTCCATGCATATGTTCTTTCTGTCCCCCTTTGGCATCAATGGAAAAGGGTAATTCTCCTTCGGGATGCTCTCCCCCTTTGGCATCAATCTAATTGCTTCCATCCTGGAAACTAGGACGAATGTCTCTTCAAAATATATACCTTCAATTTGAGAATATCCTTTACATACTAACCTTGCTTTGTTTCTAGTTACCCATCCATCATCGTTTAGTTTATTTCAAAAAACCCACTTAGCAGCAATCACATTCTTGTTATTTGGTCTTGGAACCAATTCCCATGTGTCATTCTTCCCTATCTGATCCAATTCTTCATCCATATCCTTGATCCAATATTCATCCTTGCTATCCTCTTCAAAACTATTGGGTTCAACTGTAGATAAAAATTCTAGGTATTGTTGTTCAGGTGAAAGTATTCTTCTTTGGGTTTCAACTTCTGCATCTTTATTCCCAATAATCTATTATGGTGGATGATTTTTCTATACTCGTTGGCTAGGTGTCTTAGGAGTTATATCTTGCGCATCTTCCTATTTTTCTTCTTATGGCTTCTCTTCTTCTACTAATTCTTCTTTTATATATTCCTCGTCATCCTACTCTTTTGAATCCTTGTTTCCTTCTTTGTCCTTCCGTACACTTGTCTCATCAATCGTTACATTGATACTTTCCACGATTTTGTTGATTCTTGGATCAAAGCATTTATATGCTTTTCTTTTTCTTGAATACCCAAGTAGTATGCGCTTATCAACTCGGGAGTAAATTTTTCCAAGCCTACCATCTTCTCTTTTGATATAGCATTTGCTTCCAATACTCTAAAATTCTTCACATTTTTCAATCTTCCTTTCCATAACTCATAGAAAGTATTATCAATGTTACTTCTGAGCATTCCTATGTTCAAGATATGAACTATTGTATGTATTTCTTGTGCCCAAAAGATATCATTCAACTTGGAATCTTTAAACATGGTTTTGGCCATTTCTTGTATTGTTACGTTCTTTATTTCAACTACTTCATTTTGCTGAGGTGTCTTGGCTATGAAGAAATGTCTCTTTATTACATGTTCACCACATAAATCCATGAACTCCTTTAATCTAAGATCTCATCCATTGTATGATCTTAAGCACTTGATTTTCAAGTCCATCTCAGTTTCAACCATTTCTTTGTATATCTTGAAGTGTTCAAATTCTTATGACTTCTTCATGAGTAGGAAAATTGCAGTCATTATTGTGTAGTCATCAACCAATAGCATAAAGTAATGTTCGCCATTTAATCCATCCGTTATTGTAGGTCCACATAAATAAGTGTTTACAATCTCCAATGGTTTTTTTGTGGACTACTCTTTTGATTTAAACTTAGTCTTGGTTTGATTTCCTTGTAGACAATGTTCACATAGATCATTTTTTGGCTTTGATATCTCATGCATTTCTTTCACTGATTCCCCTATGATGATTTTGGAAAGGTTATCAATGTTTATGTGATCCATCCTTCTATGCCAGAGCCAACTTTCATTTTCCTTTCCTAAACAACATTTTTCCTTTCCAATCTCATTGAGGACGTATATGTTCTTTGAGCTTCTTTTAGTTATGGCCACAAATTTGTTTGATCCTTCTTTTCTTATTTCACATTTATATGATTCAAACAAAAGATTGTGTCTTTGATCACACATTTTACTGACACTTAGAATATTTTGTTGGTTGTGGAGCCTGATTATCTTCCTGATTTATAGGTCTTTTACTTTCAGCCGTGTTTATACCCCATGAAGTATTTACACCCCAAAAGTATGTACACTCTTCCACGTGGGGGAGTGCAGAGGAGGGGTACCCCCTCTACGGGGTCCGAGGGACCTATCCCCCCGGCTGGGGGGTCTGGGAGCAAACGGGCCCCTAGCGGGGGTTCGGGGGCGAAGCCCCCTGAAGAACAAATTTCCTTATAAAAGTATATTATAATTTCATTGTAAATCTGGACTGTTCATTATAAGGTCGCAGATCTAATGGTAGAGATTATGTTAGGGTTTTTTTCCCTAGAAGGCAACCCTCTTTTATGAGGGAAATGTATTGCAGCTATGGTTGATGGTGAATATTGTATTCTGAGAGAGGAGACTTGAGAGAAGGAAGAGGAAGTTACATCGGGTTTTTCTATAGGTTGTATCCCTTCATTTGCTGGATAACAATAAAGAAAGGACCTGGCAATTTCTCTGGTGGACGTAGCCCAAACTGGGTGAACCACGTAAATTTGTGTCTCTCTTGTATTGTGTGTCTTCTGTGTTTTGTTTCTGCATTTGTTTTATTTTATCTCCGCGGTCTTGTTTTTCTAACAACTGGTATCAGAGCATAAGGTAACTCACAGGAAAAGAGGGTTCCTGGTTTGAGTGGGAGCAATGTCGAAAGATGGAAAGTTTAGGGTCGAGAAATTTAACGGCCAAAACTATCAGTTATGGAAGATGTAGATGGAAGATTATTTATATCAGAAGGATCTATTCCTACCATTAAGTAGAGTAGCAAAGAAGTCGATGGCCATGAAGGACGAAGAATGGGAGATTCTTGACAGAAAGGCTCTAGGAATGATACGGTTGAGCCTGGCAGCGTCGGTGGCTTTCAATATTTCGAAAGAAAAGACAACAAAGGGTTTGATGGATGCATTGGCCAACTTGTATGAAAAACCCTCAACGTCGAATAAGGTATTTCTAATGAAGAGATTATTTAATATGAAGATGTCAGAAGGTGGCTCTGTTGCAGATCATTTAAATGAATTTAATACGGTTACTAATCAACTAAGTTCTGTAAAAGTGG
>ML793358.1:52188-66895 GCA_009831015.1 Picea engelmannii | reverse complement strand
ACAACAGTAAGTTGGATTTTGAAACTGCAAAAGGTTGTTGCACTTTCAACAACAGAGGCAAAGTATGTTGTTGCTACAGAGGCTAGTAAAGAGATGATTTGGTTACAAAGGTTTATGGAGGAATTGGGAAAGAAGCAGGAGAATAGCAGGTTATACTGTGACAGTCAGAGTGCCATTCACCTTGTAAAGAACTCAGCCTTCCGTTCAAATACTAAGCATATACAGTTGAGGTACCACTTCATACGATCCACCTTGGAAGATGGACAATTGAAGATGGAAAAGATACACACTAGTCAGAATCCTGCAGACATGTTAACAAAGGGAGTAACCAGGGAGAAACTGAGTTCTTGCTTAGTTTCAGTTGGTCTTCAAGAATGAATATGAAGATGAGAAATTTGCCAGGTCCAAGAAGGTTCAGAGTCCAACATATATAGCAGCGGTGGAGTTGTTCAGATCAGTCTCCAAGTGGGATATTGTTGGTTGTGGAGCCTGATTATCTTCCTGATTTATAGGTCTTTTACTTTCAGCCATGTTTATACCCCATGAAGTATTTACACCCCATAAGTATGTATACTCTTCCACGCGGGGGAGTGAAGAGGGGGGGTACCCCCTCTATGGGGTCCAGGGGGCCTATCCCCCGGGTTGGGGGGTCTGGGGGCAAGCAGGCTCCTAGCAGGGGTTCGGGGGCGAAGCCCCTCAAGAAAAAATTGCTTTATAAAAGTATATTGTAATTTCATTGTAAATATGGATCGTTCATTATAAGGTCGCAGATCTAATGGTAGAGATTATGTTAGGGTTTTTTTCCCTAGAAGGCAACCCTCTTTTATGAGGGAAATGTATTGCGGCTATGGTTGATGGTGAATATTGTATTCTGAGAGGGGAGACTGTGAGAGAAGGAAGAGGAAGTTACCGCAGGTTTTGTTGTAGGTTGTATCCCTTCATTTGATAGATAATAATCAAGCAAGGACCTGGAAATTTCTCTGCTGGACGTAGCCCACACTGGGTGAACCACGTAAATTTGTGTCTCTCTTGTATTGTGTGTCTTCTATGTTTTGTTTCTACATTTGTTTTATTTTATTGCTTCGCGGTCCTGTTTTTCTAACATATTTTGCTTCATATCTTCAACCAATAGAACATTTTTTTCCTTAGCATCTTTTCTTCCAATCTTGATTATGCCTCTACCTATTATTTTGGTTGATTTATCATTTCCAAATGAATCTGATCCATCTCATTCCTTCTTCATGGTCAGAAACCTATTATTGTCACATTTCATATGCTTTGAGCAATCAATGTCAACATACCACCCACTTTTCTTGTATTGCACTTGTAGAGAAAGCGAGCATTCTTCAATGTTGAATTGATCCTGATTTTTTCTTCATATACTTTGTAGTTCATGTTTATGACTATTGATATTATGATTTGGTTCCTTTGGAGGAACATTCAATATACAATCTTTGGCCATGTGTCCAAAGTTGTTTCACTTGTAGCACTCTACCTCATTACTTAGTGAATCAAAATTGTTGTGATTTATGTCTTGTGCTTCTTGTGGCTTTCTAAGATAGTTGTTGTTTGAATAGCCCTTTGTAACATATCATTCTCCTGAGCACACTTTTATTGACTTATTATTTGAGGAAACTTGCGTGAAACTAATCCAGTTTTGGTATGTTATGATTTCGTTTCGATTATGGGCTATATATAATGATGATGTTGTATTGTGAATTATTGTTATTTTTATGTATATGTATTGGAAAATTATATTGACAAGTTTTCCTAAGTGTGTAGGACACACGATAGGTTATGGATGGTGATGGACTCAATGGAATTCCTTTGACTCTGTATTTAGTCAGGGAAAGGATTGTATTTGTTTGAGTATTTCATTTTGCACACATGTGACATATGATTGATGAAATTGTGATTTATGTATATGGATTATTGACATTGTTTTTGTCAGTGGATAAATGCTTGACGATGCTTGCTAATATGACTCACATAAGAATTTAAGGGGCCATGCACATAAATGAGACATTTGAGGGAGAGGTGTGGCAACATCCCTATCACAACCTACTAGCACTCTCGTCGTGACCTGAACTGTAGGTTAACGATTACCTAGTTCGAGAGGTCCATGATGTTGTGAGGGAGAAATGAGGCAGTCACTAATGAATCTTTCTAAGGGATGTGCAATAAGAAAAAATACTTATTCCTTAGAATGACTTAGTCTCTCACAAGGTCGAACAAGTGGAGTGTTGACTCCAAGGGTCAGATAAACTTCCAAAAATAGTCAAAGGTGAGTGGCACCCTTGGAGCACGAAGGTGCGTCTTGAAGGGAACATCGTGTAACTAAAACACAAGTCAATAAATCTAGGTGGCCTAGAAAACATTTAAATGGTTAGACCTTGTTAGAATAAAATAATCAATTAGTCAATATAATATAAATCCTAACAAAAGTCTAAGATTAAGTCTAAACCTAAGTCTAACACTAAGTATAAGTCTAAAATTTAAATAAATAACATAGTCTGTTTCATCTTCATTTATACACATGGGCACAATGTTTCAACTTCCCAACTCCTTGGGAAAAGGACGACAACTATCCAGCCAACCGAAACACCAACTGATAGACAACTAATTTGCAATCATGAGTTCGTTTTACTAACGGATTTGTAACTGGAAGAGTTAAATGTGTGTGGAAGAACAATAACCCTCCGATCACATTCAGATCTTATCCACACCATTGGATAATCTTCATTATTCTTTCCTTTTAAATCAGGTTTCAGCATTCCTTATGATGATGAGCCGAAGCGGCTCTTTAGATTCCTCCAATGGAATCCCTCTACAAATGCCCGATCCAGAGGTCCTTTCGCTCACCTTGTCACAGTCTCTGCACCTAACTATGGTTATCCCTGACTCTCTATCGGGATTCGGGGTTTCGCACTTCCTGATGTCGAGAGTTTCTCGCCTCTCCAATTCTCGATTACCGATGCACCCCTTTCCACGTGCTAGCCCTGCTGGCTATAGGCCTTGGCCCATATGACCGTCAACACATGACCTCGGTCAAACCTCTCATCGGGGTTTCGGCGTTTTCGATGTCACCATGCACATGCCTACGGGATTCCCGATCCTCCAATCCCCGATGTGTCCCTTCACACGCTGGCCCTCCCGACTCAACTCTCTCTCATATGACCAACTCCTGTGACCACAACCTTATCCCGTCGGGGCTACGGGGTTCGCGAGTTCGAGATGCACGAACTCCTTGCTCCCGGGATATCTGATATCCCGATATCCGATGTGAGATGCCACCTGTCTTCCCACACTGACTCCTCTTGGATCCTTGACTCGTGTCCTATCTGAGATCCATGGCTGTGGTCTCTTCTCGCAGTTTGGGGTTCAGCAGGCCTCGCACCCTTAGTCTCAAGACTCCCGATATGCCGACGATGCTTGATCCTTTGCCACCTGTCCTTGCAGATGGATGGCTCTGATTAGGTCAGGTTATTACTCATCGTGATTTCAACATTTCTAATGCTCAAATTTCTTGTCACTTCCAAATTGTGATTCCCAAAACTCCATGAAGAAAATCAACGGTCCAGATCACTGTTTGATTTAACAGCTGCAATTAAATCGTGAAATCGCATATCGCGATTTCGAGGTTCTTGTTGTCAAGTGAATTGGACATTTCAAAGTATCGATCCCCGATTCTCCGATGAATCCTCCTGTCGAGCTTCTCCCAGTGGTGCTCGATCGCTGCCACACGTCCACAAGAATGGACGGTCCAGATCCCGTCAGGATTTCGCGACTGTTGTTGTTCCAATGTACACGACCTCGAGAAATCTGATTTCTCGATGGCCGAAATCCCGATGCCTGTCGGGAATTCTCTCCTCTTGTTCACGGGGACTTATCCTCCTTGCAACTTTCACAGATCTGACGGCTATTGGCAACCCTGCACCAAATCTAATGACTCTCGATCATTCACCTCTTTGAACTTGTCTTCTGTTTGCCTATCATCTTCAATGTTGCCATCAATGACAAGCATTCGCTATCTGTTCACTGAATTTGCCAACACTACTGTACTCAATTACTTTAAGTCTTAATGGAGGCATATTTGCACCCTCACAATTGCTTCTGTTCTTGGCATAATCTCTAAAATTTGCATCTTTGTGACCAAAATTGTTACAAGAATAGGACAAACGAAGAAAAATAGTTTGATACCTGGATGTAGGGGATATCTGAATAATGTTTCTCTGCTAAAGCCTTCTTCTTCTTGAGATGTTGTTGATCATTGATTTTGTGTTTTAAATCTTCTAGGTGGTCCAGTTCCTCTCTGATCTTATTCTTGGATTTTTCTTGGACCTATGACAGTTTCTGCATAGCATCTTTGTTATGCTTCATGTTCTCTTCTTAGAGTTTGAACCTTTATTTGACTGCATCTGGTTATACCCTAGTTCGGACCTGTCATAGTATGAACTTTGACTATTGATGCTCTCATCCAATATTTTGGTGTTATTCTAATGCATATTTTTATGCTAATGATATTTTCTTGAGGTAAATATTTCTTCTTCCAAGATTTCAATCATCTTCTCCTTATATTCTAACTGATTTATGAGCATCTTTTCAATCCTTTTCTCTTCGTCTACCTAGATTTTTAAATTTGTGATGATATGTTTGATTTCTTCTGAGTTGGAATTTTGAGATCCTTCTTTCTTCTTGAACTCTTCCTTGAGTGACTTGATTTTCTTTCTTTCTTTCCCTAGTTATTCTACGACACTCATTTATTCTTCTCTAATATCAACTTCACCTTCTTCTTCGGATTCTTTGAAATATTCAACTTCCATGAAGAGTACTCATTTTGAATCATTGTCACTATCATCATCCTCGTCTAATGAAGAATTGTCTTCCTTTGAGTAGAAACTTTTCTTGAAGAATTTATTTTTGTTCCTTCTCTTGTCTCCATTTTGATTTTTCTTTTTCTTCTTAGGATATTCTTCTTCATTACTACCTTTATTCTTAGCACAAGAAAATTTAGAAGAAACATGACCAATACCATCACAATTAAAGCATTTCAATGGAAGCATGCATTTTAATTGTTTTCTCTTTTTAACTTCCTTACGAAGTTCTCCACTTCTTCATCTTCCTCTGAATCTGGTTTTGAGTTTTGCTTGTTTTTCTTCTTTGTCTTCTTGGATGCTTTAAATGTTTCTTCCTTCGTGAATGGATTATGTTGTTTTATCCTCATTTCATAAGTTGTGAATATTCCATGTAGCTCGTCCAAGCTCAAACTTTCAATATATGTTCTTTCTTCCAGGGCTGATATCTTAGGATCAAATATTATAGGTAGAGATATAACTTTGACAAATATTGAATTATCCAGACTGCTCAAAATGGTATATTTATCCTTTGAGTTGTTTTCACTAAGTTTCTTTCCATATTTGTCGGTTGGGGGAGTGGTTGGCACTGCATATCCATATACTAATGACTACCAAACATCAAATGCATATGCTTATAAATTGTTCGAACCTTGGTGTTCCAATATTAGTGTATTCCATGATCTCCTTCTAGTGGTTAAACTATTTCTTGAAGGACCTGCTCTGATACTAATTGTTGGAATATTGAGAGGGGGGATGAATCGGTATGGGCACTTAATTATCACTTTTAACCAGAATATGTAACCATTAATTTCATCAGCATTATATCATCAATAAATCATGAGAAATATAAACCAATGGAGAATAATAGACATCCACAAAATCACAATACACCGTAATTTACATGGAAACTCAAATGGGATAAAACCACATAATATTTTTCCTATATATCAAAAGAATACATTCATTGGAAGCACCAACTTACCAATTCTCCAGCTACAACTGGAAGGAGGATACAATCCCCTATTTACAGGCTCCAACCTGAAGGAATATACAACTCCTTGAATTATCTGGATCCAGCTAGAAGGAGGCTACAACCCCCTAATTATTAGGCTCCAACCTGAAGAAAGCTCCAACTCCATAAGTTCTCCGAAGCCAACCGGAAGAAGGATACAAACCCCTTTCCTTTTCCCATTCTACCACCCTAAAATATAAGTGTATACCAATTGTCACTACCACAATAAATGCCACTGTCTCTATCACTATCACTGTCACTTCCACTATATCATCAACATGTTACCTGTCACATGAACGTGTCACTGTAACCAACCTATCACTGTCATTGTACCATCAACCTATAACTGATCATCAACATGAGCTATACAAGAATCTTTACCATATCATCCATCAATTGTGTAACAACATATGCATCAATGTATAAACCATACCATGATCAAATCATATATCATGTACCATGTAACACCTTGTTTCCCCTAGTTTGTAAATATAACTATATTGGCCAAGAGACTATGGAAAACTCAATATGTGTGAATGTTTGATTTGATGGACCTTTGTATAAAAGGTCAATGAATGTAAATTATGTTATTTACTAGAAAATGGATAAGTGTTGCATGATTGTTGGAAGGGGGGTGTACTAAGAGAGACCACGAAGGCTATGAAAGAGATTGTGGAGGGGACCAGGAATGGTTGTGTTAACTTCCACCAAACCAGTAATTTGTTGGATTTGATTGCTCAGGATCAGAACAACCCTCTGACCCAACTATGAACTACAATCAAGCTTGTAGGTGGGAAGACCTCCTCAAGAGTTAATGAGGGGATGGGGAAGATCTCCCATCGATAAGACTTCTAGACCTAACCACAGGCTAGGAATTTTGGCTACACACAATCTTGATGAGAAAGGCAAGGGAAAAAGGCATGATGGGCAGAGGGAGACCTGCGAGGAGAGAAGATAAGGGAGACTAAGCTCATGTTCAAGGGAGAACTGGAAAAGAGTGTGTTCTGATCATGTGAGAAGGAAAGTAACCTTCTTTTATATCTATTACTAAAGCCTGGAGAAGGAGACTAACCTTTGTCCCTAAATTTCACTGAATCAGAAGAAAAGATTCAATCTCAGAGCATCGTGGCCTATCTCGGGGGTGGCCAGTGGTAAGTCCATTAGGAGTGACTGAGTCTATGGTTGGGTGTAAATGGGCACCCCTTTTAGCATTCACATCATGTCTTCTAGTTCTGATAAGTGTTTTCATCCTTTGTTATTTTAAATGGAATAATGAATGAATGCATGTATGTATACATTTAAGATTGGCCTATGAATTGGCTAATCAAATGATGTGTATGTATTTATATCCTTGAGGTATTATTCTTTTGTTTGATTTTCCACATGTATGTATGCTTTTGTTTCATTTTCCACATGTATGTATGCTTCTGTTTGATTTTCCACATGTATGTATGTATACATTTAAGATTGACCTATGAATTGGTTGATCAAAGCATACATGTATGTATGCTTCTGTTTGATTTTCCACATGCTCCAGTTTAACCCTCGAAGGTGTCTTCCTCAGGGAGTTACATCACATTTCCAAAGTTGGAGCAAGCCTCTTGGCACTACTACCGTCTTGGTAATTCCATGAGATTACCTAGCCCTATTTTACAACTTAAAGTTCTTTGAGCTAGGAAGGTTCTTCCTTCAATCCGGTAGCCTAAGAGACCTTAGGCTCGCACCCATGACCTTAACCAAATGTCAGCTAAGAGTAAAGATTTTAGCCAGATATTCACCAGAGGGTCCATATGACCAAGGTCTAGGAACCTTGTGCTAATTCTGAAAGGAGATAGCTCTTGAGGGCTTCAGATCTTTGGGAGCTCGAAGACCTAGGATGTCAAACTTCATAGCTGTCCAAATTATCCAAATACTGGAGCCGCAAAAGGTTGTGAGTCATTGATCTAGGGATTCCATTGGGGCCCCTTCTCGACCATCTGATCGTCTAGTGGAATGTTTCGCGTATAATATTTCAGCAAAGTTCCACTTCGGGATATTAGAGATGCTATAGCATCAAATTCCTCGAACGTCAAATTTATGAAGTGAAGGAGGGTCGTATATTTGGGGGAGATCATTAGGATCCCCACATATCGTTCGATCATTTAGGAGAAGGGACCCGCAGAAGGTACTTCGATGAAGTTCCTCTTTGAGAGAATGGAGTGGCAATGAAGCCTAAACTTCTGAAGGTCGAATTCACGAAGTGACTAGGATCGTAGATCTAGGGATCCTTCAGGTCCTATCCTAGCCATCAGATTTATGATGTAGTTATCCCAACGTTGACCGCTTCATGAGGATAAGGGTGTTGTGACACCAAAACCCCAAAAGACCGAAGTCATGAAGTAATGGGGACCGTCGATCCTCGGATGCTTTAGGACTTTTCCTAACTGTCAGATCTGTGTTGTGGTCAGCTCATCGCTGACCAACTTCGGGAGAAAGGAGGATTTTTCATCACAAAACTCCCAAAGTCCAAATTTGTGAAGTGACTAGGATCATATATCTAGGGATCCTTCGGGTCCTATCCTAACCATCAGATTTATAATGTAGTCATCCTAGCATTGACCGCTTCGGGTGGATAGGGGTTTTGTGACACCAAAACTTTTGAAGGCGAAAGTGACAAAGTAATGAGGACCGTCAATCCTCGGACGCTTCAAGACTTTTCCTAACCTTTATATCTTGGATGTGGTCAGCTCGAAAATGACCCAAATTTGGGAGAAAGGAGGATTTTACATCGAAAAAATCCCAAATGCCGAATTCTCAAAGTAACAGGGGTCATAGATCTAGGGATATATGTGGACAGATCTTGACTGTGAGATATGAGGAATGCTAGAAGGCTGTCAGTCTGAAGTGACATGGTGTAGTGATGTCACCCAGGGTGATGTGGACCTAAGTTTGACATTCCACGTGTAACCCAAATTTGTACGTATCACATACCCTATAGACCCATTGTGACGTGACATGTGTCACCCCTAGCCCTTTCCACGTGTAAACCCTAGGTACGAGCCGCCTAGATAAAGTAGTTGGTGAAGTGATCGAAATTCTGGGACTTCAGAACTTCAGAGGATTTGGGTGTGGTGTTGTAAAGAGACCAAAAGGCCCAAAGGCCGGAACCATAGGGGAAGCTCACGAGACTTTAGGAGTTTGGGACTTCAGGAGACCTCATGCATACACAATAAGGAGGATTTAAACGCCAAAGTGTCAAAGCTCCTACTCACCTGTGTGTTACATGAAGATTGAGTAGAGTCGTGGGATCGAATGGTGGATGGACTTCCACCATGGATGAAGGAACCTGGAGACAATACATGTGAGGTGGAATCACAAGGGTTTCCACATATCCTTCAAGCAAGGAATGCCTGAAGAACTTTGAAAAGGTATATTCACCAATTCTGATCTCAGTTTTGAGCATGGAGACTGTGGTTGGAAAACTATGGATGAGAATAATATGATAGATACCCTGAATGAAGGATTTGACCACTTAAGGAGAACAAAATTTTTATTCCCCATCCCTAGGAAATCCACTTAGGGGTCGAGTGTGTTACATACCATCAATGACATACCAAGAAGCTGCCTCGACTCAATATCACAAAAGTGTGCCTCTAACAAAGAACCATAACATCCATAGACCAAATACCAAAAATATGTCGCAATCATATGTCACCTCAACCATAGCATCCCTATGCCCAATAGATATCCAAGATATGCCTTAAGCATATGCCATACCATACATGAATCAAGCCTCAAACAAAACATAAAAAACATACCTTTACTCATGAAACATGTAGCATACCATCTCTGGTTGTGTCACAAACCTATTGTACCTTCAACCCTTGTTGTAGCCTGAACCTAGCTATCCTCCTCAGATCTATCTTGTCCTTGTGGGACCAAGAAATATTGTTTAGACAAGCCTTGTGTGATGATCCCTAGACAACCCGTGGGGGTGCCTCGTGAGACACTAATATTATGAATGAGATCCCCTTCTCCATTATGAAATCTCTTAGGTTATCCTACTTCCCTCCAGGGCTCCAACATAGACTAGCCAAGAAATCTCACTACTGGGAATCTAGGGTTATCAACTGTAATTAATTTTCCTCAATAAAAAAAATGTCTCTTACACACAATCATAATCCCCTCATATTTTCATGGAAACAAGTTTCCATATATTTATTATAGTAGTGATATACTAAAATGGAAGCTCAAGCTCAAGGAGGAAAAAATCTAGGAAGAATGAATATGAACAATTTCTTGCATGCCCAAAATCACGGAGTATATTTTCATGCTAATGATAAACCATGTGTCTTATTGGGAAGTACATGTTTCCCCTTTATTATAACTAATCACAAGTATTAAGTAATTTTAATTAATCAAGGTCAATGAATTAGGGCTATCAATAATATTATCTTCCTTTACCCGTCTTTAGTACACTAAGCCTCTTTTATTTCCCCTCTTTTGGTGTCATAGTCCCCCATTATTTTGTCTTTCTCCTTCTATATCATGTGATGTATTTTTATTATTATTACCATTCAATGTACAATTTTACATATTACAATGTTATACATTTGCCCATTCATCATGTAAACATATACATTACTGATATGGGAATCAAAACTAGGGTATTACAATTAACACACACACACACACATATTCTCACTAATTTCTCATATAGTCCTAATACTAGGTTGACCTAACTACCCCATATATACCCTATAGTAGCCCCAGTATGACATAATAAATTTAGGTGGGTTGTTACTTAGGAAACAAAACTTTAATTTTCTAGATAACTATAACCAGGTTTATTAACAAACATTATCATTTATTTTAACATCAAAGAATCACTCTTTATGTTTAGTTTTATGTGCAAAAACAAATAATATAACAACTATCAAGAAATGGAAGAAAATACTTTAATAATCAATAAGAGTTATCTTTTCCAAATGGCATGATGAAGAACAATGTTAGGGTAAACCATACTCCATCTCCAAGTAGCTAGTTGTTGGTAAAAATGTACCAAAGGTGATTTTTCCAACCCACCAATGCAAAAACAGATGTGATGGTGATGATCCCCATGCTGAGACTTAGATTAATGAGGGAATTTGGTACTCTAAAATAAAACCCAATTAGGAACATAAATATCCACTATCAAATATGGGGACACAAATAAAACAACTCAAACAATATCCATAAGACCACATTCTAACTGATTTGCGGAGATTCCCTTTGCACCATTAGCACCTACCTATAGGTAGATAGTGTGAGCACAAATTGTACCCACTGGCACAACCCCCCCCCCTCTCTCTCCTATCTCTCCTCTGAGGGAATTCTCGACCTCCTAGTCTAGGATCGTTCAGTCACCTGATTCAGATCGACTCTTCAGTTCCCTACTAGAACCCAATGTAACTTTCACAGGTCCCTCTTTCTCCAAAGTGTGGGCTCTATCAACCCCCATGACCCTCTTCTTGTCTTATTTGAAGAAATTTGATGGCGGCACTAGTTCTATATGCTAGACCTTATAAATCATACGACCTCAGGCTGTGTCCCAAGACTAAACCATGAAAGGCACTTTGGGCTTCATGCTTTGGCTTTCTCACAACAAGCAACTCCTCCTTCCCCGAACTCTGAATCATAGAATACAACTGACATGAGGATCAACAATCCCCATCGCTTCCACAATCATCGGCATTGATCGTCTTTAGACTCTGACCTTCGGGACTCTCTCTACTTGTCCTCCTGTGATTTCTTCCAGAGACCCATTTCTCCAAAATGTGTGGATCTGTTCCACGTGTCCCTTCTAGATCTAATGGTCTGGGTTCACTCCGCTCTTCGCTACTTCACTAAACTTTCCCTTTGCTCTTGGAAACTCCTATGGAGCTCTATCCCCCATATCTTCTGACCTTTCATCACCTGTCTCCTCCCTAAGGATGGACAATTCATCTTGTCTTTGGGACTTCAGCAAGTCCTTACTCCTTGTGCACACTTATCACTTTCTCATTGTCTGAGACTTGGACTTCTATCAGCCTCTCTGCACTCCTTGCAGGAATTATACATGTAACTGCGCTAATCCTTCTGAAATTTTAGTCAGCACAAACTTTGAAGTTTCTTGACTCTCCTGCGTCCTTCTAAGGATCCTAGGGTGCCCTCCTAGAAACTTGATGATCTTTCCCCTAAGCTTGCAAGATGAACTTACTTTGCCTTTTTTTGACTCCTTGCACTCGATTAAACCTTCAAATGGCTTCTCACAATACTTATCCAAGTGTTGGCCTGGTGCACTCCTTGCACAAGTCTTCTTCCTTTCCCTGAATTTCCTCAAGTTTTCCAAGGCAACTCCTGCCTTCACTCGATGCACACTTGCAAAGATTCTCCTTCGTCAGAGTGTTCAACAACTCTAGGAGTTTCCTTAATATCTCCAACACTCCAGAATGTGTTGGTACTATGTGCTCTTACACCCACTCAATTCCCTCCTAGCAGAGTCTTTCAGAGTATTCAACGACTCTATGCTATGATTCCTCCTGTGTAGGCTTTCCTCCAAGGTGTTCAGAAAAATTGAAGTTCTCCCTTGAGTCTGTGAAGTATTTTGGTGTGCCCTCCTAGCACGTTCTTCTCTAACTCAAAATATTTTATACACACACTCCTTGCATCAACTCACAGAGTTTCAATTCTCTATCATGCACTCCTTTCATTTAGCCTAAAGAACCAAAACTAATTCGGAAAACTCATAGATAGATGGTTCTATCTCTATCCCTACAGATGAATCCTAACATACACCTACAACATAAACACACATGAATGAGATTCAGAAATAAACATCCATTAAACAGAAATTACAAACAGTGGAATCTGTTCTTTCTATTAATGACAGAATGTTAATTACAATATATGAGTCCAGATTGCAATTGAGTCTTGACTCTCAACAACCTATGGAACCTCCACTGGGAATACAATACAAAGATTTGTAAAATAGGGGCTCGACGATATTTCCCTCCAAGATACGCTAGTGGTGTCTAATCACCATTCAAAATGCCTAACTAATGAGGTAGATTACAATGAGTGGAAATATGATCCGAATTGGATTCAAATCCCTCCTCATGTCAGCCACTTAAGGAGAACTCATCTACAACTTGTATGAGAGCACAACTTGGCTCTTCCATCCCGACAACATTAATTTCCTTAATTACAATTTGAATTTCGAAGGAAAAATGAGAGGGAGATGCCTCTCCCTTCCTTAAATATGCACCAACTTTCTAACCAGTTGGTACATGTTGAGGTGGAGAAATGCTCCTGCATCATAATCCACTGCTATGAAAAATCATGAGCTCTTGCTCATGATCTTCCCAACTCTATCTAAATCCTCTTGGATCCCAAAGTTTCTCCTAAAGCTATCCTCCTACTCCTCTTCTTTTCTACTGTTGTTGTTGCATCTTCCCTAATACTTGTGAAGGTTCTTTTCTATTCAACTTCTCCTTGCTGACAACTTCTTCCGCTGAATTCAAAATCAACTCCCTTATCTCCTGTATCACTTCTTCTAGCTGCTCTACCGACTGGTTCTCCTCATGCAGTCTGCTCGACAACAAATCCTCATGCTTCTCTAAGCGCATATCATCATGATATCCCATGTTTCTTTCATCTCTTATGACATTCACTGACCACTCTATTGCAGACTCCAACTCCGTAGGCTCCTTACTAAACTATTGCTCATATATCACCTCTAACAGATTACCTTATTCAAGTTATTTGGTTTTTTTCATTCCAAGTTCCTCCAGTTGTTCCTCATTCTGGCATGTCTACCATAGCATGGATATTTTCTGGCAGCTACCTTTTGGTTCCGGACTGTCTAACCAATCCTCTAGCATCTTCAACTCTATATCCCATTGAGTGAGCGACTCAACCATGTGCTCCTCTTTTGTTGGGGAAGACTTCGGTATCTTCTCCTTCTCCTTCATGACAGTATCAGCTCGTTGTCATTTTTTTGCTACCTCTGCAAAAATATGTTAGCCTCTCCTTGACTTCTTGGCATGAATATCTCGACTCCTCCAATGACCAGAATACTCCTCTGATCCTCCTCCTTGAAGGTGGAAGTATTTAAATTCTCATCGACTTCATTCACGTGATTTCCAATCCCACATGAATCCTCATATGGATGAGTCCTTTCTTCTTCCTTCTTTCCATTTGTCAACACCCCTTGCTGACATGAACTCTCAACTGAGCTCATTTCTTCTCCCTTTCCCACCTAGAAAATCGGGATGTCTCCTCTGCTCTCTTGGACGTTTATGAGATCAACTGATCCCTTCTCATTTCCCTCCTGGAAATATATGAGACCTATGCCAGATCTCTTTCTCTTGGCATTAAGTTTTTCATCATGCCTCAACCACCTTTTTAACACCTGTTGTTGCCTCCTGGCCAACAACTTCAGAACATGCTACTTAGTGATATTTTTCAAAGGCCACTCATATCTCCAATGTGCCTTTACCTCCTATTGCATATTCAATGCTATATTTTCCATATCTTCTCAGATTTCACTGAGCTCCTTGTACATTTCCTCTTTTCTCTTCCACGGGAAGTCCTTTCCTTGACTGTTCTTATGGCCTTTTGTAACCATCTTTCCTCACCTACAACCCACCTGGTTGTTTACCATATTCCACACACCTTGCAATAGTCTTTGTAGAGCATCTCACTCTGTCTCTCTTCACCCTCTCTCTTCAGGAGAATTCAAGCTCTAATACCACTCTGGTATCAAAGGATCTCCTTTCACCATCTCTCCTTTTACTATGATCTGCAGACAAAAATTCGGCTCTGATACCACTCTTGTGCA
>ML793358.1:37115-52088 GCA_009831015.1 Picea engelmannii | reverse complement strand
TTTTATGTATCTAAGTACTATGATATCTTAAAATATTGTAGGGATATTATTATTAAGACTCACACTAACCTTGGTTAGATGACATGAGTATCTCAAAAGATAAACATTAATATCATTTTGGAAACACAGATTTGGAAGGATGTTAGTACAATGTGGGTGACAATATCCTAAGTGGCCTTTCAATCCATGGTGAGTTAGAAAATTTGATTTAATATTTGTTTAAGGTGTTTTATCTTACTTAAGTGAATATAGGATTTGTATCCAAAAGGGGTTGGGGTTATGTTTTGTGAGTGAATTTCATGTTGATTTCCTTTTATTACCCTAAATCTAATTTTCCTTAATTCTATCTATGGGTTATAATTATCTCTTAGGGGGAGATTAGATTAATGGGGGAGAAAGATACCTCTTTTATTCTTAGTGGGAAAAGAACTAGATCGATTGGTTGAAATGTGGGAAGCCTAATTTTATTTATTGGTTTAGATTATGTGATTTTTATGAAAAGTGTAGGTTGTATTACTATGGTTGTTGGTATTTAGTACAATGTCCATTAGTGTTGTCTAGGTGAGTAGAGAAGGTTGGGATTAATGGATCCTTTGGGAGGTTTGACACCTAGTTTCTTGGCTTATTTCAGGGATCCACTTCTAGATCTACAACATCCCCATGGCTAGAGTGGGTGATTCAGGAGAATCGCTCCACCTCATCACACGCTAGTTGGTTAGCATGTTGGCACACATTCAAGGAAGGGAGAGGCGTCACCCTCTCATTTTGCCTTTGAAACTCAAATTGTAATTAAGGCAATTAATGTTGTCAAGCTGGAAGAGACAATTTGTGCTCTCACACAAGTTGTATAAGATGTCGCCTTAAGTGGATGACGGTAGGAGAGATTTGAATCCGATTCAGATCATATTTCCACTCATTGTAATCTACCTCATTAGTCAGGCATTTTGAATGGTGATTACATACCACTAGCGTAGCTTCCAGGAAAATCTCACCAAGCCCCTATTGTATAATAATTTGTATTGTATGCCTAGTAGAGGTTTGAGAGGTTGTTGAGAGCTGAGGCTCAGTTGCAGTCTGGACTCATATATTGTAATTGACATTATGTCATAAATAGAAAGAACATATTCCATTGTTTGTAATTTCTGTGTAATGGATGTTTATTTCTGAATGTCATTCATGTGTGTTTATGTTGAAGGTGTATGTTAGGATCCATCTGCATGGATAGAGATAGAACCCTCTATTTGTGATTTTTTTTATTTAGTTATGGTTCTTTAGGCTAAGTGAAAGGAGTGTGCGACAAAGAATTGAAACTCTATGAGATGATGCATTGAGTATGTGTCTGAACTCTTTCAAGTTAGAGAAGAACGTGCCATGAGGGCACACTAGAATACTTCACAGACTCAAGGGAGAACTTCAAGTTTGTTGAATACCTTGTAGAAAAGCCTATGTAGGAGGAAGCATAGCATAAATTTGTTGAATAATCTGAAAGACTCTGCCATGATGGCATTGAGTGGGTGCAAGCGTGCACATAACCATCAAATTCTAGAGTGTTGGAGATATTGAGGAAACTCTCAGAGTTTTTGAACACTCTAAGGAATGCGAATCTATACAAGTGTGCATCGAGTGAAGGAAGGAGTTGCCTTGGAAAACTTGAGGAAATTCATGGCAAGGAAGAAGACCTGTGCAAGGAGTGCATCAGGCCAGAACTTGGATAAGTGTTGCGAGAAGCCATCTGAAGGTTTAATCGAGTGAAAGGAGTGCGCCAAAGGTGAAGTAAGTTCATATTACAAGATTAGGAGAAATAGCACCGTGTTTCCAGGAGGGAACCCAAGGATCCTTAGAAGGAAGCAGGAGATCTGAGAATCTTCAAGGTTTGTGCCGAGTAAAAGCTCAAAAGGATTAGTGTAGTTTCACGTAGAATTCCTACAAGGAGTGTAGAGAGGCTGAGAGAAGTCCAAGTCTTAAACAAAGAGAAAGTGCTAAGTGTGCACAAGGAGTAAGGACTTGCCGAAGTCTTGAAGGCAAGATGAATTGCCCATCATCGGGGAGGAGAAAGGTGGTGAAAGGTCAGAAGATTTGGGAGATAGAGCTCTGGATGAGTTTCCAAGAGAAAACAAAAAGTTTCACGAAGTAGTGAAGAGCGGAGTGAACCTAGATCATTGGATCTAGAAGGGACACATGAAAGAGATCCACACATTTTGGAGAAGTGGTGCTTCGGAAGAAATCAAGGAGGAAAAGTAGAGAGACTCATGAAGGTTGGAGTCTAAAGCTGATCACAACCGCTGACTATGGAAGCCACTGGGACCGTTGATCCTTGTGTAAGTTGTATTCATTGATTCATAGTTCGGGGAAGGAGGAGTTGGTTGTTCTGAGAGAGTTGAAGCTCGAAGCCCAAAGCGCGTTTCATGGTTTATCCCCAGGACACAACCCTAGGTCATATCATTTATAGGGCCTAGCACAAAGAACTAGTGCCACCATCAATTTTCTACAAAGAATCCAAGAAGAGGGTCATGGGGGTTGATAGAGCCCACACTTTGGAGAAAGAGGGACCTTTGAAAGTTACATTGGATTCCAGCAGGGAATTGAAGATTCGATCCGACTCAGCTGACTGAACGATCCTATATTGAGAGGTCAAGNAATTTTTGTCTGTAGATCATAGTAAAAGGAGAGACGGTGAAAGGAGATCCTTTGATATCGGAGTGGTATTAGAGCTTGAATTCTCCTGAAGAGAGAGGGTGAAGAGAGACAGAGTGAGATGCTCTGCAAAGACTATTGCAAGGTGTGTGGAATATGGTAAACAACTAGGTGGGTTGTAGGTGAGGAAAGATGGTTACTAAAGGCCATAAGAACAATCAAGGAAAGGACTTCCCGTGGAAGAGAAAAGAGGAAATGGACAAGGAGCTCAGTGAAATATGAGAAGATATGGAAAATATAGCATTGAATATGCAATAGGAGGTAAAGGCACATTGGAGATATGAGTGGCCTTTGAAAAATATCACTAAGTGGCATGTTCTGAAGTTGTTGGCCAGGAGGCAGCAACAGGTGTTAAAAAGGTGGTTGAGGCATGGTGAAAACCTTAATGCCAAGAGAAAGAGATCTGGCATAGGTCTCATAGATTTCCAGGAGGGAAATGAGAAGGGATCAGTTGATCTCATAAACGTCTAAGAGAGCAAAGGAGACATCCCAATTTTCTAGGTGGGAAAGGGAGAAGAAATGAGTTTAGTTGAGAGTTCATGTCAGCAAGGGGTGTTGACAAATGGAAATAAGGAAGAAGAAAGGACTCATCCATATGAGGATTCATGTGGGATTGGAAATCATGTGAATGAAGTCAATGAGAATTTAAATACTTCCACCTTCGAGGAGGAGGATCAAAGGAGTATTCTGGTCATTGGAGGAGTCGAGATATTCATGCCAAGCAGTCAAGGAGAGGCTAACATATTTTTGCAGAGGTAGCAAAAAAATGACAACGAGCTGATACTGTCATGGAGGAGAAGGAGAAGATACTGAAGTCTTCCCCAACAAAAGAGGAGCACATGATTGAGTCGCTCACTCAATGGGATATAGAGTTGAAGATGCTAGAGGATTGGTTAGACAGTCCGGAACCAAAAGGTAGCTGCCAGAAAATAGCCATGCTATGGTAGACATGCCAGAATGAGGAACAACTGGAGGAACTTGGATTGAAAAAAACTGAATAACTTGAATAAGGTAATCTATTAGAGGTGATATATGAGCAATAGTTTAGTAAGGAGCCTATGGAGTTGGAGTCTGGAATATAGTGGTCAGTCAATGTCATAAGAGATGAAAGAAACATGGGATATCATGATGATATGCGCTTAGAGAAGCATGAGGATTTGCTACCGAGCATACTGCATGAGGAGAACCAGTCGGTAGAGCAGCTAGAAGAAGTGAAACAGGAGATAAGGGAGTTGATTTTGAATTCAGCGGAAGAATTTGTCAGCAAGGAGAAGCTGAATAGAGGAGAACCTTCACAAGTATTAGGGAAGATGCAACAACAACAGTAGAAAATAAGAGGAGTAGGAGGATAGCTCCAGGAGAAATTTTGGGATCCAGGAGGATTTAGATAGAGTTGGGAAGATCATGAGTAGGAGCTCATGATTTTTCATAGCAGTGGATTATGATGTAGGAGCATTGCTCCACCTCAACATGTACCAACTGGTTAGAAATTTGGTGCATATTTAAGTAAGGGAGAGGCATCTCCCTCTCATTTTTCCTTCGAAATTCAAATTGTAATTAAGGAAATTAATGTTTTTGGGATGGAAGAGCCAAGTTGTGCTCTCATACAAGTTGTAGATGAGTTTTCCTTAAGTGGCTGACATGAGGAGGTATTTGAATCCAATTCGGATCATATTTCCACTCATTGTAATCTACCTCATTAGTTAGGCATTTTGAATGGTGATTAGACACCACTACCGTATCTTGGAGGGAAATATCATCGAGTCCCTATTTTATAAATCTTTGTATTGTATGCCCAGTGGAGGTTCCATAGGTTGTTGAGAGTCAAGACTCAATTGCAATCTGGACTCATATATTGTAATTGACATTATGTCATTAATAGAAAGAACAGATTCCACTGTTTGTAATTTCTATGTAATGGATTTTTATTTCTGAATCTCATTCATGTGTGTTTATGTTGTAGGTGTATGTTAGGATTCATCTGCATGGATAGAGATATAACCATCTATCTATGAGTTTTCCGAATCAGTTTTGGTTCTTTAGGCTAAATGAAAGGAGTGCATGACAGAGAATTGAAACTCTGTGAGATGATGCAAGGAGTGTGTGTCTAAAATATTTTGAGTCAGAGAAGAACGTGCTAGGAGGGCACACCAAAATAATTCATAGACTCAAGGGAGAACTTCAATTTTTCTAAACACCTTGGAGGAAATCCTACACAGGAGGAATCATAACATAGAGTCATTGAATACTCTGAAAGACTCTGCTACGAGGGAATTGAGTGGGTGTAAGAGCACATAGTACCAACACATTATGGAGTGTTGGAGATATTGAGGAAACTCCTAGAGTTGTTGAACACTCTGACGAAGGAGAATATTTGCAAGTGTGCATCGAGCGAAGGCAGGAGTTGCCTTGGAAAACTTGAGGAAATTCAGGGAAAGGAAGAAGATTTGTGCAAGGAGTGCACCAGGCCAACACTTGGATAAGTGTTGTGAGAAGCCATTTGAAGGTTTAATCGAGTGCAAGGAGTCAACAAAAGGAAAAGTAAGTTCATCTTACAAGCTCAGGGGAAAGATTGTCAAGTTTCTAGGAGGCACTTTTGTGATATTGGGTTGAGGCACCTTCTTGGTATGTCATTGATGGTATGTAATGCACTCGACCCCTAAGTGGATTTCCTAGGGATGGGGAATCAAAATTTTGTTCTCTTTAAGTGGTCAAATCCTTCATTCGGGGTATCTATCATATTATTATCATCCAGAGTTTTCCAACCACAGTCTCCATGCTCAAAACTGAGATCAGAATTGGTGAATATACCTTTTCAAAGTTCTTCAGGCATTCCTTGCTTGAAGGATATGTGGAATCCGTGTGATTCCACCTCACATGTATTGTCTCCAGGTTCCTTCATCCATGGTGGAAGTCCATCCACCATTCGATCCCACGACTCTACTCAATCTTCATGTAACACACAGGTGAGTAGGAGCTTTGACACTTTGGCGTTGAAATCCTCCTTATTGTCTATGCATGAGATCTCCTGAAGTCCCAAACTCCTAAATTCCCGTGAGCTTCCCCTGTGGTTTCGGCCTTTGGGCCTTTTGGTCTCTTTACAACACCACACCCGAATCCTCTGAAGTTCTGAAGTCCCAGAGTTCCAATCACTTCACCAACTACTTTATCTAGGTGGCTCGTACCTAGGGTTGACACATGGAAAGGGCCAAGGGTGACACATGTCACGTTACAATGGGTCTATAGGGTATGTGATACGCACAAATCTGGGTTACACGTGGAATGCCAAACTTAGGTCCACATCACCCTGGGTGACGTCACTACACCACATCACTTCGGACTGACAGCCTTATAACATTCCTCATATATCACGATCGAGATCTGTCCACATATATCCCTAGATCTACGACCCCTGTTACTTTGAGAATTTGTTGTTTGGGATTTTTTCGATGTAAAATCCTCCTTTCTCCCAAAGTTGGGTCAGTTTCGGGCTGACCACATCCAAGACATAAAGGTTAGGAAAATTCTTGAAGCGTCCAAGGATTGACGGTCCTCATTACTTTGTCACTTCCGCCTTCAAAAGTTTTGGTGTCACAAAACCCCTATCTGCCCGAAGCAGTCAACGCTAGGATGACTACATTATAAATATGATGGTTAGGATAGGACCCGAAGGATCCCTAGATATACGATCCTAGTCACTTCACAAATTTTTCCTTTGGGAGTTTTGTGATGCAAAATCCTCCTTTCTCCCGAAGTTGGTCAGCGACGAGCTGACCGCAACACAAATCTGATAGTTAGGAAAAGTCCTGAAGCATCTGAG
Source organism: Picea engelmannii (assembly GCA_009831015.1). Lineage (NCBI taxonomy): Eukaryota > Viridiplantae > Streptophyta > Pinopsida > Pinales > Pinaceae > Picea > Picea engelmannii. The sequence continues at coordinate 45,574 of ML793358.1, read as the reverse complement.
GATCGACGGTCCCCATTACTTCATGACTTCGGTCTTTTGGGGTTTTTGTGTCACAACACCATTATCCTCCTGAATCGGTCAACGTTGGGATAACTACATCATAAATCTGATGGCTAGGATAGGACCTGAAGGATCCCTAGATCTACGATCCTAGTCACTTTGTGAATTCGACCTTCAAAAGTTTAGGCTTCATTGCCACTCCATTCTCTCAAAGCGGAACTTCATCGAAGTACCTTCTGTGGGTCCCTTCTCCTGAATGATCGAACGATATGTGGGGATCCTAACGATATCCCCCAAATATATGACCCTCCTTCACTTCAATACTTTGACGTTCGAGGAATTTGATGCTATAGCATCTCTAATATCCCGAAGTGGAACTTTGCTAAAATATTATACGTGAAACATTCCACTAGACGATCAGATGGTCGAGAAGGGGCCCCAATGGACTCCCTAGATCAATGACTCACAACCTTTTGCGGCTCCAGTATTTGGGTAATTTGGACAGCTATGAAGTTTGACATCCTAGGTCTTCGAGCTCCCAAAGCTCTGAAGCCATCAAGAGCTATCTCCTTTCAGAATTAGTGCAAGGTTCCTAGACCCTGGTCATATGGACCCTCTGGTGAATATCTGGCTAAAAGTTTTACTCTTAGCCGACATTTGGTTAAGGTCATGGGTGCGATCCTAAGGTTTCTTAGGCTACCGGATTGAAGGAAGCGCCTTCCTAGCTCACAGAACTTTAAGTTGTAAAATAGGGCTAGGTAATCTCATGGAATTACCGAGACGGTAGTAGTGCCAAGAGGCTTGCTCCAACTTTGGAATTGTGAGGTAACTCCCTGAGGAAGACACCTTCGAGGGTTAAACTAGAGCATGTGGAAAATCAAACAGAAGCATACATACATGTATGCTTTGATCAACCAATTCATAGGTCAATCTTAAATGTATACATACATACATGTGGAAAATCAAACAGAAGCATACATACATGTGGAAAATCATACATGTGTAAAATGAAACAGAAGCATACATACATGTGGAAAATCAAATAGAAGCATAATACCTCAAGGAGATAAATACATACACATCATTTGATCAGCCAATTCATAGGCCAATCTTAAATGTATACATACATGCATTCATTCATTATTCCATTTAAAAGAACAAAGGATGAAAATGCTTATCAGAACTAGAAGACATGATGTGATTGCTAAAAAGGGTGCCCATTTACACCCAACCATAGACTCAGTCACTCCTAATGGACTTACCACTGGCCACCCCCGAGATAGGCCACGATGCTCTGAGATTGAATCTTTTCTTCCGATTTAGTGAAATTTAGGGACAAAGGTTACTCTCCTTCTCTGGGCTTAGTAATAGATAGGAAAGAAGGTTACTTTCCTTCTCCCACGATCAGAACACACTCTTTTTCAGTTCTCCCTTGAACATGAGCTTAGTCTCCCTTATCTTCTCTCCCCGCAGGTCTCCCTCTACCCATCATGCCTTTTTCCCTTGCCTTTCTCATCAAGATTGTGTGTAGCCAAAATTCCTCGCCCGTGGTTAGGTATAGAAGTCTTATCGATGGGAGATCTTCCCCATCCCCGCATTAACTCTTGAGGAGGTCTTCCCACCTACAAGCTTGATTGTAATTCATAGTTGGGTCAGAGGGTTGTTTTGATCCCGAGCAATCAAATCCAACAAATTACTGGTTTGGTGGAAGTTAACGCAACCATTCCTGGTCCCCTCCACAATCTCTTTCATAGCCTTCGTGGTCTCTCTTAGCACACCCCCCTTCCAACAATCATGCAACACTTATCCATTTTCTAGTAAATAACATAATTTACATTCATTGACCTTTTATACAAAGGTCCATCAAATCAAACATTCACACATATTGAGTTTTCCATAGTCTCTTGGCCAATATAGTTATATTTACAAACTAGGGGAAACAAAGTGTTACATGGTACATGATATATGATTTGATCATGGTATGGTTTATACATTGATGCATATGTTGTTACACAATTGATGGATGATATGGTATAGATTCTTGTATATCTCATGTTGATGATCGGTTATAGGTTGATGGTACAATGACAGTGATAGGTTGGTTACAGTGACATGTTCATGTGACAGGTAACATGTTGATGATATAGTGGAAGTGACAGTGACAGTGATAGAGACAGTGGCATTTATTGTGGTAGTGACAATTGGTATACACTTATATTTTAGGGCGGTAGAATGGGAAAAGGAAAGGGGGTTGTATCCTTCTTCCGGTTGGTTCTGGAGAACTTATGGAGTTGGAGCTTACTTCAGATTGGAGCCTAATAATTAGGGGGTTGTAGCCTCCTTCTAGTTGGATCCAGATGATTCAAGGAGTTGTATATTCCTTCAGGTTGGAGCTTGTAAATAGGGGATTGTATCCTCCTTCCAGTTGTAGCTGGAGAATTGGTAAGTTGGTGCTTCCAATGAATGTATTATTTTGATATATAAGAAAAATATTATGTGGTATTATCCCATTTGGGTTTCCATGTAAATTACAGTGTATTGTGTTTCTGTGGATGTCTATTATTCTCCATTGGTTTATATTTCTCATGATTTATTGATGATATAATGCTGATGAAATTAATGGTTACATATTCTAGTTAAAAGTGATAATTAAGCACCCATACCGATTCATCCCCCCTCTCAATATTCCAACAATTAGTATCAAAGCAGGTCCTTCAAGAAATAGTTTAACCACTAGAAGGAGATCATGGAATACACTAATATTGGACCACCAAGGTTCGAACAATTTATAAGCATGTGCATTTGATGTTTGGTAGTCATTAGTATATGGATATGCAGTGCCAACCACTCCCCCAACCGAAAAATATGGAAATAAACTTAGTGAAAACAACTCAAAGGATAAATATACCATTTTGAGCAGTCTGGATAATTCAATATTTGTCAAAGTTATATCTCTACCTATAATATTTGATCCTAAGATATCAACCCTGGAAGAAAGAATATATTGAAATTTTGAGCATGGATGAGCTACATGGAATATTCACAGCTTATGAAATGAGGATAGAACAACAGAATCCATTCATGAAGGAAGAAACATTTAAAGCATCTAAGAAGACAAAGAAGAAAAACAAGCAAAACTCAAAACTAGATTTAGAGGAAGATGAAGAAGTGGAGAACTTCGTAAGGAAGTTAAAAAGAGGAACAAATAATTAAAATGCATGCTTCCATTGAAATGCTTTAATTGTGATGGTATTGGTCATTTTTCTTCTAAATTTTCTTGTGCTAAGAATAAATGTAGTAATGAAGAAGAATATCCTAAGAAGAAAAAGAAAAATCAAAAGGGAAACAAGAGAAGGAACAAAAATAAATTCTTCAAGAAAAGTTTCTACTCAAAGGAAGACAATTCTTCATCAGACGAGGATGATGATAGTGACAATGATTCAAAATGAGTACTCTTCATGGAAGTTGAATATTTCAAAGACTCCGAAGAAGAAGGTGAAGTCGATATTAGAGAAGAATAAATGAGTGTCGTAGAATAACTAGGGAAAGAAAGAAAGAAAATCAAGTCACTCAAGGAAGAGTTAAAGAAGAAAGAAGGATCTCAAAATTCCAACTCAGAAGAAATCAAACATATAATCACAAATTTAAAAATCTAGGTAGAAGAAGACAAAAGGATTGAAAAGATGCTCATAAATCAGTTAGAATATAAGGAGAAGATGATTGAAATCTTGGAAGAAGAAATATTTACCTCAAGAAAATATCATTAGCATAAAAATATGCATTAGAATAACACCAAAATATTGGATGAGAGCATCAATAGTCAAAGTTCATACTATGACATGTCCGAACTAGGGTATAACCAGATGCAGTCAAATAAAGGTTCAAACTCTAAGAAGAGAACATGAAGCATAACAAAGATGCTATGCAGAAACTGTCATAGGTCCAAGAAAAATCCAAGAATAAGATTAGAGAGGAACTAGACCACCTAGAAGATTTAAAACACAAAATCAATGATCAACAACATCTCAAGAAGAAGAAGGCTTTAGAAGAGAAACATTATTTAGATATCCCCTACATCCAGGTATCAAACTATTTTTCTTCGTTTGTCCTATTCTTGTAACAATTTTGGTCACAAAGATGCAAATTTTAGAGATTATGCCAAGAACAGAAGCAATTGTGAGGGTGTAAATACGCCTCCATTAAGACTTAAAGTAATTGAGTACAGTAGTGTTGGCAAATTCAGTGAACAGACAACAAATGCTTGTCATTGATGGAAACAGTGAAGATGACAGGCAAACAGAAGACAAGTTCAGAGAGGTGAATGATCGAGAGTCGTTAGATTTGGTGCAGGGTTGCCGACAACCATCAGATCTATGAAAGTTTCAAGGAGGATAAGTCCCCGTGAACAAGAGGAGAGAAGTCCCGACAGGCATCGGGATATCGACCATTGGGAAATCAGAGTTCTCGAGGTCGTGTGCATTGGAACAACAACAGTCGTGAAATCTCGACGAGATCTGGACCGTCCATTCTTGTGGACGCGTGGCAGTGATCGAGCACCATCGGGAGAAGCTCGACAGGAGGCTTCATCGGAGAATCAGGGATCGGGACTTTGAAATGTCCAATTCACTTGACAACAAGAACCCCAAAATCACGATATGCGATTTCGCGATTTAATCGCAGCCGTTAAATCAAGCAGTGATCTGGACTATTGATTTTCTTCATGGAGTTTTGGGGATCACGATTTGGAAGTGACAAGAACTTTGAGCATTAGAAATGTCAAAATCACGATGAGTAATAACTCGACCTAATCAGAGCCGTCCATCTACAAGGACAGGTGGCAAAGGATCAAGCATCTTCGGCATATCGGGAGTCTTGAGACTAAGGGTGCGAGGCCTGCTGAACCCCGAATTTCAAGAAGAGACCATAGCCGTGGATCTCAGATAGGACGCGGGTCAAGGATCCAAGAGGAGTTGGTGTGGGAAGACAGGTGGCATCTCACATCGGATATCAGGATATCGGAGATCCCGAGAGCAAGGAGTTCGTACATCTCGAACTCGTGAACCCCGTAGCTCCGACGAGATAAGGTTGTGGTCACAGGAGTTGGTCATATGAGCGAGAGATGAGTCAGGAGGGTCAGCATGTGAAGGGACACATCGGGGATTGGAATATCGGGAATCCCATAGGCATGTGCATGGTGACATCGAAAACGCTGAAACCCCGATGAGAGGTTTGACTGAGGTCATGTGTTGACGGTCATATGGGCCAAGGCTTATAGCCAGTAGGGCTAGCGCATGGAAAGGAGTGCATCGGTAATCGAGAATTGGAGAGGTGAGAAACTCTCGACATCAGGAAGTGCGAAACCCCGAATCCCGATAGAGAGTCGGGGATAACCATAGTTACGTGAAGAGACTGTGACAAGGTGAGAAAAAGGACCTGTGAATCGGGCATTTGCAGAGGGATTACATTGGAGGAATCTAAAGAGCTACTTCGGCTCAGCATCATAAGGAATGTTGAAACCTGATTTAAAAGGAAAGAATAATGAAGATTATCCAACGGTGCGGATAAGGTCTGAATGTGATCGGAGGGTTATTGTTCTTCCACACACATTTAATTCTTCCAGTTACAAATCCGTTAGTAAATCGAACTCATGATTGCAAATTAGTTGTCAATCAGTTGGCGTTTCGGTTGGCTGGATAGTTGTTGTCATTTTGCCAAGGAGTTGGGAAGTTGAAATGTTGTGCCCGTGTGTATAAATGAAGACGAAACAGACTGTGTCATTTATTTAAATTTTAGACTTATACTTAGTGTTAGACTTAGGTTTAGACTTAATCTTAGACTTTTGTTAGGATTTATATTATATTGACTAATTGATTATTTTATTCTAAAAATTTCTAACCATTTAAATGTTTTCTAGGCCACCTAGATTTACTGACTCGTGTTTTAGTTACACGATGTTCCCTTCAAGACGCACCTTCGTGCTCCAAGGGTGCCACTCACCTTTGACTATTTTTGGAATTTTATCCGACCCTTGGAGTCAACACTCCACTTGTTCGACCTTGTGAGAGACTAAGTGATTCTAAGGAATAAGTATTTTTCCTTATTGCACATCCCTTAGAAAGATTCATTAGTGACTGCCTCATTTCTCCCTCACAACATCATGGACCTATCGAACTAGGTAATCATTAACCTATAGTTCAGGTCACTGTGGGAGTGCTAGTAGGTTGTGACAGGGATGCTGCCACACCTCTCCCTCAAATTTCTCATTTATGTGCATGGCCCCTTAAATTCTTATGTGAGTCATATTAGCAAGCATCGTCAAGCATTTATCTACTGACAAAAACAATGTCAATAATCCATATACATAAATCACAGTTTCATCAATCATATGTCACATGTGTGCAAAATGAAATACTCAAACAAATACAATCCTTTCCCTGACTAAATACAAAGTCAAAGGAATTCCATTGAGTCCATCACCATCCATAACCTATCGTGTGTCCTACACACTTAGGAAAACTTGTCAATATAATTTTCCAATACATATACATAAAAATAACAATAATTCACAATACATCATCATCATTATATATAGCCCATAATCGAAACGAAATCATAACGTACCAAAACTGGATTAGTTGCACGCAAGTGTCCTCAAAGAATAAGTCAATAAAAGTGTGCTCAGGAGAACGATATGTTACACAGGGCTATTCAAACAACAACTATCTTAGAAAGCCACAAGAAGCACAAGACATAAATCACAACAATTTTGATTCACTAAGTAATGAGGTAGAGTGCTACAAGTGAAACAACTTTGGACACATGGCCAAAGATTGTATATTGAATGTTCCTCCAAAGGAACCAAATCATAATATCAATAGTCATAAACATGAACTACAAAGTATATGAAGAAAAAATCAGGATCAATTCAACATTGAAGAATGCTCGCTTTCTCTACAAGTGCAATACAAGAAAAGTGGGTGGTATGTTGACATTGATTGCTCAAAGCATATGAAATGTGACAATAATAGGTTTCTGACCATGAAGAAGGAATGAGATGGATCAGATTCATTTGGAAATGATAAATCAACCAAAATAATAGGTAGAGGCATAATCAAGATTGGAAGAAAAGATGCTAAGGAAAAAAATGTTCTATTGGTTGAAGATATGAAGCAAAATATGTTAGAAAAACAGGACCGCGGAGCAATAAAATAAAACAAATGCGGAAACAAAACACAAAAGACACACAATACAAGAGAGACACAAATTTACGTGGTTCACCCAGTGTGGGCTATGTCCAACAGAGAAATTTCCAGGTCCTTGCTTGAATATTATCTAGCAAATGAAGGGATACAACCTACAGCAAAACCTACTCTAACTTCCTCTTCCTTCTCTCACAGTCTCCCCTCTCAGAATACAATATTCACCATCAACCATATCCACAATACATTTCCCTCATAAAAGAGGGTTGCCTTCTAGGGAAAAAAACCCTAACATAATCTCTACCGTTAGATCTGCGACCTTATAATGAACGGTCCATATTTACAATGAAATTACAATATACTTTTATAAGGAATTTTTTTCTTTGGGGGCTTCACCCCGGAACCCCCACTGGGGGCCTGCTTGCCCCCAGACCCCCCAACAGGAGGGAGAGGCCCCCCGGACCCCGTAGAGGGGGTACCCCCCCTCTTCACTCCCCCGCATGGAAGAGTATACATACTTATGGGGTGTAAATACTTCATGGGGTATAAACATGGTTGAAAGTAAAAGACCTATAAATTAGGAAGATAATCAGGCTCCACAACCAACAATATCCCACTTGGAGACTGATCTCAACAACTCCACCGCTGCTATATATGTTGGACTCTGAACCTTCTTGGACCTGGCAAATTTCTCATCTTCATCTGCATTCTTGAAGACCAACTGAAACTAAGCAAGAACTCAGTTTGTCCCTGGTTACTCCCTTTGTTAACATGTCTGCAGGATTCTGACTATGTGTATCTTTTCCATCTTCAATTGTCCATCTTCCAAGGTGGATCTTATGAAGTGGTACCTCAACTGTATATTCTTAGTATTTGAATGGAAGGCTGAGTTCTTTGCAAGGTTAATGGCACTCTGACTGTCACGGTATAACCTGTTATTCTCCTGCTTCTTTCCCAATTCCTCCATAAACCTTTGTAACCAAATCATCTCTTTACTAGCCTCTGTAACAGAAACATACTTTGCCTCTGTTGTTGAAAGTGCAACAACCTTTTGCAGTTTCAAAATCCAACTTACTGTTGTTCCACCTATAGTAAAAACATACCCTGTGGTGCTCCTCCTGCTATCTTTATCACCTCCCATATATGAATCAACATATCCCTGTAGAAAAGTGTCTGAACCTCCAAAACATAATGCATGTGTAGTAGTACCTCTCAAATACCTGAGAATCCACTTTACTTCCTCCCAATGTTCTTTACTTG
>ML793357.1:299623-315651 GCA_009831015.1 Picea engelmannii | reverse complement strand
TGGATATAACTAACAACAACTGGCAATAAAGGAAATCGTGCTAATGAAAACCCTTAACTATTTTATTAAAGATGAAAACAATACAGTGCTTGGAGACTCTCATTCCTCTATTCTTCTACCCTATGCTCCATCTCTATCATCTCTCGAGCATAACAGCTCTATCACATTTCATATCCCCCCATGCATGGCTCTCTACATCCTTTCTTTTCTCGAGCATAGCCTCACGTTTTTCCAACCCTCTGGCAGTGCATGGCACCTCTTTACATAGTGTTCCAGATCTATGGCAATGCGTGGCTTTGCCCTAGGTGAATAAGGAGTTACAAAAACGATTTCAGGAGTACCACCGAGGAATGAGACACGTTTTCAGATCTCTGGCAAAGCATGGCATCTCGTTCCAGATCTCTGGCAATGCGTGGCTTTTTGCTCAAGAAGTTATAAAACGGTTTTAGGAATATTGCCGGAGGATGAGACACGTTTTACACAGTTAATCATGCCACCATTTTCTTCCTTGCGTTATGCACGAATTTAGATGCTTGATGCCAGCTATTGAGTTCTCAAACAAGCAGTTTCCCCCCTGCGTTACACATGCACGAATTTAGGAAGTGGCAGAGGGTGCCAACTGTTATGTCCAGGAAAGGTCCAGCTGTAGTAATTCCTCCTCACATCGCAGAGCACTCTGGAAAACTGAGAAGAAAGCGTTCCCTTGGACCAAATGAAACATGAACATACCCCGGTCCTCCACTAGCACTACCATGGTTAACAATAACCCCATGTCTTTTTGCAAACAACTTCAACAGAACCACTTGGTAACTTTGCCCAGATTTGTCCAATGATTGAAACAGTTGTACTCCAAGGCCCTTGACTTCAGAAGGATATGCTATCTATCCAATTTGCCAGCCCATCATACCATAAGCTTTAGAAAAAGAGAATACATTGATAATGTGTGGAGCCTCTACACAAGTATGTCTCAACCCATCATACATAGAATACTCATAAGCATTATCCACTACAAGCCAACACCCTGCATTTCATATATTCTCTGCAGAAGAGGATTATTGTTGCATTTATAGTTGAATTCTTCGCTCATTTGTGGCTTTGGAAGCACTTCATGGTTTCTGTAGACAATGGAACATATATGTGTAACAGAACATGAATAGCATAGAAAGAAAGCCATTTGCTTAACAAAAGACTTCAGGAGAGTAAACAATATCTTCAAGAACCAGCAAGAAAATGTTATAAATCCGGAGCCCAACACATGGGTCCTCCAACCATTCTTCTATGATAACTCAATCTGCAAAGTGTCTTCCCGTGAGGGCTTTCACCATAAGGGGACCACTTTGGAGTTCATCCATTTGTGTACCTTATCAATCATGATAAGACAATAATGAGTCATCTATACATTTTTCCAACAATGCAGCATATACCAATGAAACTACATCGATCCATCTTCATAATGTATCAATGAAAACTCATTGATCTATCTTCATCATATCAATGACAACTCATTGATCCATCTTCATCTATACATTCTCATCAAGGACAATACATATTATATTACATCAATCATCAATCAATCAATCCTTTGACATCAATCAATCACTTGACATCAATCATTGAAATCAATCAATCAAACCATTGGCATCAATGAAACCATGATCCAACACTCCCTTCTTCATCTACAAAACAAAAATCAATACTTGCAAAAATCAGGTTTGGACAGACACAGTGGCACCGATAGATTGAAAAATTGAAACTCAAACAGAGGAAGAATGCGTAATATGGGGGAAAGATTTGGATGACAATTTTTTATAACAAACCCTTAATTATAGAATGAAAATCAGATCATAATGATGAATGCATCATTTGATTAGGACAGACACCATGTGATAGATCAGGTAAAATGAATGATACGAGCTTATGGTGATCGGATTTATTAGCTTAGGGTTAAATAGATCTCACCAGATAATCATATCAGACAAATAATCACTTGCCCAGATCATATCATGATTCACTTCAGTCAATTTTGACAACACTTGAGATGATGATGCTATGTACTGTTGGTGGTTTGAGAGTCCGACGGGACAGTCTGACCATTAGTTGACTCTATGCTTTCGACAACTTAGAGCACCTCGCACATGCTATTTTAGCTACCGAAAGCGATAACTTTCGACATCTTAGAATGATTTGAAAAATAGCCCTTAGCTGTTGAAAGTGGAATTTTAGAGTTTTTTCTAATAAAAGTACAGACTCATCACTTTTTGAAAAGATAAGTCTAAAGCTCATCTTAAAGACATTTAACTCAAAAATATTTCATCTAATGATCCATCCTATCACCTAATGACCATAATTTGGGAAAAAATATTTCAAGAGACAACAAGACCAACAAACCAGGAACTCCATCATGAGACCCACCAATCATATCTAAATCATAATGTCTCCTATCATTATAGGATACTAACACTCCCTATCCCCTACCATCTATAATCTCAATAATCCATATCCCATTAACAACTAATAGAACCTTTGGTATCTATAAAGACATATAATCTCTAATCCTTACACTTTCTATTGCATCTAACTAGGATAACAGTGGATTCTTATACCCTTTGATCCATAACCCTATAACCCATCTCATTCCTAACCCATATGAATCCCAACAAAAATAACCACTTCCACAGTACATTATAACCCATGATTTAAGACATAACCACTACAACTCCTAATCCCTAAAACTTATAACACCTATAAAACTTATACTTAGCTTGCACCTCAAGAAATTAATGATATAAAGCATGGTAAGGGAATGACACTTCTAACCAACAAAACAAAACCCTGGAAACTTCATAACACCTCGTACCAAAGGAACAAAGTTCATATTATAAAAATATCACAATTGGTTTTCACGAAAGCTATAAGTTGTTTAATTTTGATCAATGGAGGATGCTAAAAATATTAGGTCACAATCAACGATGTCCCATTTGCAAGCTAATCCCTTTAGTCCATCAATATCAATGGTACAAGTTTAGTCATCACAATGTTGGTTACAAGTCCAATCCCATTCATCATAATAGATTTGTGTGCTTTTTTTTAATGGAACCAAAACTTGGACAATCATTACAAGATTTCAAAGGAAATATTACCAAAGAAACAAGTAAGCAAAATTTCTAACACAATGTCTTGTTGAAATGATTTTTATTTTGTTTAATGCTCATTATTAATTACAGACATTGTTTCACCCCTAACTAGGATTGTAAAATAATATATTATTATGTTTATTATAACATTAAAAGAGATATTGTCATATTAATTACTACTTTAACATATATATAACAAGCAACTTTGATAGCATCCCAAATGAGACAACATATTAAAACACTAGTATGATAATTTTGGCATCATAAGTAGAGACCCAAAACATGCCTAACATGCCTCATTTTCCATCAAGATCTCCTTTGGTCACATGGTTCTCCATAATAACTTAAAATAACTAAACAAATAAAACCTTTGATTAAAGTTTTTAACAAATATTAGTTTTTTAAATTTCAATTATTATTTTATGTTCATAACCTAGATTACATAACCCAATAATATTTAACAACTCTTAACCTACTAACCCACAACCTCTAAACCCATTAATACCTAATGGCCCTTAACCCCCTAACTCTTTATCTACTAACCTACTTGAACTACAAAACCATTAAGCCTACCCTACTAACCTTTAATTTCCTAACGCACTAATCCCTAACCCACTAACCCATTAAGAACTAATGCATTACACCCTAATGCACTAACCCCTAACCCACTAAGTACCCATTATGAACTAATGAACTAAACCCTAATGCACTCATTTACTAACCCCTAACCTTTAAGACACTTACCACTTACTCATTGACACTTACATTCCTACATATTAACACTCTAATACCTAACCTGAATGGTTGGGAGGTAGGTCTCTCACTCTCCTCACCCAGGTTCAAATCCACAATGATATTTTGGCTTGTTGTGATAAGGCTATAAGGGTAGACGCCCCCCAGGAGTAGGACCCCCCTTGTGCGTGTGTCTTCGAACTTCTTGACTCTTGTTATGTCATAATTTTATTGCTAGGAATTGTGATGGCAATGCGGCCCCTTCACCACCTGTAGGTTGGAAGGTCCATGCCCTCTCACAGGATCTTCTCTCTCCTCGGCCCGAAGAACTGAAATGTACTTCTAATTCCCTATCAGGAATTTTCCTTACCCACAACAACTCTTCAAAGATCTCCCTTAACGGTCGGGAAATCGGAATTCGCAATTTCACGAATTCTGTGGTCGCGTGTTTTATGCCTCACGATTCCCTGAAACCCGACGTGAGTCAACGTTGATCCTTTCCCTGGCTATCAGAGTTCTCCCTATCATGATTTCTCCACTCACGATGTCAAAAAATGGAATTTCCAAACTTCGAACCCCGATGTACCGGTCCTCCAATGCACACGCGGGTTGACTATTCAACTGTCCCGTCACCTTATCGGGATTTTAGACTTCACGGGATCACGAATCCTGATGCCAAAGGTTTCAGGTCTTGCTTTTTCCCAATCCCCGATACTGTGCCACCTATCTTCCACCCTGACTCTGGCGGTCCCACACGGCTTACGTCACTGTCGGAATATCGCGGATCGCGACTCCAAGCAGCAAGATTTCTTTGTTCTCGAAACCCCCGATTCTCCGAACCCTGACTTCCTTGGATCTCCTGACATGCGTCCTTAATGATGGGTGGCTCAAGACTCGTTGGGATATCATGGATCACGATATCACAATTCCTGATGCAATCCTTTGCAACTTCGACTCACGAATCCCCGATACACAATATCATGTGTAGATCTGACGGTCCTTGTGACCTAGATCGACGACTCTGCCCTTCCTGAGCTTTAAACCTTTCGGACCTTCTCGCTGTAACCTCCCTGCACCTCCGCAAGATCTAACGGCCCTCAGAACTTCACGAAATCTCCTCAGAGGATTTTGACCATCCGTCCTTCCCTTGATGATTCTGCTAACTGACTGCATTCCTCTCCACTAAACTCGTCCACTTTCTCGCAGACTTGAAGCTTCTCTCGAAATTTCAATAGTGGCTTCCCTGTGCTTATCCTCCCATGAATTAGAAGGCCTACTCCTCCTAATATTTTCCACAACTTCAGTCTTCTTGGAAACCTCTTGCACACACTCCTTGCGGCAACCCTTCGGCCTCGACTGAGTGTTGAAGTTTCTTTCGACTCTGCGCACACCTGCAATAGTAGTCTTTTAACACTTCACTCAGGTTCACAACCCTGAGACAGTTACCTAGCCTGCGCACTCCTTGCATGACTCCTGTGCCCAACTGCACCCTTGAGGAAACGAGAACAAAATCTATCTCTAATTGAACACTTTTGTCAACACACTCCCTGCGGACAATTCGACTGCACTCCTCACTGGAATTCTCTGGCTCAAGTAGAGAAGCAATTGAAACTCATTCACTCTTCCTTTTAGACTTCAATTCCACCATGAAATCACATACACAATATATAATAGCAAATGCATGACATGAAGAAAACATTTATGAGCATAACATCAATACACAGAGAATCAGACACAAAACCATGAATTCGAATCAATCTTCTTCTATTAATTCAAATATCTGTACATGGGTGTTCTTCATACAGTTCTCTACTCACTCTTCTCTTCCTACTTCTAAATTCAATCTCAGGCCCAAGCTAATGTTACAATGATACAATGAGGGTGTCTATATCCGATTTCCCTCCTGGACTCTAAAGCTATCAAATCTAAAATTAAAATCCTATCTACCTGCATTAACTATTTTAAATGCTGACTATCTACCTAAGGATGAGAGCTATCCTCTCAAGGTCCATTTACAATATACAAAGGCGCCTCTTCTTAAATGACTCATTTAATATTTTTGCAACAATCCCAAAGTGTTTTTAAAAATTTAGTGCTGGCTTATCCAACTATCTTTCGATTCCACGCTGGCTCAATTGATGTGTTGGCGATGCTCCTGCATCATACTCCTTGGCTTGAAAACTTTCATGGGCTCCTGTCCATGAGCTCCTGTATAGTTTGCCCATGCTTCTGTATCACTGCTTCACTCTCCTAGCTGGCATATTCCACTGGGTGGCCCTTCCATTTGACCAGATACTCATAGTATTCTTTCCTTCTGGTCTTCTTACCCACTCTCTTGTCCAGTATGCATTCCATCTGTGACTTCTCTGCAACTGGCAATTGTTTCATCCACTAGATCACTGGCTGTTTAGTTCCAGCCTCTACTTCTCCATTCCTATATGGGTATAAATCTACGATATTGAATATCAAAGATATCCCGACCCCATCTGGTAGCTCGATCTCATAAGCATTTTCTCCGAATTTTCTCAAGACCTTGCATGGCCCAATTTTCTTCATTTTCAGTTTGTTGTATGTTCCCCTTGGGAACCTTTCTTTCCTCAAGTGTGCCAGAACCAGATCATCAACCTCAAACTGAAGTTGTCTCCGATGCTGATCTTCTTTGCGCTTATATTCTTGACTCGATTCCAACAACCATTCCTTCACCCTGCTATGAAGTTCTTTCATCGCCTCTGTGAACTCTTCTGCACTAGCGCTACTAGTAGTAGTCTGTTCTGAATCCCTCAGTTCAGAAACTCCTCTCAGCTGCATACCGTAGACAACCTGGAATGGACTCTTCCCCGTGCTCCTATTCACTAAGTCATTGTATGCAAACTCTTCCTGTGGCAATATGTGGTCCCAACTGCTATGGTACTTCGTCACCAGGCTCCTCAACAAGTCTCCCAGACTCCTGTTCACCACTTCTGTTTGTCCATCCGTTTGAGGATGATAAGAATAACTAAACGCCAAGTTATTCCCCATATTCTTCCATAATGTCCTCCAAAAATTCCCTATGAATTTAGTGTCTCTGTCTGAAACTATGCTTTTCGGCAACCCATGAAGTCGAATGACCTCTTTGAAAAACAGATTTGCGATGTGTGTCGCATCGTTGGTTTTCTGGCATGGAATGAAGTGTGCCATTTTGGAAAACCTATCCACTACCACAAAGATTGAATCAACACCTCTTTGTGTCTTTGGAAAACCCAATACAAAATCCATGCTTATCGCCTCCCATGGCCTCTTCGGTATGGGAAATGGATGATAAAAACCTGCATTCTGCTTCCTTCCCTTCGAATGCTGGCAAATGCCGCATTTGTCAATGAATCATTTGACCTCTGCTCGCATCCCCAACCAAAAGTATGATTCATTCAACTTTGCAAATGTTTTGTCATGGCCAAAATTCCCTACTAATCCGCCACTGTGTTTCTCCTTTAACAGATTCTCCCTCATGGAGCAATTTGGAATACACAGTTAATTGCCTCTGAAAAACAATCCTTCTTGGATCATATAATCTATCCAAGGGCTTCTGTCTCTAAGAACTGGATTCTCAGCTGCTTCATACGCCTCTGAAAAATTTGCATCACCTGCGTACATGTCCCTGAGATTTTCAAAACCCAATGTTTTGACTCGGAACTCCCGCAACAACAAATACTTCCTGCTCAAAGCATCAACCACTTTGTTAGTAGTACCCGAAATATGTTTAATCACAAATGTGAAATTCTGCATATACTCTACCCATTTTGCATGTTTCTGATTCAACTTCTCCTGTTGAGTCACAAACTGTAAAGCATGATTGTCACTATACAAAACAAATTCTTTTGGGATCAAGTAATGCCTCCACTTCTTCAGTGCCTGTATGATAGCATAAAATTCTTTATCATACGTGGAGTATTTCACCTTTGCCTCATCAAGATTCTCACTGAAATATGCAATTGGTCTGTCTTCCTGACTTAAGACCGCTCCGATGGCAAACCCACTTGCATCACATTTCACCTGAAATGTTTTTAGGAAATCCGGCAACACCAAAACTGGTTGTTCCATGATCTTCCGCTTCAACAGATTGAATCTCTTCTCAGCCTCTGCTGTCAAGTGAAAAGACTTATGCCACTTCTTCACTGTATCCATCATCGCTGCACTAATTCCATTGAAATTCCTGATGAATTTCTGGTAGAAACTAGCCAAACCATGAAAACTTCTCACCTCGAAAATATTTCTCAGTGATGGCCAATTTTTAATTACCTCCACTTTATCCGGATCCATCCTCAACTCATTCGCCGATATGACAAATCCCAAATAAATGAGCTCTGTCTTCATAAATGAGGATTTCTTCATATTTATCAACAACTTCTCCTGCTGTAGCTTCTTCATCACTATAGCCAAATTCTTCAGATGTTCATCCTCTGATTTACTGAAAATCAGTATGTCATCCAAATAAACAATGACAAATTTCCCAATGAATTCCCTCAGGACTTCATTCATTAAACTCATAAAGGAACTTGGTGCGTTTGTTAAGCCAAACAACATAACAATCCATTCATACAAACCTTCGTTTGTCTTGAATGCTGTCTTCCATTCATCGCCTTCTCTCATGCGAATCTGGTGGTATCCGCTTTTCAGATCTATCTTTGAAAAGTACTTTGCCCCACTCAGGAAATCCATCAGATCATCCATTCTCGGCAATGGAAACCTGTACCTGATGGTTATCTTATTAATCTCTCTTGAATTGGTACACATTATCCAACCTCCATCCTTCTTCGGACTGAGTACTGTTGGAACAACACACGAACTCAAGCTTTCTCTGACTAACCCTTTGTCCAATAACTCCTAGACTTGCCTTTTAACCTCCTCATTTTCTTGCGGTGTCAATCTGTACGTGGATTTATTTGGCAAACTGGCTCCTGGTATGAGATCAATATGATGACTCACACTCCTGACTGGTGGCAATGAATGAGGTAGTTCGTCCACTATGATGTCAGCGAACTCTTTCAGTAGTTCCTGAATTTCATCTGGCAAATCATTCACTCTTGTGCTAGTCAAAACAATCCTCGGCTTCCTGACCACAAAGAATTGTGGATCTTCTTTCTTCTTCACCTTCGTAAAAAGTTCCTTCCCACTCATGAGAAGTACGGTGTTGCTTACTTCTGGTTTCACCTCTTTATCTTTTATCGAAAACAACATATGGGTTCTCCCATTCTTCTCTAGGGTGTATGTGTTCATTCGCCCATCATGAATCACATTTCTGTCATATTTCCATGGTCTACCCAACAATAGATGACATACATCCATGGGAATAACATCACATAAGATTTTATCATTATATCCACCTATCTTGAATTCAACCAAGCATTGTTTAGTAACAGTTACCTGGTGTCCTTTCTGTAGCCACGAAACTCTGTATGGGCTTGGATGATCAGTCGTCTCCAGCTCCAGTTTCTCTACCATCTCTGTAGATATGAGATTATCTGTGCTACCACTATCTATGATGACCATGCACACCCTATCCTTGGTCTTGCAAGCTGTTCTGAAAAGTCTGTTTCTTTGAGCTGAACTTTCCACCTCCTTCTCAGGTGTCAAAAGGAATTTTCGCATCATAAGCGATCTTCCACCTTCTGCGTCTTTGGCCTCAACATCCCACCTCTATGCCTTGGTGATGTGAGCTTCTCCAATGTCCTTCTTTTTCTCTGGACACTCGAATGACTTGTGCCCATTTTTCCCACACGTGAAGCAAGTGATTACTCCACCTCTTCCTCTTCCTCTACCTCTGGTACAAGGAAAAGTATTGCTGTCAGCATATCCTCCGCTCTGCTCTGTATGCTGCCCTCTCTATTCAACATATGACCGTCCACGTTGTGAGGTTCCACCTCTCTCAACTTTACCCTGAGGTTTCTTCCATTCCTCCTTGGGCTTCTGGTACTTATCCTGGGAAACTGACTTACCTCTGGGATGACTTCTACCTCAGCCTCTCTGACCTTGCTTACGACTCAGCTTCTCCTCTGCTTTCAGAGCCATATGATAAGCATCCTCCACTGTTCTGATGGTAACCATGCTCAATTCATCCTGAATGTCATATCTCAGACCATTCAGATATCTAGCTACCTTCTCATCATTTCTCTCCCGATGACCTGCTCTGATGTTCAGTCGATAGAATTCCTCAGTGTATTCTTTCACTGTCATTAGCTTTTGTCTCAGGTTATGCATCCTCCTGAATAGAGTGATTTGGTAGTCTCTCAGGATGAACTTCACTTTCATCTTCATGATCATTCGATCCCAACTCTTAATCTTCTGCTTGCCTTTGTAGCATCTGTCGGCTTGTAGCTCATCCCACCACAATGCCACATGTCCTTTCAAGTGCGTAACAACATGCTTGACCTTCTTGTCTTCTTCGACATCTTCATAGTCGAAGTATGTGTCGAGAGCTCTAATCTAGTCTAGAATCTCTTCTGCATCCATATTTCCCTCGTAAACTAGAATGTCCATCTTTGCCTTCGCACCCATCCTGGCAATAGCTTTAATTAGATGTTCATTTGCTGCATCCTCGGCTACAACTTCCTTGTCACGTTCAGCTTCTATTTCACTTTCGGAATCACTCAGATCCCCTGCACTAGCTGTGCGTCTTTGCACTGTCTCCATGTCCTCAAGTCTTGCTTGGAGATCACGTATTTGTCTCTCCATTTCTGGATTTGCTCCTTTCCTCCCTCTTCTCCTCACCTCCCTATCTTCTGGATCAGGTGACTGTCTTTCTCTCCTCGACAGCATGGCGAATTTACTTCTTCTCTGCTACAGAAAGCAAAGAGATATTCCCACTCTGATACCACTTGACGACAACGCGACCCCTTCACCACTCGCAGATCAGAAGGTCCACGCGCTCTCACAGGATCTTCTCTCTCCTCGGCCCGAAGAACTCAAATGTCCTTCTAATTCCCTATCAGGAATTTTCCTTACCCACAACAACTCTTCAAAGATCTCCCTTAACGGTCGGGAAATCAGAATTCGCAATTTCACAAATTCTGTGGTCGCATGTTTTATGCCTCACGATTCCTCGAAATCCAACGTGAGTCAACATTGACCCTTTCCCTGGCTATCGGAGTTCTCCCTATCATGATTTCACCACTCGCGATGTCAACAAATGGAATTTCCAAACTCTGAACCCCGATGTACCGGTCCTCCAATGCACACGTGGGTTGACTATTCAACGGTCCCGTCACCTTATCGGGATTTTGGACTTCGCGGGATCGTAAATCCTGATGCCAAAGGTTTCGGGTCTTGCTTTTTCCTGATCCCCGATACTGTGCCACCTGTCTTCCACCTTGACTCTGGTGGTCCCACATGGCTTACGTCGCTATCGGGATATCATGGATCGTGACTCCAAGCGACGAGATTTCTTTGTTCTTGAAACCCCTGATTCTCTGAACCCTGACTTCCTTGGATCTCCTGACATGCGTCCTCAATGATGGGTGGCTCAAGACTCGTCGGGATATCGTGGATCGTGATATCGCAATTCCTGATGCAATCCTTTGCAACTTCGACTCACGAATCCTTGATACACGATATCATGTGTAGATCTGACGGTCCTTGTGACCTGGATCGACGGCTCTGCCCTTCTTGAGATTTAAACCTTTTGGACCTTCTCGCCGTAACCTCCCTGCACCTCTGCAAGATCTAATAGCCCTCGAAACTTCGTGAAATCTCCTCAGAGGATTTCGACCGTCCGTCCTTCCCTTGACGATTCTACGAACCGACTACGTTCCTCTCCACTAAACTCATCCACTTTCTCACAGACTTGAAGATTCTCTTGGACTTTCAATAGTGGCTTCCCTGCACTTATCGTCCCATGAATTCGAAGGCCTACTCCTCCTGAGATTTTCCACAACTTTAGTCTTCTTGGAAACCTCTTGCACACACTCCTTGCGGCAACCCTTCGGCCTCGAATGAGTGTTGAAGTTTCTTTCGACTCTGCGCACACCTGCAACAGTAGTCTTTTAACACTTCACTTAGGTTCACAACCCTGAGACGGTTACCTGGCCTGCACACTTCTTGCATGGCTCTTGTGCCCAACTGCACCCTTGAGGAAACAAGAACAAAAGCTATCTCCAATTGAACCCTTCTGTCAACACACTCCCTGTGGACAATTCGACTGCACTCCTCGCAGGAATTCTCTGGCTCAAATAGAGAAGCAATTGAAACTCATTCACTCTTCCTTTCAGACTTCAATTCCACCATGAAATCACATACACAACATATAACAACAAATGCATGACAGGATGCAAACATTTATGAGCATAACATCAATACACAGAGAATCAGACACAAAACCATGAATTTGAATCAATCTTTTTCTATTAATTCAAATATCTGTACATGGGTGTTCTTCATACAGTTCTCTGCTCGCTCTTCTCTTCCTACTTCTGAATTCAATCTCATTCCCAAGCTAATGTTACAATGATACAATGAGGGTGTCTATATCCGGTTTCCCTCCTGGACTCTAAAGCTATCAAATCTAAAATTAAAATCCTATCTACCTGTATTAACTATTTTAAATGCCGACTATCTACCTAAGGACGAGAGGTATCCGCTCAAGGTCCATTTACAATATACAAAGGCACCTCTTCTTAAATGACTCATTTAATATTTGCGCAACAATCCCAAAGTGTTTTTAAAAATTTAGTGCTGGCTTATCCAGCTGTCTTTCGCTTCCGCGCTTGCTCGCTTGATGTGTTGGAAATGCTCCTGCATCACATTGGATTGCAATTTGTTGGCACTAATCTAGGGGTTATAGTGGAAGCTATCTAGATTTGAACTTGTGTCTCGCCTAGGTAATTCAGGGAAATTACAAATTCCTCTAGTTCTAAAAACAACACTTTAATGTCTAACCCACTAACCACTAACCTAATAGCCATAACCACTAACTCCTAATCCCTAACACTATAACATGTGACCCTTTGAATTGTAATCCCCAACACATTATCCACCTACCCATAACCCACTAATCCTTGATCCCCTAATGCACTAACCACCTAATACCTAACTCACTAACCCTAACCCATTAACCTTGGATGGAAATTATCCCACTAACCACTAACCGGATGACAACTAAGACACTAAATCCTAACCCACTAAGCACTAACACAATAAATTCCGCCTTAATTATAGTATACTCATCACTTCAGTTTATTATTTAAATTACCTTCTAACCATCTTAACCCACTTTCCTTATTTTAGGGCTAACCCACTTCTAACCACTTCTCCACTTAGTAATTTCTCCATTAACTTTATTATTTAAATAATTTATTTTGTATCCACTTTGAATTATAGTACACTCATCACTTCACTTTATTATTTAAATAATTTCTTCTTTGCAACCACTTTGACTACTTTGACCTTTTCGGGCTTCTATATGACTCATGAGGGTTCTCCAACTTCACATGGCCATAACTCTCTAACTTTGGGGAGTTATGTGGCGTTCCACATACCACTGGAAATGGCATGACATGTACTATCCATATAGAATAGTCTTGCCTAAAAATATATCAAAACTAATACCATTATCCATCAGACAAAATTGGGTCCATTACCTAAACCTTTGTACTACCATAATTTCTTCAAGGGTTGACATCAATGACAACCAACCCAATTAATCAATAGGCCCCATCCCCGAAGGAAAAATTTCCTTGTAAATGTGTATTGTAATTTCATAGTAAATCTGTATCGTTCATTATAAGGTCACATATATGATGGTAGAAGTTATGTTGGGGTTTTTTTCCATATAAGGAAACCCTCTTTTATGAGGGAAATGTATTGTGGCTATGCATTATTGTGAATATTGTATTTTGAGAGAGGAGATTGTGAGAGAAAGAAGAGGAATTTGCAATGGGTGTGTTGTAGGTTGTATCCCTTCATTTGATGGATAATAAAAAGGAAAAACCTGGAAATTTATTTGGTGGATGTAGCCCACACTGGGTGAACCATGTATATCTTTGTCTCTATTGTATTGTGTATCTTATGTGTTTTATTTCCCCATTTGTTTTTATTTTATTGCTCCGTGATCATGTTTTTCTAACAAGTTCAAGGTTACGTGTCAATGATATAAATGGGTATGACATACATAACACCTCTAAATCAATCCCTTATAATAAGTGTGTTTAAGTATGTAAGTCGAGGTCCACAAGAGAGAAGAAATGATAGACCCTATAGAAACTAACATGAGGTGCAACATATCATGACTCAAACGTAACTAGCTAAGAGGGACAATAATGGATGATGAGGTGATCACTGAGAAAGGGACTCAAGGATTTCCTTGGGAAAATCATAAAAAACAAGGATGACTTGTTTAGTGACTATGAAACACCAAGTGATAGGGTCAACACTAAGCAATGGAATTTTTATTATAACTTCGAGTGTAAATAGGATTGAAGACCATAAAAGACAAATCAAGATTACAATGGTCGAAGATAGGTGCAATAAAATAATGGATGAATATGGATACATTACAAGAAAAGAGATAGGTTTCATGAACAAGTGAAACCAAGTGGTTTGATCCTAGATGAGTGGAATGAATGATGGTAAATGAAAGTTGTGACCATTGGTGGGCCACTAATGGAAATATCCTTGGGGGAATATTGAATGGAGGTATAACATAAAAATGGTCTTCAAGGTATGGATGAGGTGAAGGGAAAATGACATGTTATGAATCACACCATATCATATACCAATTTGATATAAATTGCCCGTGAGTCCTTAGAAAAAACCAACAAAATGAGAAGGAAGCATAAGGATCTCTTTGAGATGTAGACTATATGGAATCCTAATCCTAATGGGGAAACAATGGCATGGATTCCAACATGTAGTAGGGTGCTCACTTTGGGAAACCCATGTAGGTGGCATACTACCACCGAGCAAGGGAGAAATGCAATATGGATGGAATAAACTCCTTTCTTGAGTAGAGCGGGTCCTAATGACATATTTAGAGAATGGAAAAAAATAAAAATAAAATGAAACATATACATGGGGATTGTTATATATATATGATAGTTTGAATAAGTATACTTAAAAGTGTGGCCATGATCCTAATGAATAAATAAAAGTAGAAAACAAAAGAATGGGTACTAGGTGAAGCAATTTCACACATGAAACCAATACCACAACATATAAGTGATTACGAAAATAAAATCAATGGTGAATAAAACACAAAAAAGTGATCTCTTAGCATAACAAAAATAACTTGATGGAAAAAATGGATTTGAAACGAAGTACTTAATCATAAGAAATAAATGGAAACATGTTGAAGTTTTTGGGACAACGAATTCGATGGTGGAGACATCACTAAACTAAAATATTGTGAGCACCCATAAGAGAAAAGTGAAAAATTAGCGTTAAATTATTAATAGGGCTTGGAATGAAATTTGAAAATCATTTGTGCATTTTTGGTTTCATGGATCTATTGGTGCCCTATATTTTTCAGAGCTCAGTGTGGCCAACTTGACTTTTAGAATTCAATTTAGTGATCACCAGGTAAGAGGGTATTGACCTCCTCTTTAGTTTTGTCCGTTCATTTTCCTAGATTTAGGCTTGTATGACCCTTATAAAATACCATTAGGGTTTATGTAAGGTCATATAGGGTTAGAGGAAACAACAATGTAGGTGCAAAACTATTCCATCATTAGTTTCCTGTGTCGCTCAAGGGGTCAACTAGCTAACTACATAAAGTTACGATGCAAATAGTGACATGACATGAAACTATTCAAGTGATAGGTGTACATTGTGTAGTGTGAAGGTAAATACCCCCATGCAAGGACACTGTGAAAATGTTGGATGGAGAATTGTGCAATGTGCACACCTATGAGAAAAAATTATGCATAGATGGCACAAGAATAAACTATTGTATGTGTAGTATTGATGGTGGTTTTTCCCTTTGATTTTGATTGGTAAATGAGCCTATTCACTAGAGGGAGACATATTTTAAGGATCTATGGAATGATGTGGTTGGGAAACCAGAAGTGGGGAGGCATATTGCATGGTATGGGTTATTGAATCTAGTTCAAAACCCATTTATGTGTGCTAATGAGGTGTTATTAAGGAGGATCACTAGGTTTTGGGATCTTGATGAGGAGTGTTTTGAGATTTAGGGAA
>ML793357.1:267988-283056 GCA_009831015.1 Picea engelmannii | reverse complement strand
ACCATTTCCTTGAAAACTCTACTCGAAGAAGCAAGAAGAATAACATAAGTAAAGAAGGTCCAAATGATAAAGAAAGAAGAAGATTGTGAGAAACTTGAACAAGAAGTTGTCTCATTGAGGAAGAGCTTAAGAAACTCTCAAGTTGTTATCAGAATAATCAGTAGGTGCGGACACTAACATATCTCCCTAGATCCACCTGGATCTAGAACAAAACAGGACAGGACATGACTCTTTCCCTAAGTTTTGACCATTGAATTAGCTAGTAGGAAGGATCAAGTAACATACCTTTATATCGCTTCCTAGGGTCTTTGTTGCTCCCGCTTCACTCCAGTGCTCTCGTGAGGTCAATACCAAGACAACACAAACCAACCAAAGTGAAGATAGCACAATACATTCAACTGTCAACTTATGTGTATGATCAAGGAATTACAAAATAAAGTGAGAATAAATTTATGGGAAAGGGACATGCCACTGTATCATATTAATTGAAAGTAAAGATTACAACCTGATCGCCTTGATGTCGCAAGCTTCCTTTCGATGGATCTTAGCTCCAACATACACACTTGCTCAATCCTTGCATGAAGAAGATCAAATCCTCTTGATAGACTTTCTAGAGTCTCCAAGCTGTTGTTCAAGCTAAGTTCTTCACTCAATTCTTTCACCAATTCTCCAATGAATCTTGCTTAACCTTTTCCATGAGAATTCCCTCAATATATAGGAGAGAATGAGATAGTTACTTGGATAAGAATGATCCCACAATATCAGAGAATCCAGTACAAGGATAACCATTCGAATGTCAACCCATTCTTCTAGAATATTCCCTTCTAGAACCATCGAGAATTCATCTTTTTCCATTCTTTAAGACGAGTTCACACCCTATCTATTCAAAACAGTGCGAGAAGTTCACACCCTAGCTTAAGGCAGCCTGTGAGAATGGGTCATTCTCGCACCCTAATATATTAGCAGCCTGCGAACCCTCTTCAAAAGTGAGTTTTCTGGGAAGAGATGAAAGTAACTTTTCTCAGGATAAAGTTCTTATGAAGATCCTGAGTACACCATCATTAATACACCATCATGATGACCAAAATCATGGGTAACAAAATTCCCCCCAAAGTATGAGTTTGGAATCGGTGACAACCGAAAGACTTTGTAAGCTGCATGTGTGTGTCGGAAACTAGGAGCACACCTAATCGAAAACCTGCAAACAACCAAGCATCTGTAGAATATCATATATACCAATTTTGAGGTAGGAATTCCCATACTTAGATCACATATGGATGACAATTGTAGACATGGGTCATGGCCACCAATCATACACTGTGGATCCATGCTGTCAAAATATAGCATAGCCATTAGGAATACACTGTGGATCTATGCGAAAAAATTCAAATTGAGACGACATAGCCACGAGACATATACATTGGATCTATGTGTCACAGATTATACATTCTCCATCACAACCTAGAAAAAGAGATGATATCCAGGGTCTTCAATCTCATCGCCCATAGTACAAATCTAACCATGTGTTGAAGTCGAACATGGAAAAAACCACTTGATTACCGGTCATTGATGAAACCGTTAACAAGTGTGAGGGAAATCACCATTGATGTCAATGACTCCCAAGGTACTCTAGTACAATCCATCGAGTGTGAATGAATGAGTTGAAGTCAAACATCTAATGGAATCTTTCGATTAGGGGTCAATGATGTAAACCCACTGTCGAAAGCAAGGAAACATGCCATTGAGGCATGCAAGCTCCAAGGTACCAAAGAATTTCTAAGTCTTGATTCTGGATAATGAGCTGAAGTCGACGGAACAAAACTCGTCATAGGAGGGCCTTGATGTATCCTCCATCAATGACACAAAATGAGTAACAGATTTTGAAGGTGAAATAGAGTATAATGTAAGTTGGACTGGACACAGGGAAGGCCAACATGGAGAGAATGGACAACTGCAGATGGACGACTCAATAGAGGTTTCAAATGGACTTCTCTTGAACATATGAATGACACGACCAATGATTTGGTAGCATTGACTCAAAGACGACACATGGAATAACCTTGTAGCAGATCGAATGAGAGACAAATGGATTTCCCAAACTGGCTTCAAATATAATGAATAGGGGGTGTCATGTTCAAGAGTGACACTTATTGCCAATCAATAAGAAGATGATAACATATCCCTTTCCCAAATTTCCCCCCACCATTTCTGGTGAGTACCTCTTTATTTTTATGCAAGCTTGAGGAGGATAACATATGCTTGTTGATATAAGCTTATCCTTTGGATAAGTCCTTCAGAGTATGTTTAACGAACCCTAAGAAGGAGTGGTTCGGTCCCATCACGGGTCTGTCAATGTTTGTTTAACGAGTCCAGAGATAGAAAACTCGAAGGTTTTTCATGATTATAGAGTTTGGAAAAACACTTAAAAGAGAACTCTCTCAGTTCCTTTTTCGTAAAATAGTCTAGATGAGATCGAAAAAGAGATAAATTATCGCTCACCAAATGCTTTCTTCAATTACTTTATCGAGTGTGAAAATAGCAAGGTCGCTCAGCTATCTTTTCATGTTTAGAGAGTCTGAAAAGAGCTTAAAGAGGACTCCAGGGGGGTTCCTTTTTCATATAACCTTGTTGAGCCCGAAAAAGTGATAAAAGTATGCTCGATCGCGTTCTCATGTATTTTCGAGTGCAAGAACGGACAAAGACCACGCTCGAGGTTTTATACAAAAACCATAAAAAACAATCGAAACATGCGATGGAAAAAGAAAAATTATATCCGCATCCCGGTACATGAAAATCAAAGTCGTTACGCCTGCAAAAGTTATACTCAAAAGGGCATTAGGGATTAGGGTTTAATAAATAAATAATTATTAAAAAACCAAATAACATGGTAAAAGTAAATAAAAAGAAGTAAAACTCTTTTTACCATATCGTTTTCACTTTTTACTATTTGAGCCCAAAAAACCCTCTTTTACTCTTGAAGTTTGACATCAGATTGCGGGAGTTACGAGAATCCATTCGTCGAGCTGTCAGTGACAGTGAGGTAGGCTCTTTGTCCTTTACTCTTTCATTGTTTAATTTTGCATTTTCATTGGTTAAAATTCATTTTTGAGTTGGTTTTGTGAGCCCTACTTGCGCTCATCCATTCTCGTAGGTGGGATAAACGGGACCTACGAGAATGGGTCATTCTCGCAGGTGAGCCCACAGAAGCCTGCGAGGTTCTCGCACTGTGCCCAAAGGGTACCTGCGAGAAACGCAAAGCACAATTTTTTTTAAAATTTTACTCAATGAAAAAAAGAACCAATTAATGAATAGAGTTGCTAATCTTCCTTTTGTGCTTCTTATGCAGGTTATTAGCCATCAAAATGGTTCTTGAATGGCATGTAAGGGAGCACGAAGAAGACAATGCTATTGTTGGAAATCATCCACCCACTATTACTGATTTGAGAAACTGTGGCCTTCTGAAGTACTTTCATATCCCGGGCATGAGGGCCCAAGTCAGGTTATTAGAGTACCTTGTGCGTATGTGGGATCTCGATCAGCAGGTATTTCAAGTGGGGGTCCACACACTGTCCTTAGATATCGAGGACATTTACTTTTTGACTGGACTATCATGGCGTGGGCACTACGTGAGCCTGATTGGTAGCAGAGGTGGTGGGCTACCCATGAGTGAGTACTGCCGCATACACTGTGTTCCCAAGGCAGAGAGTAAGAAAGGAAAAGTAGCTATTTGGGGGGTATGATATTTGACCCTCCATACTATCTTGTTCACCATAGCTTGGATGGCGGGGAGCTCCGCTCCTCACATGGCGCTACAGAGTTACTTCCAGTATGTGATAGAGTGTACTAAACCTCGGGTTTTCAACTGGGTAGATGCAATGCTTCATAGCATAAAAAGGAAGTTGACCAAATGCAGATGAGGCAACCTGAAGCAATTCAGGTACGGATCTTTGTTAGTGTCCTTCTTCCTTGAGAGGGTTCCATTATTGAGGCTGCAGGTGGAGTGGAATTTATCGGCTCCCAGGGATCCAAGAATGCTAAGATGGTGTCAACTCATGGCCTGACACGTAGCTGGACCGATCATCAAGTATGATGATACCTTCTTTGACTGGCTTCAACCACAGATGTTGATGGTTGACGATTATGCTTATGTCGGGTTGGATTTCTGAGGATATCCGGACTTAGTACTGCCAGAGGATGCTCAGTGGGGGGAACTTGGTAATAAGTACACATTTTTTTTTCTTTTTAAATGTTTTTGTGAATTTTAATCCTATTCAAATGTTTTTTATATGTTCGTCCAAAGACTAAATACAAAATTCATTTTTGATGACACAGATGTTGGACCTTATCGACCTCCTGGTACTTCTCCCATTCAACGGTGAGGAGAGGTAGTGGCAACGCCATAATATGCCGAGGATTATCAAGTAGTGGAACAAAATCTAGAGGGCCTAACCACAGATATTCCAGACATGCCTCTTGAAGAGGTTCCACGATGCAATCGACATCATACTGTAGGAGTGTTCGGGTCCATGAGTCGACTGCTCCGTAGAGTTTCCCGGGCAGTCATGTGTTACCGTGAACGTCATCCATGATGTCACTTTGTAGAAGCTATGAGCTTTAGATTTTGACATTTTGGTCTTCGGAAAAAACTTTTTGTAAAAAACTCTTTTGATCGTTATCTATACAGACGTCTTCTACCGGTTTATCATGTGTTGTGTGAATATTGATGTGATTGATTTATAAATGATTCAAATGTCTGTCTAATACATAATTAGCCAATGCATCTGTTAATGTATTTAGACATCTAGGAATATGTTGATATTCAATGTAATCAAAATAACGTTCCAAGAGGCGAATTCGAAAATACACCTGTAACAAAGTAGGACTTTGAATAGTATAGACATTACTTAATTGTAGTACTACAAGCTGCGAATCGAGTCGCACAACCAAATGACGGATTCCGAGCGAGATAGCATCAACCAATAATTCAATAACGACGCTATACTTTGCAATGTTGTTGGTCACACGACCGAGACACACACCTCGTAAGGAGACAAGTTCGTTTATAGGGGCGTAAATTGCCCATGCAGTGGAAGCAAAGTTCTGAGTACTACGACTAGCGCCATCAACGAAGCCAATATAGGGTAGTGAAGACTTCAACATCTGGAAATCAAACACAATGTCACATAAGGGCAGAGACCAGATAACGACAAAAGCAAGCTATAGTAACACACAAGAAGTATGACACAATAAAAATACAAGTACTCATGCACAGATGATTTTATGCATAGTACTTCTTCAAGTACAACCCATTCCTGGATTCACTCAAAGGGATACCATCGTAATCTACTAGCTCATAAGCTCCTTTTTCCAAAACTCTTCGAACGACATAAGGACCTCGCCACATGGATTTGAATTTCCCAGCTCCTAACATATCTCGATCTTGCTCATAGAGAAGAACAAGATCAACTTCAGAGAAAATGCGAGGCTTGACATGTTTGTCATATTGGGCCTTGATACGCTTTTTCTGAGCTTCTATGACTAGGGTGGCATCACGTCGAGTTTCATCTAATCGCATAAGATACAATACATGTTCTTCCTCAGCAGAGGTGTTGGGTAGGAGTTCAACAACTAGTTTTAAAGAGGGTATCTCACATTCAATCGGGAGAATGGCTTCCACACCATAGACTAATCGGAAAGGTGTAAACCCAGTAGCGGACTTGACGAATGTCCGATATGCCCACAATGCCAAAAAAAACATTGTGTGCCAACTTGTTTTATGAATCCATATCACCCGTTGGAGCATAGTTATGAGAACTTTGTTAATTGCTTTGACTTGGCCGTTGGCTTGTGGGTAATAGGGCGTTGAGTTATCATGGTCAAGACCCAACTTTTCAGTAAGTTCGGACATCATAAAATTCCTAAAGTGGCTACCATGATCAGTGACAATAGCTTGGGGAACACCAAAACGAGCTATGACATGATTAAAAATGAATAATGCTGCAGTATTTCCAGTGTTGTCAAATGTCGGCATCGCCTTGGCCCATTTCATAAAGTAATCAATGGCTACAATGATGTAACCATGCCCCCCGACCGAGTGAGGGTGACATGTCATGAAATCGATGCCCCATTTCACAAAGGGACAAACTGAGACCACAGGGTGAAGAGGAGTAGGATGTGATTGTATCTTGTTATTATAGGTTTGGCAAGCATGGCATTTTTGAACGATGATTATGCAGTTGCTAAATAATGAAGGCCAAAAATACCCTGCTCGTAAGATCTTCTGGGCAGTAGCATAACCAGACATATGACCACCACAAGCTCCAGAATGGAAATCATTTAGAGCTTTCTCAGCTTTGTCGAATGTTAGACAACGTAAAAAAATAGAGTCAATCCCCCGACGATAAAGAGTATCCCTGAGGATAATGTATTGACGAGCTTGGTATCATATTTGATGTCATTCAGTACTAGACAAAGTTGGCTGGAAAGTATGGGTTTGGAGATATATAATGATATCACCATACCAAATATCATCAGTTCTTATAAGGAAAAGAGATTCATTGGGTAATGAATCAATTGCTACATTTTCCGTTGCAGAATGGGGAAAATCGCATATCAACTCAGGAAAAACTAAGGACTTCTTGGACTTGGCGCGTTCAAACTCCAAGTCAAACTCTTGGAGAATCACAATCCATTTGGAGTATTTTCCCCCTAGCAATTGACGGGTGAGAATGTGTTGCATAGGGTTGCAATGAGAAATCACTGTAGTCTTACGTGAGAGGATATAGTGCCAGAAGCATTGGATGACTTGAACGGCATCCAAGGCCAGTTTCTCGACATGTAAATACTTGATTTCAGTAGGCGTTAGACTTGACTCAAGTAGTCGATAACATATTCGTCATTAGCATCATCCTCTTGGATGAGAACCATACCAATGGTGTAATCCAAGGTAGTAAGGTAGAGAAAATAATCACGATTGTAATCAGGGGGAAAGAGAAGCATAACACGCGTTAGGGACAATTTCAAAGCTTCAAAAGCATTGTTGGCAATGGTATCCCAGACGAACTCCGAACCCTTTTTTAAGAGCTGCGTAAATCCACGAGTTATATCAGCATAATTTGGGATAAAATGATGAAGAAAGTTTGCTTTCCCCTGCAAACTTTGCAACTGGTGAAGTGTAGAAGGAGGAGGGAGATTAAGGATTGCCTCAACCTTTAAAGGATCCACTCGGATCCCTTGACGCGAAACGATAAAACCTAGAAGGTGGCCGGATTCCACGCAGAAAACACACTTATGAGGATTCAAACGTATATGATAGAACTGACAGAGAACGAAAATGGCTTGGAGGTGGGTTGGGTGATCGACTCGGCACATTGAATGAGCGGGTAAATTGTCCAAATATGGTTGAACAATGTGCTTGATATCATGGAAAGCATAAGACATAGCACGTTGAAAAGTTGCGCCAGCATTCTTGAGATCGAAAGGAAGTTTTTGATAGGCAAAAGTACCCCAAGGACAAATAAAAATAGTCTTATGTTGATCCTCAGGTACAATGTTGATTTGATTATATCCGGAGAAACCATCCAAGAGAGAGAAGATTTCACTTCCAGCGCAGTCATCGACAATCTAATCGACAAAGGGGGTAGGAAAGTTGTCTTTTGGACAAGCTTTGTTGATATCCCTATAATTAACGCATACACGAATGGTGCCTTGTTTCTTGTCAATCGAGACAAGATTGGAAACCTAGTCTGTGAGAGCCACCAGATAAATAAAGACGACTTTCAGAAGTTTCTCGACTTCGAGCTTGATAGCAACCACTTTATGGGGGTGAACTGGACGAAGGCATTGCCAGACAAGTTTAGCATCGGCGTATGTCTTTATCTCATGTATAAAAATATCAGGGTCGATACCCAACATTTCTTAATAGCTTTAGGTGAAGATGTCACGAAACTCTTTGAAAAGGGATGTGTAGGTGATGATTTCGTCAGCAGAACACGAAGCTCCGATATGGACATTTTTGACAGTCCCAGGTTTGATGGATATGTCAAGGGGAATAGTGGGCGAGATATTTCGTAAGTTCCCTTTAGAAAACACATCATGCACAGACTTGGGAACGGTGGAGATGATGACAACAGTCGACAGAGTCGAGATCCGTTGGTAGTTCTCAAGGGTATGTTGCTCCAAAAAGAGAATGGAACAATGATTCCCATCGTCCCAAGGGGTGTCCTCCATGACAGACATGATCATTTCATTTGTGGGAAAAATGACATGGAAATGATTGGGAGACAATTCACCAAGAGAAGGAGTAGAAGGTGTTACCGATTGAATGGCCTGATAGGCAGATTCAACTGGACTTAACAACATTTCGTTGCCAAAACGAAGATGATCTCCAGGGTCAGGTACTATCCAGGGGTCATGAGATGTAGGAAGTTCATGAGGCAAGGTGGAGATCATGTTTATGGAAGCAACAGACGAGCGTGGAACATCGGGCGGTGGAATGGGGAAAGTACCCATTAATGAAGAGTCCTTGAGAAGGCCTACACCGACGTTATCATAACCCGATGGGGTTTTAATGATAAACAATACATTGCCAGTATGAGTATCAGAATGAAAGAAGGCTAGTTGGTCGATGGTAACAACCTTTCCTTGATGAAGGAAATGTACTACATGGAAAAGGGTCAACACAACTGCGCGCATGGAATCGATCCAGCTGCGGCCAAGCATAAGATTATAATCAAGGGGAGTGTCAAAGACTTCCACTTCGACTTGGATTGTTTTGCCTTCTAACGTGATGGGCAATGAAGGAAGGACACCGTAGGGCTTAAAACCAAAGCCGTTGAAGGCTTTAAGAGTATTTTGGGATTCATTCAAAGAAGGAGAGCCAATGGCTTTCCAACATGCAAGAGACATAACACATGTCGAGGCACCCTCATTGATAATGGTTCAACAAATGTTTTTGTCAGAGACAATCACTTGGATCTGGAATGCCAGTTGAGGGGGTAACCTTGGAATGTGATCTTCCAAATCAAAGATTATTAAATTCGTATCTGTCGGATCGATTCCACCGATAGCTTTCAATAGTGCCTTCCGTTGTGCAGGACAAGTCTAAAGGACTTTGAGGGATGACGTCACAGAAGGTGCTTGAGCCAGATCTTCAACAATGCTGTAGTTCTGGGCAACACGAGCGTGAGGATTGAAAGCCGATTTCT
The DNA here is from genome assembly GCA_009831015.1 of Picea engelmannii. Taxonomy (NCBI): domain Eukaryota; kingdom Viridiplantae; phylum Streptophyta; class Pinopsida; order Pinales; family Pinaceae; genus Picea; species Picea engelmannii. Next base: position 273,850 of record ML793357.1, on the reverse strand, counting down.
GAACGACGCCCTTTGGGGGGGTCGCAGGACCATGTCGAGGCTTGGTCGTTCGAGATGAAGAGGACCGTTGGTAGGTGGAGTCATGGGAGAGGGTTGTACCAAGGAAGGGGGTAGATCATAAACCTTCTCCTTAGAGGTAGAATAATATTTGGCTCGAGTAGTGAGCGTAATGTCGCTCTGCTTAGAATCACCAGTACACATCAAAACATAGGAGGTAGTAGAAGATGAGGGTTGGTCATGGATGACCAACTGAGCCTGTTGTTGAGACGGGAAGGGTTGGGACAAAAATGGCCAGAGCAGGTGGTTTGGGATCTCCTTGAAGGAATTTAGTGACCTCGACACGTCATGGACAATCCTTCGTGTAGTGATCATCACCACAGATAAGACAAGGGTATCATGGTTTGTGCTTATCCTGATCATCAATAGGGGTAGTTTTGGTTTGCTCTTCTTGAGGAGTATTTTTTCCCTCCTTATTCTTACCCCTTCCCTTTTTAGATTTGTTTTTACCGGTAGGGGTAGATTGAACTGCATTTAACTCAGAAGTTTTTCTGGTGGGATGGGTAGGAGACGAAGCATTTTGAACATTAGAAGAAGCAGGTTTGGGATTAGTGTCGGAGGTGGAATGTGGTTGGGCTTGGGAAGAGCCAATCACACCATCAGCGACATGTGAAGCAGCTGGAGTAGTTGAAGTGATGGAAGTAGAAGGACGAGGTAAGTTAGGTAGTAAATCATAAAGGGTTCCCATTTGTGAATAAACGAGATCAAGATATTGAGCACGACTTATAGCCTACTCTTTCATGACTACGCCACCCATGGAAATGTCATGACCGATGTCATTCACAAATGATTTTGTGAACCATTCTGCCAGCAACTGATCGGGGAGCTCAAGTTTGATGAGACATCATCTCCTTTTCCACTAATGGATGTGATCAGATATATGAGTGGCTTTGTTCTGTTTAAAGGAAGTCAAAATCTTAGTCCTCGTATCATAACGGATCGGTAATTGGTAGAGTGTGAGGAAAGCCATAGCTAGGGTGTTGAAGTTAGAGAAAAAACCTCATGGCAATTTGATATACCACTTCGCAGCAGAACCCGTGAGATTTCGTTGAAAAATATGTAAACGAATAGAGTCACCCATCAATGAGTTGGATGAATACCATAGGTGAAAAGTCATAACGTGATTGCTTGGGTCCTCTCTCGCTTTGCCGTCGAATTTAGAAATTTTCGATAGAAGCTTGGCTGGTATAGCAGGCCATTGGGGAGAGTGACGAATAGGATCATTTAAAATCCTTGACAAATCTGGAAGATCCAAAGTGGCGATAAAGGGTAACTGTTGATTCACCTACGAGTACTGGTGGCTTTGGGGAGGAAGCCCGGTCGGCAAACTAGTAGGACCATAAGCAGTCTGCATATAATGTGAAGACCCAGGTAGATTCTGTGGTGGTTGTAGAGGATAGTAGCTCATAGGATTATACCCTAGAACAAGGGCTTGATTTTGAGCATTCGCCCCCCAAATGGGATTGAACGAACCTGGATATGGTTGGCCCATACTAGCAAGTATTACAGACGCAGCTGGAAACTACTGCCCCCCAGTCGATTGAGGAGGATGTTGTATCAACTGATTCCAATACTGGGCCAAGGATGGAGGTATTTTTTGCCCATAAGGTGGGGTCAATCGTCCCATCGAAGGTGGTGTTCCAATTGGGGGTTTTTTTCCAATTGGAATTTGCGTTCCAAAAGGAATTTTCCCACCGAGAGGGGGTTGAGTCATACCACCTTGGTGAAATTGTCCACCAACCAGAAAATGGTGATTTGGAGTGAATGACGGAATATCGCCACTAGGATTAAGATTGCCAGTAGAAGATGAAGAAGGTCCTCCAAAAGGAAATTGGGGGAGTCTTGGAATAAAATCGGAAAGATAGTGCCCGGAAGAAGAAGGACCACCAGGAGAGCTGGATGGAGTTTGCGCAGGAGTAGGAATGGAAGCATTCAATGCACGGTATCCGGGTGGTATTGTCAGAGTGACATTGGGTGTTTGCGGTGTGTTGATGGGAGAAAGACTAACCGCAGTAAACCTGGTTGGAACACTCATAGTATCTATGAGATGGGCCATTTCGGCAGGGACAGTAAAGTGATAGGCGGTGGTCAACAGTACTGTCACTGGACTAGAGATTTCGGAGATCACAGGTGGATTGATTTTGGAAATCACAAGTGAACCTGGACCAAAAAGGTCCCGTCGAAAAACACCTGTAGACCAAAAAAGATCTTGGCCTTTTATGCCGAGAAAGGGTCCAACTGGTGATCCAGAAGATGTAACAACTAAGTCTTCGGAAGAATTCAATCACATAAATGATCGCTCAGAATCACGGTGAAGTCAAAAGTCCTCTCGAGTATTTGTAATTTGAAAATGTTCTAGAGATTCAATTCATTCCACTTGTGGCGTGGTGACGACTGTGACTTCACTTTGCTGAGGAGAGCCCTCAGGTGTACTTGTAGGCAAGGGTTGAGAACCGTCCAGATGCTTTGGAGATAAACCCTGCATTCTACGTGAATGACATGGAGGAGCTATTGTAATGAGTGACAAAATTCACGAAGAAAATCTTATGGTCAACTTCGATAAACAAACAACATGCGCTAGTAAACAAAATCTAGGAAGCAATCACCAAGCAAACAAGACCTTCTAATTTCGAAGCCACTAGTTGGTGATGAAATCCAACGTCACAACAATGAGACAAGAAGGGGCTGGGCTAGGGTGGAAAAGTTACGCTGACGACCTGCTTAACAGACTTACACCCTGGTGCAAGCTCCCACACATAATCGTGGGTATACCCTCCAAGGATCTCGAGTGATTTTGGTCAACGTCAATTCCAGGTACAGTGAAGACTTTCCCCTTCACAGTCACCTCATGTAAGAACCTAGAAAGATAGGCCACTATGGTTACCACCAACAACAATAAAGCTTGGGGGGGATAGTCGACAGTCCGATCCACACGCAAGGGCAGGGTATCTAGCCCAAAATCAACTCAAAAGGCTTCCACTCATCATTGTGGGTATACCTCCGAGTGATCCCCGTAATACGTGCAATCTCTACACTGATATTAACAAAGTAGGGTGAGTAACTCTGCCAATATCAATGTGACCTCGTGCTTGACCCTTGTGTGAGAAGGGCTTCCCAGGACAAGATGCTGTAAATGGAATTTAATACTCCCTAACACAAGATGCTATTATATGTTTTGTGCTTTGGAGAGTGTATCTCTCTTCCTACTCCAAAGTGCTAGCCTAGCTAGATGTTGGTGTAATAGAGCCCTAGAAAAGAGTTACTAGTTAAATTTTATGATTGCGCAGTGTTATTAAGAGTTGTTGTTTACTCAAAGGAAACGGAGATGAAACTGATGTTGTATAAGACTCTGACCCAATGATGCATGGATGAGACTGAAATATATATCAATTTTCGTTCAATGAATCCTATGTATGGGAGGGAAAGAGAAATTTTCTGGATCAAACTTTGAACTACAAGACACAATTTCCTTTAAAATGAAAATGCAACAAATCATGCATCAATAACAATTCTCTATTGTTTCTTTTTCAATAATTTCAACAATTGATTTTCAATGTTTTCGAAGACGAAAATGATTTTGAAAGAAAAACGTTTGTTCACTTTTCAAAAAGGACCCACACCATGATAGTGAGAGTACAGAAAATAAAAAACCAATGAGAAAGCAATGATAAAAACCCAAACCACTCTTTCAATGAAAACAAAAATAACAAGCAAACCAATCTAGTCTTTTCAATTGCAAAAGAAAAGTAATATTTCAAACAACAAGCAAATGATAAAGACCAAGAAACTCAACTTTCAACCGATCGCCAGTCCTTAACTAAACAAGCACACTCAGATTCCAAAATCAGAGAGTATAGCTTTGCCAAGAAAAGTGAAGAAACGAAAGTCAAGACATAAGTGACAAGAAAAGACTTGAAATCCTAAGACTGTTCATGCATGAAAATGAAGAAAAGAAAGACATCAATCAATGATCCAAGAAACTCTTATGAGGCACCTAGACAGATTTGGGCAGTTGAAGATGCCAAAACTCAAATCCAAAAGTTTGAAAAAATGAGTTCGCAGGCTGGCAATATTACACAGTGCGAGAATTAGTGATTCTCGCAGGTGGCCCTTGAGCAGAGTGCGAGAACCTCTCACTGAACCTAAAGGCAGAGTGCGAACTCTATAGATTCTCACAGGCTAGTGTGGAGTGTAATGCGAGAACCTATGAAACTAGTCAAATTTTTGGAAAATGACACAAAATTTGAAGAGGCCTCTGGACCCAGAGGGTCTATCAGGGTATCTTGAAGACTCAGAGATTGATATGAAAGGAGAAAAGTAAAACAAGAGCAAATGACCATAGAAAAATACCAAAAACCACAAGAAAACAGGTTATATTCCCTAGTGGAGTCGCCAATTTTGTTATCAGACTAATCAGTAGGTGTGGACACTAACAGATCTCCCTAGATCCACTTGGATCTAGAACAAAATAGGACATGACATGACTCTTTCCCTAAGTTTTGACCATTGAATTAGCTAGTAGGAAGGAACAAGTAACATACCTTTATATCGCTTCCTAGGGTCTCTGTTGCTCCCACTTCGCCCCAGTGCTCTCGTGAGGTCAATACCAAGACAACACAAACCAACCAAAGTGAAGATATAACAATACATTCAATTGTCAACTTATGTGTATGATCAAGGAATTACATAATAAAGTGAGAATAACTTTATGGGAAAGGGACATGCCACTATATCATATTAATTGAAAGTAAATATTACAACCTGATCGCCTTGATGTTGCAAGATTCCTTTCAATGGCTCTTGGCTCCAACACACACACTTTCTCAATCCTTGCATGAAGAAGATCAAATCCTCTTGATAGACTTTCTAGAGTCTCCAAGCTGTTGTTCAAGCTAAGTCCTTCACACAATTCTTTCACCAATTCTCCAATGAATCTTGCTTAACCTTTTCCATGAGAATTCCCTCAATATATAGGAGAGAATGAGATAGTTACTTGGATAAGAATGATCTCACAATATTAGGGAATCCAGTACAAGGATAACCATTCGAATGCCAACCCATTCTTCTAGAAGATTCCCTTCTAGAACCATCGAGAATTCATCTTTTTCCATGCTTTAGGACGAGTTCGCACGCTAGCTATTCAACACAGTGCGAGAAGTTCACACCCTGGCTTAAGGCAACCTGCGAGAATGGGTCATTATCACACCCTAATATATTAGCAGCCTGTGAACCCTCTTCAAAAGTGAGTTTTCTGGGAAGAGATGAAAGTAACTTTTCTCAGGAGAAAGTTCTTATGAAGAGCCTAAGTACACCATCATTAATACACCATCATGATGACCAAAATCATGGGTAACACAAGTGCCAAAAGAATTAACACATATTGGATGCATGGGTGAAACTTCATACAAAGAAGATGCAAATACCAACAAGAAGGTTGAAGAAAAAGCTACACAGATAGTTGATGAGAAGTGGACCTGGATACCAGAAAGAAGGAATGATTACAAAAGAGATGAATATCCAAGAAGACCTCCTACCTTCAGGAATCAAATAAGCTTCAATCAGTATGAAGGAAACTACAGAAGAGTAGATCATGAACCCAAATGGACTACATCACAAAGCAGGTCACTTACTCCCAGGTATCAAAATTTCTTTCTTGGTCATTATTATACTTGCAAAAATTTTGGACATAAGGCAATTAATTGCAGAATCAATGAAAGGAACAAATATGCAAGAAACATGAATGGTGTAAACAGAAGATATGGAAATAATCGTGGATTTGTCAACAGAAGTTATAATTCATTTTAC
>ML793357.1:239858-249932 GCA_009831015.1 Picea engelmannii | reverse complement strand
CATTATCCAGTCTCCTATATTTTAGGGGAGAATATTCCACCTGGAGAATATTCTCTTTCAGTTGACACTTCAGTTTGACTAGTTGAGTTGAGTTTAGATGTTGCATTGGTTTTACCACCATGCAACATTGGAATCATCACCATGATAATTCGACATTTCCTTGTTATCATCACAAAACTAGTGCATTAGCCTTGATTACCTGAGTTAACTCCTCACTACTCTCTGTTCAGTCAGTTAACTGAAGACTAGTTGACTAGTTAACTCAACTAGGTGGTTGTTCACTCCTGTAACTACCTGAGAGACTAGACTAGGTGGAAGTTCACTCCCGTAACTGCTGATGTGTGTCTATATCACTCTATACCACCAATATGCTGCATTGGTTCTCCTCCATTACACACTCATTGAGCTATACAAAGTATATCATGTGTAAATTATTCATTATTCAAAACAGTTAATGAGAATTCTTTCATTCTTTCTCTCCTTCTTCTTATTTCTCAAATTCTCTTTGCAAATGTGTGTTTTATTGTTTAGCTAGATCTATTATGTGTAGGTTAAACACATTTACATGAACAAGGGGCATTTTAGGGCACTTCCTAGCCCTTGACCAGCCCCCAAGCTAGATTTCACTCAGATCTGGGTGCCAAATCATGTTGGGGGTCGGACTAGAAGTGGTTGAGAGGCCGACAAGATTCATAAATGCGCCATTCATGAGAAGTGCATGAATTTTCTCATAAACAATCATGCATCTTGCACACAGTGCGCACTGAGGGATATGTTAACCTACACATTCTGCGCATGCTTCCTTTGGTGAATTTGTGTGCTTTAATTTTTGAACCAAGTTTATAGTTTTGTGCCTTTTTGATGGATTTTAGTGTTGTAGTTGGACTAATTGTTGCTGGAATTGATGTATTTCTTCAACCATTGTGTGTAATGCTGTAGAATATTTTTATATGATAACATATTCCCTTTGATGTGTGAGTTTAGGAGCATATGTATAGCCAAAATACATCAATGTTTCTTTTGCTGAGAGTGCCATTGTAAGGAAGAGTGAAGAGAGGAACTACAAGAGCGATCCACCAGAGGGAGAGAGAAAACTGTGGGAATCGAACCTTTCTCTAGGAGAAAAAATAAAATATGTATAAAAATGAGGCAGGCATGCCCCATGCTTGTGTCATGAAACCAAAAGGTGGGACTGTAACTGAAGATGTATAATGATGTAGATAGCTATAGTGCCCTTAGGGGTGGTTGATAACAACAGAGGACGATTTGGACTGGTGAACTGGATCTGAAGTGAGTAATGGATGAATGTAAGAATTGTCGATGACTCATAGGCATTGATGGCTTATCAAATTCAGAGGTCTTCGGATGGTATGAAATAACTACAATGGTCACATACTAAGACCCACCTTAACATGAGATTTTGCTGAAGTCAAATGTTATGGGGGCCAATGGAATCAAAAAGAAATGATGATTCTCTTTGCGCTATCTAAGACTCCTCATTGAAAAGGTAATGAGAGTCAAGATACTTCCACCCTTCTGGAAACTGTGCTGATGTCGACATGAAAGGAGACGCGATGCCAAGAAGCTAAGGGCTGCTTGAAATCCACTGAGCAATAGATGATATCAGGTACTGGCGAGTAACATGGACAAAGTCAAGATGCTATGGGACTCAAGACTTATCTTGTTTGGGGTGTTGATGGATGATTGGCATCAACCATAAAACTAGATCTAGCATCAGAGGAATGACTAGATATGGGGTATATGTGCTAGAGGCTAACAAAGTGGGAAAACTGAGATATTGTGGGTACATGGATTTGGGATACTCAGGGTTTGTGAACAATGTTGATATGAAAAATGGGTGGATGCCCCAACCAAGGGTGACATGGATTGCATTTCTAGGTAAAAGAAGGCCATCGAGGATGACGACTACAAAACTATGTATATGCTAGAAACAAGGGATTTATACAATTACCAAATAAAAAAATAATAATTTGGGTTGAGTATACAGATACAGAAATGGGTGCCCCAGTGAAATATGGCTTGGCCTATTTAGAGCACAAGTTTGTGAAAGAGAACTTGTGGAGGGTGGGGGCCCCATAGGTGGGTTTTTGTATTAGGTAAGTGGATGGAGGACAATATGCAAAGGGGAAAAATGATGGTGGATGAGATGGAGGGATAATGAAACTGCAGGAGTGCAGTCAATAGAATCAAGTGTAAGATGATATGATCTAGGAGTCCATTAGGAAGGTTAGAAATATGATGAGAAAAATTATGGGGTTCATTCTCGGAAGTTGAAAATATTATTGGGACTCCCAATCCTAGGGGATGAAATCATCATGAGTGTAAAGTTTCCAAGGGGAACTATGAATGGGAAAAATCATGTGGGGGAGAGTACTATCGGATGACAATGCCAAAGTATGGCAGAGGTAAAGATACTATAGATCTGAAGTTAGGGACCCTAAATGTAAATGTCAGAGGGTGTGTCTGGGATATGCAATTTAACATAGGGAGTAAATATATGCTAGTGTCGTACATATACCTGAAGGGGATGTAATCTTGTTGAACAAGTACTTGGACACATAAAAACCAAATACCCGATGTGAACACTATCTGATAATAAAGAACATATAACAACTATTTGATAAAATTGAAAATGAGCATGCGTACCTGAACATGGCGTGAGAAAATTTCTCCTTCGGGGAAAAGTGTAGATGATAACCTGGAGAATGTGAATGTGTAGATGGCTGGATCATGATATCATGGCTGAGAACACATCATAAAACATAGGCTATGGGATCCTATAATAGAGTGTGGAAGTTGGGAAAAAGGGGATATCTATGGATGGTGGGCCCACAATGCCACCTCATTTGTACCTATCACTATTACTGATCCAAAAAGAGCACTATGAGGATATTTCAAGATTATGGGAGTGTGAGGCTACCAATCCAGGAGTGACAAGAGATAGGTTAGTGGCCTTATCGTCCTTTATTTTGTAGAGTTGATATATTGTAGGTAGGGGCTGTACATAGGGACATATAGTGGTTTTGAAGGTTAGGGGTGTTTGATAACACATGTATTCCAACAGAGGAAGAAAACCTTTAGTAACCACTCACATAAACAGATCAAAGATCAACACACCGATGTTTTCGCGTGGTAAAACCCCTACGGGGAAACATCCACGACCCCAACCAACGCGACCACTTGGAGTAATTTATTAATGCAAAAGAAAAAGATTACAAAGAGATTTTACAAGAGATTTTCTCATAATCGATCATCGATAAATGACCCTCCATGCTCTTTAAATAGAGATCATGGACCAATTAGGTTTTAAGCTACAAATCAATGGCCGTTAAGATCAAGGAGAGTATGATCCATCATATCACTCTATGTCGGGAACATATCTTGACCATCAAATTTCCTAACTACAAATGCATACTAATGCATACTAAAGAAACACACTAAGAAATTGTTACACATCGAAATTACTCACTTCGATAGTGTCGCAAGTTTCATCATTATAAGTGTCACAAGTGTCGCACTTTGCTCACAAGTGTCGCAAGTGTCAAAGAAAGCATTGATCCAGGTGGATATCGGTGGCCACCCACCTTCTCCAACTGCCCCAAAACATGTTTCTGGCAATTTTGGTAATTTACTATTTTTAGCAGTTTTTAACTTGTGGGGCCATTTTGAGGCCCTAAACGATGTTTTTTGAGAAAACGGGGAGCAACATGGATCGTAGATCGATGTTGCTCACCCAAAAGTTGTAGTTCTCGAATATATCTTTCCAACTAGCTATTGAGCACCCCAAACGGAGATCGGAAAAAGTTACGACCCCGAGAAGTTGATGCACCAACTTACCCAAATGGGGCCCACATGGCTTTTGGCGCTTCATCTCCTAGGGTTAGGTTTTTGGATGTCTAGGGTTTTTGGCATTCTTTCTTATTGTAAAAAGGCCTTCAAAGCCTCATTGTAATCATCTTCTCACGGATGCGAGTAGCCGTCACATCTCTTCTCAGAGATAAGCTACCACCATTCTAGCGAGTCTTTCACTCTGTATTTTACAGTCTCTATACATTTATTTCGTTAATAGAAATAGTGTATTATTGTATATCTGTGACTCTTTTTATATTTCCGCTATATCTTTGTTATATTGTTGTCTCTCTTGCAATATCTCTGAATATTTCTATGTTATATCTCCGCTCTCATTTCGTGCTGAAAATAATCCGGTTCAAGCATACTACCATGATGCCTATGTCGTGCGTATAACGACATGAGAAGGACACTTGAAACATCTCAAACATTTGTTGTGGAAGAAGAGAAATGAGTCAACAGGCTTATGAACCTCTTGCCACCTGAAAACACCCAAAAAAATGAGTTTTTGGAGGGGAACGCTCCTCTATACCTCTCTCAGGAGTACTGGCACTCCCCTGTACACTATCTGGGAGCGTTATAGCACTACATCAGCCCTTTTGTAGGAGCGCTCCTACCCTCAGGAGTGTTGGCGCTCTCCTAAACACTACTAGGGAGTGTTATAACACTCTGAGTGCCCTTTTGAGGGAGCGCTACCTATTCTGGGCAGCAGTTGATTTGTTGAGAAGAATGGGGGAAGGATCTTTTCATTCTTAGAAGGCAGTTGAATTCGAATCCTCAATAAAGCCATGATATTATGGTAGATCCCTAACTGAAGGAGGAAAATCCTCAACTCACCCTAAAGATATCTCAAGTTTTTGAGCCTCTCCAAGGCTATATAAGCAAGCTTTCTCATGGTGAAAGGGGACTGGAAAGGGAGAATCACACCAAACTTATGATCTTACAAGTGGTGCTATAATAGAGATGATTTGGAAGCAAGAGACCTATGATCTCATAGGGATCAATCGGTGAAGCTATCATCATTCAGATCGTGGATCTTTTGAGCAAGGGGTAGATAGGGAGGACTTGATGAAATTGCTGCAATCCATCTATGACTGTAAGCAATGTTTTGTCCTCATTAATATAATTTGCTTGGCCTGTTTCTTTCTAATTCATGTTCAATCTCACATGAATTTGTCTCTTTAGTAGATAGAACTATTTCAGACTAATCTTGATAGAGTAGGAAGTGGTCATACTTTGTTTGTCTATAGGGATTATCGAGGAGCGAAAGACTGGAGCTCAATTCGAAGCGTGCAGGGACAAACACCGGTAAAATTTACTTCTTTTCTCCTTACTCCTCACACACTAGTCCACCTAGATCTAAAAGGAAGTCAGTGACCATGATAAGAACTTTCTGTCTTATAGTTAAGAGTCTATCTCTTTGAGGAGATCTACCTATCCGTAGGGAGTTTTTCCTTCAACAGAAACACACTTTTACCTAACGACACCTTAGACCAACTAAATCTTAACTAACTTCTAAGTGTCTAAATATCCTAACATCCCTCCTTAATAAAAACTTGGGATAGGATTGAAGGATTTACAATGTTGACACAATAGGAGAAGGAAGGAGGCATTAGAGCCTATCCCCCCTTAATGGCAACTTCCTAAACTCCTAACATAGATTGAAGTTTGGAAAAATTCGCTTCTGTAAGAGACTTTGTGAAAATGTCTGCAACTTGATCTTCCATAGGGAAAAAGAGCACTTCACTAACTTGATCATGAATGATCTTTTTGATTAAGTTCATGTGTAGCTCGATGTTCTTGTTGTGCTGATGTTGAAATGGGTCTTTGGTGAGCTTGATGGCACTTTGAAATTCACACCAAAGTCTGGTTAGATGCTGCTGCTCGAATCCAAACTTTGAAAGGATTTGTCGAAGCCACAAGGCTTCCTGACTTGCATTTAATGCTGCTCGATACTCTACTTCTGTTGAAGAAAGTGAAATAGCCTATTGTTTCTTACAGGCCCAAGTGACAGGTCTTGAACCAAGGCTGAAAACATAACTTGTAGTAGACTTCTGATCATCAGGGTCGCTGACCCAATCTGAATTAGTGAAACCAACCAATAAAGGAGTCCCCCCTGAACTGTAATGTATCTCAAAATGAACTATACCACAAACATAGTGAAGTATCCTTTTAGCTTCTTTCTAATGGCTTTCATGGGGTGTTTGAATATATCGAGCAACAAGACCAACAACAAAGGAAAGATCAGGATGGGTATGAGTCAAGTATAAGAGGCTACTAACCAACTGACGATACAAGGTGACATCAACTTCAGGATAAGTACAGGTGGTAGTAATATTGACTCTAGACTGGGAGGGAGAAGGGGTTGGTTTACAATCATCCATGTGAAAGAGACAAAGAAGGTCACAAGCATGCTTAGACTGGGAAAGAAAAATTCCTTCATTGATTTGCAAAACTTGGAGGCCAAGGAAATAGTGCAAAAATTCTAAGTCCATCATTTCAAATTTATTCTTAAGGCTGGTTTTCACATGGCTTAAAAGTTTTGAGTCACTACCAGTAAGGATAAGGTCATCAACATAAAGGACAATGATTATGAGATGGTTTCCTACTTTCTTGGTGTAGACATTAGGATCAAAATGGAATCTAGAGAATCTAGTGTCAATAAGAAAGTTGTGCATTTTGGCATACCAAGCTTGAGGATCTTGCTTAATTCTATAAAGATATTTCTTAAGGCAAAAAACAAGGCTAGAGTCATTCTAGACATAGCCAGGAGATTGTTCCATGAGATTTCTTCTTTCAAATCTCCATGCAAGAAGGCAGATTTAACATCCATCTGATGGACCTCCCATTTATGTGAGGCAACAAGGGCAAGAAGAAGGTGGATGGAATTTATTTTGGCTACAGGGGAAAAGGTTTCATTATAGTCAATTCCTTCAACTTGGGAAAATCCTTTGGAAACTAACTGAGCCTTGTGTCTTTCAACAATTCCATCTGATGCATACTTAGTTCTGTAGACCCATTTACATCTGACAAGTTTTCTTCCTTTTGGAAGAGTTACAATATCCCGAGTATCATTTTCCATTAAAGAATGAAACTCTTCATTCATTTCTGTATCCCAATATGGATGACCTGAAGCTTCTGCAAATGTCTCTGGATCATGAGTCTCTAAAACTTGAGACAAAATATAAGAGGCTCACTATAACTATGAACGTGTTTGATGCTGATCTGAAGGATCATCAACAAGACCACCAACCACTTCTCGTGTTGAAAAGACCCATCTAGGAAGTGGTGGAGCTGGTTCTGGTTCAGGTTCAAAGGACTCATCTAGAGGAAGGTGAGTAGGTGGAGGTGGATTTTCATCCTCACTGTCATCATTTGAAGAAGAAACCAGAATAAGAACAGAAGAAGGCACAAACACTGAATTAGGCTCGCAGGCCAAGAGTTTTTCATCAAATTTAAAATCTCTTCTAATAATAATTTCATTATAATGTGGTTGAAGAAGTCTATAACCTTTGACATCTTCAGAATAACCAACAAATATACACTTCTCACTTTTAGGCTGTAATGATTTCCTTTTCTCATCAGGAATATGAGCCCATGATATACTGCCAAATACACGAAAGTGACTTACATTTGGTTTAATTTTAGTCCAATCTTCTTCCGATGTTATATTTTTAAGAGACTTTGTGGGAGTGCGATTGCTTATGTAATTTTCATAATTGATTACTTCCACCCAATACTTTAGACTTAATCCGTTAGATTGGATCATTCAATTAGCCATTTCTTTTAATGTGCGGTTCTTTCTCTCAACAACACCATTTTGTTGTGGTGTATATGGAATGGTGTGTTGCATTTGGATTCCCTGTGTAGTGCAGTAACTTGTAAAATTATTGTTCGGATATTCTCCTCCATTATCTGTTCATAACTTTTGAATTTGATGTCCAGATTGATTTTCTTCAAGGGCCTTGTAGGCCAAAAATGTGTCAAAAAATTCGCTTTTAAGTTTTAAGAAGTAAACCCAAGTACATCTGGAAAAATCATCAATGAAAGTTAATAAATACTTGCACCTAAAAAAAGAAGGAGAAGAAAGTGGACCACACAAATCATTGTGAACAAGTTGCAAAGTGACTAAGGCGTGCCAAGAGGTACGTTTGTAAAAACTGTCCTGATGATGTTTTCCAAGAACACAACCGACACAAACACCATCTCTGCATTAAACAAGAGGAATACTAGTCACCATCTGTTAATTTCATAGTTTCTGCAATGAGCGATAATGTAGATGACCAAACCGTGCATGCCAAAATTTTCTCAAGTCATCGCTATGAGCAACAAAAACTGATGAAAAAGATGATGACCCAAACCATCCAAATGTTTTTTGGAATGAAGGAGGTAGAGTATTTGGGTCATATTGTATCTCATGAAGGTGTCAAGGTAGACCCTAACAATATTAAGGCCATGATGGACTCACCGATTCCAAAAACATTAAAGAATCTTAGAGGATTTTTGGGTTTGACAAGTTACTCTGACAAGTTTGTTTGTCACTATGGAAGAATAGCAGCACCTTTAATGACACTAACTAAGAAGGATGCATTTTCATGGACTCCAGAGGCAACTAAAGCTTTTGAACAACTTAAAGAGGTGACATGCAAAGCTCCTATATTGACCACTCTAGACTTCACAAAAACCTTTATTGTGGAATGTGATGCCTTGGGAAATGGAATTGGTGTTGTCCTAATGCAAGAAGGAAGGCCCATGGCTTTTGAAAGTCGACCACTCAAGGGGAAGGACTTACACAAACCCATTTATGGTAAGGAAATGATGGAAATACTACATGAATTGAAGAAATGGCATCCTTACCTAATAGGTAGGCACTTCAAGGTCAAAATAGATCATGATAGTCTTAAATACTTCTTGGAACAAAGACTATCTTTAGAAGAACAAAAAAAATGGGTAACCAAGATATCGGGTTATGATTTTGAAATCGTCTATAAAAAAGGGAAGAAAAATGTTGTGGCACATGCACTCTCAAGTAAGGATGAAGATGTTGAGGCCTTTCTCTATGCTATCTCGATCATCCAACCCAATTGGATAATAGAAGTAAGGGATGTATAAAATAATGACGAAAAAGTGTGGACTCTCATTCAAAGGTTGCAATAGGATTTCATTGCATCAGATACATTTATATGGAAAAATGATTCACTATGGTACAAAGATCGCTTATATTTATGTAAGAACACCCAACTCAAACAAAAGGTACTATTGGAATTGCACACCTCCCCAGTAGGAGGGCACTTAGGATTTTTAAAAACCTACCATAGGGTCAAGAAGGAATTTTTTTTGGATGGCCTTAAAATTGATGTTCAAAGGTTTGTGGCAGAATGTTTGGTTTGCCAACAAAATAAGGTGGAAACAATTAAGACCCCAGGTCTTTTACAACCATTATCCATCCCAAGTCATCCCTGGGTGGAGGTTTCCATGGATTTCATCACAGGGTTATCGAAGTCTAAAGGAAAGAATATCATCATGGTGATTGTTGATAGACTGACCAAGTACACACACTTTTGTGAACTCTCTCATCCCTTCAAAGCCAGTACAGTTGCCACCGCATTCATGGAGACAGTTCAAAATCTACATGGCAACCCAAAGATTATTGTAAGTGACATAGATCCCATCTTCACTGGAAATTTTTAGACATAATTATTTTCTTGTTTGGGTACTCAATTGGCTCACAGCTCATCCTATTATCCTCAATCTGATGGACAAACCGAGATAGTGAACAAATGTCTGAAAGGTTACCTTCGTTGCTTTGTCTCTTATAAACAAACATAATGGTTCAAATGGTTACCCTCAGAAAAATGGTGGTATAACACTTCCTTTCATACTGCAACAAAAATGACACCATTTATGGCACTCTATGGATACCACCCTCCTTCCATCACTTCTTCTCTAAAAGAAAAATCCAAGGTTCAAGCAATGGAATATCACATCGAGCATCAACAAGAAGTTCTCCAAATATTAAAGGACAACCTAACCATGGCACATAATCGCATGAAACAAAAAACAGATCAACATCGTAGTGAAATAAGTTTTGAAGTAGGGGATTGGGTGTTTTTAAGACTACAACCATACAAACAGATGTCCCTCAAGCAGGGCAAGAAGGATAATAAATTATCACCAAAGTACTATGGCCCTTATAATGTGTGG
>ML793357.1:204852-216336 GCA_009831015.1 Picea engelmannii | reverse complement strand
AAATCTGTAATCTGTAAACACTGTACATTTGTGATTAAGATTTAATTGTGTTGATAGCTGAACATTTAATTAAGTAGGATTATTGTTTTATGATATCAGTTAGTAAATTGTATGTATTTGTTTTAGATTTGTATATAGTTTTGCTGTAGCTGCTTTTCCCACTTAGATTAGTTTTTCTTAGTTTAGCTTTTCTTTCATTTTCCTAGGACTTAAATCGGCCAACGGAGCCGCTAAACCCATCAGGGTGGATCATCCAAAACAACTTGGGTTATTTAGACAACCCCGAACCAGATCCACTCCTCCAGTTGACGAGCGTTCATTTTCTCCCGTCAACAAATGGCTCTAGAAGGAGGGCCGACTGTCAAGATGGCCTTGTAGGAGCCTTTATTTTAAATGTATTCAATTTCCCCCATGGCTCCCCAAATCACTGTGTTGGAACATGCTTTCAACTTCTCATTACCTGATGTTCCCAACGAGACAGTCTCTCGCTTGTCCAAACTCACCTTTGATGGTGAAGGCAATACATCTGCTAAAGACCATCTTAACAAGTTTTGGTGCAAATGCATCAAATATGACATCTCAGATTTAGGAGTTTTATGCAGACTGTTCGCTTTTACTTTTAGAGGTTGAATCAAACATTGGTTTGAATCCTTTCCAACATGTCACATTTTTGATTGGTTTCAATTTGTAGATGAGTTTCTAGGTGCTTTTGAAATTTATGATTCTGATCAATTATGTGAAGAATTTCATACTTCGCTAATCAATGATGATTCATCTTCAGAAGACTTTTTGACAAGAGTCTATCATATCCTCTGTAAATTTAATCTTGATGACATGTCATTGGCATTAAATCTCTTCTATGATTCTTCCATCCCTTCCATTCAGTCATGTTCAATCATGAATGAAGAACTAATTGCAAATCCCATCATTCAACTGCAAGAACAATCTTCTCCGTAAGAAGAGGAAAATTCTTCCGATAATGTTGAACAAGCCAGGGAGGTAGAATCTATTGATCAGGCTCTTATTGACAACCCAATTGGTTTTTCCTTTGAATCATTGTATTTTCAGTCTAACACTAGTATGGAAGATGATTCATTTTTGGCTCAAGGTGAATACCCTCATTCTTGTAACTCATTCTCTAATCAACATTTAAAATCAGTCATTGAAGAACACTTAAGCAATGAAAATTGTCTTGAATGTTCTAGTACTCCTATGAAACTGATTAGAGAAGAAGTTACGTAACTAGAAGAAGAAACCTTAAACCTTCATCCTCAAAATGCACTTTTTTCACAGGAAAGACTAGATGCTTGTCACATAAATTTTGAATTATCTATCACACAAAAGGCAAATCCAGATGATCATATTATGTTGAGGAATTCGTCACCAAAACAGAGTGAGAGTTTTAAAGAAAGTGAAGAGAATTGTCTTGAGAATACCATTGTTGAGTATCATAGTTCAAGAGATTCTTTTCATCTGCGTATTTCTGATTCATTTTATTCTTTATATCCTGATTTATTCATAGATTCTGGTGGACTTGACATCTTACCTACAATATACTACTCTTTTCCACCACAATCATATCCTTTTGATATGCTAAATTTTGGTGAAATCAATTCCAAGCCTAACATTGATAAACTTGGATTTGATGCTTGTTCACTTTCATCACTCACATGGGAAAAGGACATGTTGCGAGATGATTTTACACAGTTTATTGTTGAAAAATACAATGCATTATATCTTATGGAGATCAAACATTCTAAGTTGCATATTCGTTCTTTGCTTATCTCGAATCTTGATGTTTATGCTTCACATTTTGAAATGATCAATCTCATCGAAGGAAACATTCAAACCAATGATCTCATTGATTGCATGAATCCTCCTATGATGAGTTTCCCATTGATATATTCATTTCATCAAAAGCATGGTTTGCATCCTCATTTTTGTGACAGGATCTTAGGATGGCTTGAATATTCATATATAAAGAAATTTCATAATAAAGCCAAGGTTGTGCTTGCTTTATTTTTACCTAAGTATCTTGGAATTAGGCGTGACATATTTCTTTTAGATCCTCCATGTGAAGAAATTAATGAACACTTAGAGAATTGTCAGGAGGGTGGGGCATTTCAGCCTTGGTTGATGGTTATTCCATTTCCTCGTAATCCTGACAAGATTTTCAATACTACTTACACTCACCCATGCCATTATGACCCTTATCACAACAAGATTGCACAATGGCTCGAGGATTCATACAACAAGAATATTCAAGGGAATGGTAAGATCATGCTTTCTTTGTTTTTAGATGATTATTATGAAGGTAAGTGTGATATGTTTCTGTCATTTGTTGATATATTACCATTCTCATTAGTAATTCTTGATTTTGTTTCCGTTGTAGGATTAGAGTTACTCCGATGGCTACATTGGAAGCATGACTTCACGTAGTATCCTGATTCGTTTAATAGTTAGGGTAAGTTTAGGAATAGGTTTTCTTTCAGTTTGATTTCTCACTATTTCTCTTTGTAATAATGCAGTCATGAACGCAAGTGGGCGTACCACGAGAACCATAATACGACTGTTGTCAAGGAAGTCCCCTTGATCCTTTTCTCTTTACTCTTAGTTGAACATTTATTTTCAAAAATGCAGTATCATCATGAAAATCCTAAATGGAAAGTAAAGAGATAAATAAATCTGAATCAACCCTGACCCAAGGTACCACGAGTAAGACTGCTTTCCCATCAATCAAGATTTTCCTACTTTCTTTTAGTTTCCCAAGGGATTTGTTGCATGAGGTTTTCAGATGCACCTTCTGTACATATTTGTTTTTTGTTTTTGTTGTTTGGATTTCTTTTCTTTCCAATTTTTTCTTCGCCGGTGTGTTTTGATTTCTCCCTTATGCTTACTAGTTTTTGCTGTTGAAATACACATACCTGCATTATGAACTGGTCAGACAAAGAAAATAGAAAATTCTTCCTCTGAAATGACTGTTGAAAATTTGTCTAAACATCAATTATAAACTACTTCTAAAATTTACATCCATATTGAGAAAACACTGTTGTTTGAAAGAAGTTAACTGATTTCGATCTATGAGTGAATCCTATCACAATCATCCATTATCTTCTTACGCTGTCCCTATTCCTTAAGGGAATGACTCAGAAGATGTCTCCCTGCCTTAGAAGGTTAGTTTTGTAAACAAACCATCTCTGAATCTCAATGAAGGACAGTTTTAAAAATTCTTTCAAGGTCTATAAAAATATGTCTAAAAAATCATAATTTTCAGCGTCACCCCGTTCAATTATATATCTTTAAAAAATTAAATCATAAAAGAGCTGTGGGAAGTGCTTGTAAACCCATCGGGATGCTGAACAGGTCTGGTGGCAGCGGGTAAATGCATGCATGACGCCAATACAACTTCGCTGGGGTACTGAACAAGCCTGCTGGCAGCGAAGCAATGTCGGGTATATGAAAATTTGCAAATATGAAATCTCTTGGCCTTAAAATGTCCTTTATTTTGGTCTAGAACTTCTTGGCAGGATACAGATATTAGAGTGGGTTAAATGGAAACCCTGTCGAGGCTATGGACACCTGCTGGCAGTAGTGGCTCTGTCAACAGTATTGGAGATTTTATCTTTAATATCGTGGCTCGCTTGTCTTAAGACTATTATCAGTTTTCATCCTTTGAGCACTGCTGGAATATTTGATTAATGATGATGTTTAAACAATTTTCTGGTTGTTTTTGAGTTAGAATTATTCTCATTATCATAATCTGAATTTGTCCTTTTGGCAGAGATAACTGCTTCTACTAGTGTGTCGCCATTGTTGGAAGCCATTTCACATTTTTATCCTATCCTTATAAGCTGCCTACACAAGTGTTTTGGAACCCTTGATTCTCATCACAATCTTTTGAATAAAACAACACTATTATTTTGCGCGTTTGCACACCTACCTTTGTTTTCATTTTCATGACTGCAAGCATGAAAACCTTGAATTCGAAGTCATGTCAATGGAATTAAAATTGTCGCTGGATTATTATGGTTACTCTTGTTTATGTGTTTATTTCACCTCTAATTCAATGCCAGTCACACAGTTGGCAAGACACTAAAACCTTTACTCACTTGGCATTTTTTTGTTAATATGACTTCTTTTTATAAGATTGTGATGGTGTTCGAATGATTGTGATTGAGTCCTGGATACAATGGTGGTTTGTTGTTCTATTGTCTTGGTCAAAATATTTGATGCGATGGTTTCATGAGAATGCATTAACATAGTGATTAAACCCTTAGTGCAATGGTTTCATACAACGCATAAGCTTTATGGTCAAATATTTGGTGCTAAATTTGAAATATGGTTTTGTTTTAAATCATGCAAACACTATTGCTTGTGCAAATACTTCAGTCGATGTATCATAGGTTTCAATAGTTGTTTGATCGGCATGTTGTTTACATTGATTTTAACACACACCAACAATGATTTGAATCACCATAGTGTCGTCGATTGTACATTTTGATATGAATTTTTTTCATGGGTTTATTGCCTTCCACCACCCTCACACACTTAGGCATTAATGCTTGCCTTGTATCTTGGGTTACCTCTGTTGGTTTCGGGGAAGCCTGTGAGCTTGCGGTTCTGCATATACCCTGTCCAAACCCTTGTCTGTTTACCCTTCTCACTGTGTGCTTTCTCCTATGACTCCTGTAGGGTGAATTTAACCCCATGGTGTTCAAAGTCTGTTACTGTTTGATAGTGCCAGAGAAGAATTTAACCCCGTATTGCCTCCCAGAGACACGTTTTTGCGTGAGTGATTTTGGGCAAAAGGTTTTGAATCCAATCAAACCCTTGAAAACCCAGAACCGAAATTAGCCCCTTTACCTTATTTAAGGGAAGTTTCCTCAGAAATTGAGTTATTACAGAGATCTAGATCATCTTTTACAGGTCAAATTTCAGATCCTCTCTGTGGATGTAAGGTGTGTTTTGGGACTGTGTGCATTTGCCAGAATGTTTATTACTTCTCCAGACCTGGGCTTCTACACCTCTCTCACTCATCCATCCATGCATCTTTGCCCCCTTTTGAACCCTTGATCAATTCAAAGGGTATTCAACCAGTCTGCTAGCAAATTTTTACATCTACAAGACATGTGGTTTTTAAAAGAAGAAAAACGTGTAAGCAGCTACAGCCATCATTCGATTTGATTTCACAATGGATGGTGTGATTTTGTTTAATTTTAGCATGATTCTGCCTTTCTTAAATAAGCATAAACAATTTTGTTTGCTCAGAAATAGTTTTGGTTTGATTCAAAAACGATTCTGTTGTTTTGGAATTAGCATAGTCGATTATGCCTGCGATGAATTAATATCAAAGATTGGTTTGCTATATCGAATTTAGTCCGGTTTTGATTTAATATGATTTGGTTGTTTTTGAATTGATATAAATGATTTTTTTTGCGTTTGATTAGTATCAAAGATCTATTTGATAGATAGCACGCATTCTTGTTACCATTCAATCAATTCAAATACGATTCTATTAGTTTTGAATTGGCATGAATGATTTGGTTAGTTTTAGTGTGAATAATTGGCTTTGTTTTGAATTAAGTAATTAACAGTTGTTTGATTCACCGCATATATTCTTGTTATCATTTGGATTGATTTAAAATAATTCTATTTGCAAATATGACCAGCTACAAAATCGTTTGATTATGTTAGCTAGTCATAAAATTTGGATTTTTGTTAATTTTACAAATAAAACATTATCTAAGCTTGTGTATTTTTGTCCACTTACAGGTGCATATGAATTTAAATGGAAAATTGGACATGCTGTGGCAGTTTAGAACATGCTTTTTGTGATATAGTTTTGTTTTAAGTTGTTAGTCATAGGCAGAAATAGAGACTTGGGAGATTGTGCCCAGATTTTTTGTAAACTATTGTTGATAATTCCCATAGGAATGTTTTACCCTGTGGCCTTTATATACTCATTTATTTTTGTAAAGAACTCATCATCACTGTTGGGAGAAGAAAGACTTTGGACTTATGAGGATACAAACTGGGATGAAAGTGGATGTTTTATAACAGCTTTAGCTTTCAATATATCAAACTTTTATTTCAAGTTTTCTTCATATCAACATGCAATCAATTATCGACTACTTTAGCTATCATAATTCATTGCAAGTTGATGTGATTTGGTTTATGTGTTGTCCATATCTGATTTCTCTTATTTTAAAGTACAACAATTACTTTGTTTCGATTTAATGAATAAAGGGTTTACCTTCTTCGTTAAATGATTCATTTTGTACAAATCTTCGCACATGGGTTTATCTAAATGTGATGATTTGTAAATTTTAAGATTGTTGTCATTTTATGTCTTGTTTGTCTTATCATTCATATTCAAAGAGCACTGCTGCTTCCTATTTACAAGAAGTTTGTGGAAAATCTGGTGCGGGTTTCCTCCCATCGAACAACAAAATCAGATACTTTGCACGAGACAAATTGGAAAGCTTTATTACAGGTTAGTTTATTAGTGTTATTTAAGTAGTTTAGATAGATATATATAGTTCATATTTATAGTTAGGATTATTATTTTAATCGCTCAGCTTAGATAGTTTTCATTTTATTTCTTTCTCATAAAATTATAAAAATAAAAAAACAATAGTTTTGCTGTCATAGGACAGTTTACAAATGATTTTTACAAGTTTTCATTTACAAATCTGTAATCTGTAAACACTTTACATTTGTGATTAAGATTTAATTGTGTTGATAGATGAACATTTAATTAAGTAGGATTATTGTTTTATGATATCAGTTAGTAAATTGTATGTATTTGTTTTAGATTTGTATATAGTTTTGTGTTAGCTGCTTTTCCCACTTAGATTATTTTTTCTTAGTTTAGTTTTTCTTTCATTTTCCTAGGACTTAGATCGGCCAACAGAGCCGCTAAACCCATCAGGGTGGATCATCCCAAACGACTTGGGTTATTTAGACAACCCCGGACCGGATCCACTCCTTCAGTTGACGAGTGTTCATTTTCGCCCGTCAACAAGATTGCAGAAAGTAAATGTGGAGATCAAAAGTAAAAGTAACCAAGTAAAAAATTAACACAAATGAGACAAAATAACAATCGCTTTATTTCATTCCAAGAAATCAAAAGTATATTTCTCTTTATAAAAATACCTGTGAGGGCATGGACCAAGGTCAAAATTAGATATCCTCTATGAAAACCATACAAAAGGACTCTGACAAGAAGTAAAAACTGAACTTTAAAATATGGATCAGCTTGCCACAGGCTGTTGCCAACTTGAATCTGCACAATATCCTTTATTAGTTACGATACTCAATCCATAAACAAACAAGTATACACATACTATAAAAGATGGATCAACACCTCTGAAATAAGCATCTGAATGGTATAATTCAGCTTTGAACCTTGCTGTCTACAATATGACCCTGCTGTCAAGAATATAATTAGGCCTTTAATGAATTGAAGAATGAATGAAAACTGAACTATCTCACGAAAACAAATGAGCAAACCTTAGTATTGAT
Organism: Picea engelmannii; assembly: GCA_009831015.1. Lineage (NCBI taxonomy): Eukaryota > Viridiplantae > Streptophyta > Pinopsida > Pinales > Pinaceae > Picea > Picea engelmannii. The sequence continues at coordinate 208,812 of ML793357.1, read as the reverse complement.
TTCTCCTTCTATTCTTCCCTTGTTCTTTCTTCTCATTTGGATTTTATGCATTCCAAATTAGTTTAAGTATTTCAACTACCTCATTTAGTTAAGTTAATTAAACTTAACTAATTTTAGTTTAGGGGAACTAATAATAATAATAATTAAGGGTGTTTATTAAATAATAACTAAGTAGGTGGGACCCCTTGTGACTCCCTTTTATTTCTTTACAAAAATAAACACAATTAGACAACCAATTAAACACATGCCTCCTTATGGATCCCATAAATATTTTCACAATTTGAAATTTAAATATCAGAAATATTTCAAATTATATCCAAAACATGTAAATATTCACATTGTCCAAAAAATAGTTTGATGTCCAAAACTTTATGTAGTCCATTGTCTTCAACAAATCAACCATAAAACATAAATCAAAATCCATATTTTCCATTTTGAGAGGCAATCCTTCTTTTATCACTGCTGTCCCCCTTGGAATTCCTTGAATTAGCCTTAGGTTGGGTGGAACCTTGAGGATTAATCTCACTAATAACATGGGAGCAATCGTCCCTCAAGTGCATACAAGAGGACACTAACTTTGCTGAGTCACTTGAAGGAGACGAAGGGGAAGCAACAACTTTACCTTTGTCTTTCACATGGGGAGCCTCGGTTTTGAGTCGTTTTCTAGCATGAGAGGACTGTATAGGTGAGTGTGTAGGGGAAATTTGAACATTTGGGTTTACATGTGGAGGAGGAGGAGGCAATCACAAGTTGGGACAACCACGATGGTGGGATACTATTGGATGAACAATATCTTGCCATCCATCATTCTCGGGAAATTCTGGTTGCATAGATACATGAGGAGGCAATGGGATACCAAGGATATTTTGGGGCTGAAAGGGAGTCCTCTCTGGTCTAGGTTGAATTATCCCTTTCCCAATCCGACTGAAAAACCCAGCTTGAAAAATATGGTTCAACTCCTAAGGATCGACATCAAAATGAATTGAGAATCTGGGCCTTCTAGGTCCTCTATTCCAGTTACCTCTTCCCCTATTTTTTCTTCCATGACTTCCTCTGCTGAAGAAACTCATCTTGTATGCAACAATTTATTAGCAACTAGCCCTTAACAGACCATACATGACATTCTCTTTCTATGAAACAAAGTTTGGCTCAAAAATTAACATAAGACCCATTCAATTCAATTTTATTTAATAATTTCCAAATGAGAAGGGGGTGAAATAGGGTTCATGGGATATTTGGGGGGATTGTAATAAGTGAAAAAGTAATATCATGACAGGGAGTAAGAACACGAGTACTACTCAACAATTCATTAAATAAATGACTGTGCAATCAATACCAAAATATATCAACTGCCACCTATTTTTGTGTCATCTTTTACCACTGTCATACAAAGTTTTAATTTTGTTTTATTGAATAGGGTGTGTAAAAATGAATTTGGGATCGTGAGGGGGTTATAATGAGCGAAAAAGTGAGAATATGAGAGGGAATAATACAAATATTGTTCATAAAAATAAATTAAATCAAACAACAATCATAACTCTATTCCAATCACAATGAAAAAATCATCCACTTTTAAGACCAAAACCATTTAACTGTCCCTTAATTGCAGACATAATACTTGTTGTCTTCAAAAAAACAATTCAATTTCCCAGAATTCTTCAATTATATCAATCTATGCATCCTATACAATAACTATGAAAATATCATTTCCAATTCCACAGTAACATCATAACCATTCGAGCCATAGTCCTGCATACTCTAATGCTGATCTTTTTCTTTTAAAACAAACATAATATGCACAATGATTCCAATTATCCATATCCAATGTTCAATTCTTGAAATCAAATAATAATAGACCCATTACTAACCACCAACAGTCGAGTTTCCAACACCGACTGACATAATTCACTGTCATCAAAACAATAATTGGGCCTGATTTAATCACACACAGGTCTTCAACAATATAATCGACACCAATACTGATTCGACATTAGTATTTAACCAAAAACATGTAGCTCTGAGCTTGATATTCATGTGCATTAACATGTACATACTTCCCTTTAAAAGCAATTCTCAATAAAAGACAAAGCCATATAATGTGCGAGTAGAACATAACCAAATCATACAACCATGTGTCTCCTTTAATCTTGACAAGACCAAGATCATGTTTGATAAACCAATCACACACACATGTGCCTTTGAAACTTAAATGGAATCATGAAGGTGCTAGGATTTAACACAACAATGAGTGAAAAAACCATAAATCGACCAAGTGGAAAGTTCTTGGGTTGTAGGTAACCTATACCCTTTCCTTTTCAAAACAAATTTATCACAAAAAGGGAATGCAGAGACTCGATCAAGAGATGGTCTCTGAAGTCAGAGAGTCTATGCTCTTTTTTTTTCAAGGTTACCATAGTCATTTAACTAGTAAACCAAAATCTTGACATAACCAAAAGGTGCCCGAGGGGAATAAGAAACAAGTTGGGATCAATAGTACCAAGTGGGGTTCTTGAGAGTTTGCTTAATATTTGAAAACACAGAGATCTCATAATACTTTTACTTCCTAAAAGAAGTTACCACTGAGAAGAAACCATAGGTAATCAAGTACATTCTTGGAAGAACAGAGAGCCATTCTCTTTTGAAATCACCAGTCTTTTAACTTATAACCCCAAAATCTTGACAGAGCTAAAAAGTGCCCGAGTAGAAGCAAAAAAATTCAAGCTCAACAAACTAGGCACATGCATATGTATTTTAAAACTTTATTGCAGAGAGGAAACAAGGGTTGTTTTAAACAAGGAAGAATCCTCGAAGACATAGAGAGACCCTGCCTCTTCCCAACACCAAAGAGGTCTATAACCTTCGAAACAATTTTGACAGTGAGTCTTACCAACATATCAATCAACCAATACAACATATATGAGAGGAGAGAACACTTAAAACACCTGTGGAAAGAATGCATGAGCACAACTCATGGCCACTCGATACATATACATGCTTCCATTTAATATTCTGGGAAATACAAATATTGGGTTATGAAATCCTTTCGACGATAGTGACAGTGAAGAAAAATCCATAAAAAAAAATAGCTTGGGGATCGACCAAACATAGCAAGAACAATGACACTATCTTGAGTTGCATTGCAACCTGGAGAATGAATCACAATGATTAGCAAGATGAAAAAGGGGTGACAATGACTGTTGGATGCAGGCCGAATTAGAAGAAAGGCTATTTTTGGAAAAGAAGCATGCAAGAGGAAAAAAACATCTGGAAGGAAGAGAAGCACACATGCATGCATGGAAGACCTAACGATGCTAGGGTTAGGGTTTTTGTAATGAATTCTAATGGTTGGTGAGCCGAAAATATAAATAAGTAGCACTTAGGAGAGAGGGGAGACAAACAGGCAGGGAGAGAGAGCCAAGGAAAATAAGAGAGAGAACTATAAGAGTTGGATGGCCCATTAAGATAGTGAGCTAAGGGAGGAGTGAGCGACTCAATCCCGAGGTTTAGATCGCAAGTTGAAGAGCCTAGTGCAATCTAGTTAGCCTCATAGGGATCGAGGAGCCTGTTGGAGAGAGGAGGAACTAAGATTGTATGATCCAGATTATTTTCGGCACGAAATGAGAGCGGAGATATAATAAATAAATGCACAGAGATATCGCATATATCCAGTAATATAACAGAAATATATCAGAGATGCAACCATAAACACAGGTATACAGTAATACACGATTTCTATTAATGAAAGAAATGTACAGAGACTGTAAAAATACAGAGTGAAAGACTCGCTAGAATGGTGGCATCTTATCTCTGAGAAGATATGTGACCGCTACTCGCATTCGCAAGAAGATAGTTACAATGAGGCTCGAAAGGCCTTTTTACAATAGACGAGAATGCCAAAAGTCCTAGACATCCAAAAACCTAACCCTAGGAGATGAAGCGCCAAAAGTCATGTGGGCCCCG
>ML793357.1:167460-185064 GCA_009831015.1 Picea engelmannii | reverse complement strand
CCAAAGGAATCACATGTATTAGCAGTAAAGAGGATCTTCAGATATCTCAAAGGAACATAAGAGTTTGGATTATGGTATCCAAAAGGAAAATATCTATCACTTATTGCCTACACAGATGCAGATTGGGTAGGTTGTATTGATGATTGATGAAGCACTAGTGGAGAATCGTTCTACTTAGGTGAGTGTTTGGTATCATGGCTAAGAAAGAAACAATCATCGATATCTCTATCTACAACCGAGGCAGAGTATATTGCAGTAGAAACATGTTGTACAGAGGTTCTTTGGATGAAACAAACTTTGACAGATATACAGGTTGGGTATGATGAGTCCATTCCAATATATTGTGACAATACAAGTGCCATCAATATCTCAAAAAACCCGGTGATGCACTCCAAGACGAAGCACATTCCAATCAAGTATCACTTTCTACAGGAACAGGTTGTAGAAAATGTTATTGGATAAATCCGTAAGTGCGGACACAAACCGATCTCCCTAGATCCACCTGGATCTAGAACAAAGCAAGACAGAATATGACTCTTTCCCTAGATTCTAACCATTGAATGAACTAGGAGGAAAGAACAAGGAACATACCTTATTAACGCTTCCTTTGGTCTTTTTTTCTCCCGCTTCACTCCAATGCTCTCGTACAGTCAAGACCAAAACAATACAAACCAAGTGGAGTGAAGAAAGAACAATTTATTCAATAGTAAATCTATGTATATGATCAAGGAGTTATACAATAAAGTGGAACTAGCTTTATGGGAAAGAATCATATTACTGTATCATATTAAATGTGAAAGAGAGATTACAACCGTTGCCTTGATGTTGTAAGGTCCCTTCCAACTGTCCTTCGTTCCCCACACACTTCTTGCTCCAAGGATTCTGAGACCATAGATCTGATAGCTACTCACAATCTATCTTGACAAAGAAAATCTCAAAGCCACTCTAACCAAGCCAAAGCTTAACAAGCTCAAGAACCAACAAAATCTAACCCAAGCTAACTTTCTCCATGAGCACTCCTCTCCTTTTGTAAGTTGAAGAGGATAAGGTGAGGAGATTAGGATGATCCCACTAAATCATGAAAGCAAGTAAGATCCAAACCATTCGGATGCCACCTCACCATAGAAGTTTCTCCTTCTAGAAGATTCAAGAAAATTCTCATTTTTCCCACGTGCAGGCATTCTCGCACCCTAGCTATAGAGCAACCTGCGAACACCTCACACCCTAGATATAGTGCAACTTGTGAGAATGGGTCATTCTCGCACCCTACCTATATAGCAACCTGCGAACTTCCTTTTTTATAAGGTTTTTACATAGGAAAATGCAACTTATTTTCTCAGGAAAAGTTCTTCTCCCTTCTCTCTTTAGGAACTCAAGCCACTGACCCTTCTGAAGGCAATAGATAGGTTTACATCATTAATGATCATAGGGATGATGGAAATAATGTGTAACAAAGAGCCCCCCAAAGTATGAAGTTAGAACATAGTGATAGTTGAAATACTTTTTCGAGTGTGTGTAGGGAACTAGGAACAGTCGGTTGGAAACCTACAACAAACAAGGAAATACAGTACAATAATATATCATCACTGAGGTAGGCATTCCCATACTCAGAATATAAATGACTCAAAGCATAAATGTCGACATACAAAGATCCATGTCAAGTAAGACAGGTCATGGCCAGCAAACATACACTGTGGATCCATGCCAATATGAATCAAATCTGAACATAGACACGAAAAATACACTGTGGATCTATGTGTTAAAGACTCAAATTTGAACATAGCCACTAGACATACTATGTGGATCTATGCAACAGTACACTGAATATACTCCAACACAACCTGGATCTATCAGAAAATATCCAGGGTCTTCATCTCCACCACTCTATAGTACGAATATAACCATGTGAATACATGTGTGGAAGTCGAACATGGTAGAAACCACTTGATTATCGGTCATTAGTGTAAACCGTTAACAAGTGTGAGGGAAATCACCATTAACGTCAATGACTCCCAAGGTACACTAGTACAATCCAACGAATTTGAATAAATGAGTTGAAGTTGAACACTCGACGGAATCTCCCGATCAAGGGTCAATTATGAAAACCCACTGTCGAAAGCGAGGAAACCTGCCATTGAGGCATGCAAGTTCCAAGGTACCAATTAGTTTCTAAGTCTAATTCCTGGATAATGAGTTGAAGTCAGCAAGAAAAGACTCGTCACAGGAGGGCCTTAATGTATCCCACATCAATGACACGAAACAAGTAACAAGATTTGATGTAGATCAGAGTAACAAGTGATTCAGGACTAACTCAGGGATGGGCGACACAATAGAAGGCTTTAAGACTGTAGAAATGGCCGACGCAATAGAAGGCTTTTCAGGTTGGACATCTTTTTGAACATATTCACGACACGACAACTGTCTTGGAAACACCAACTCAACAACAGGGATCACAGACCAATTTGTAATCTTATAAAGGAGTATGATTAGGAGACAAGTGGTTTTTCCAACCTAGACACAAAGCGAGTGAAAGGGTGTCATGTTCAAAAGTGAATCTTCCACAGAATATCGGTTTAGACACAATTCTTTCCCAATTTTCCCCCCACCATTTCTGGCGAGTACCTCTTTATTTTTACGCAAGCTTAAGGAGGATAACATATGCTTGTAATGTAATCTCATCCTTCGGACAAGTCCCTTAGAGTATGTTTAACGAACCCTATGAAGGAGTGGTTCGGTCCCATATGGGACTTTCAATGTTTGTTTAACGAGTCCAAAGAAAAAAAACTCAGGGGTTTTTCATGTTTAGAGAGTCTGAAAAACATTTAAAGAAAACTCTCCCAGTTCCTTTTTTGTAAATTAGTTCGACGAGACCGAAAAAGTGATAAACTATTGCTCATCGAACGTTTTCTTCAAATACTTTAACGAGCATGAAAAGAACAAGGTCGCTCAACAATCCTTTCATGTTTATAGAGTCTGAAAAGAGCTTAAACAGGACTCCAGGGGGTTCCTTTTTCGTATAACCTTTACGAGTCCGAAAAAGTGATAAAAGTATACTCGGTTGCATTCTCATTGATTGACGAGCACGAGAAAAAACAAAGACTAAGCTCGGTAACTTATTCTCATGTATTTACGAGCATGAGAAAGAACAAAGACTAAGCTCGAGATTGTTTTCATTTTTACACAAGCTTCAAAACAAAACAAAACTATGCTTGGGATAGATTTTATTTTTACACAAGCTTAAAAACTAAACAAAATTATGCTTGGACCTGGTTTCATTTTTACACAAGCTTGAACTAGAGGAAACTATGCTTGGACTTCCCAACGCATGGTTGGTACTTAGCCCCCCGCATAAGAAACTAGTGGCTCTACTTCATCATGAAGTCCAGAGGCTGGAAGTATTGCCCCCCAAGCTTCGTTTCATCCAATGACAAAGGCAGAAGAAATGAAGCTTCAAATACTAGATGAAGGACTAGTCTCAAACAGAGAGGGGGAAAACTATTTCATTTTTTAATGAGCTTGACATAGAAACAAGAACTATGCTCGTAACCTTTGTTTCATTTTTTAACAAGGTTGCCACAAAGATGAAAAAAACTATCCTCGTAAGTGGTTTCATTTTTTAATGAGCTTGAAATTAGAAAACTATGCTCAAGTCTGGTTTCATTTTTTAATGAGATTGAAATCAGAAAATCATGCTCAATTACCTCTGTTTCATTTTTTAACGAGGTTGCCTCAGAGACGCAAAAACTATCCTCGAAACCTCTGTTTCATTTTTTAACGAGGTTGTCGCAGAGACGCAAAAACTATCCTTGGAACCTCTGTTTCATTTTTTAACAAGGTTGCCGCAGAGACGAAAAAACTATCCTCGAAACCTCTGTTTCATTTTTTAATGAGGTTGTCGTAGAGACGCAAAAGCTATCCTCGAAACCTCTGCTGGATCATGGATTCCAAGAGGACAATGGTTCGGAATGACACCATGTCAAGGAACAAAACTCGGTCATGGCTTCCAAGAGGTCTTCATTGGAAGGAATACATACACTCTGGAAGGACACCATGTCGATGGTCGCGACAGGAGAAAAGAGATCAGGCTCGACCAACCCTATCGAAGAGATCACCGGGTCAACTACTGGATCTAAGTCATTAGAAGTTGAAGTCATGGGCGACAATGCCACATAATTGACCTGTGGCGGGGGAAATACTGTCTGTGTATAAGAACCATTCAGGGAGGCAATCCAGGTGGGGTCAATGAATGAAATTTGATCAACAGTCACAACTCGTCCATTGTGAGGGAAAGATATCACACGAAAAAGAGTAGAGACAATAGCTTTCATGGCATAGACATAATCTCACCCAAGGAGTAAAGAAAAATCCAAGGGGTCTTGGACTACCATGATGTCAATAAAGATAGTTTTCCCTCCCAAAGTTATAGAAAACTGATGAAGGATCCCTAAAGGTTGACTAGTTCTTCTGTTAAAAACTAACAGATTCTGCATAACCGGCGCAAGTGGAGGACAACCCAAAGCTTGCCAAGCAATAGAGGACAAAATACTAACAGACGAACCTTCATCTATCAATGTTTGAGGAACATCCTGACCATAAACCTGTACTGTAATCTGGAAAGTCATGTAAGAGGGAAGACGAGGTCCAGTTAGCACACCCCAATCAAAATTGCTGGCTTCATTACTTGGAGGGGGTTCCACGGGAGAAGGAGGAATACCCCCCGACACGGCAGAGTTTATATCAACAAGAAAAACATGGGCAGTATCGGGTTTACTCTCTAGCGGGAGAGTAGGATCGACCAATGATGAGATCAGATCGACCACTTGGGTTTCATTCTCCAAGGGGAGAATGGGGTCGACAGGTGTAAACGGATCGACCACATGGTCAACTGGTTCAACTAAGGATGTGACCATATTGACGACATGATCAACCGGATTGACCGGTGACGGGACCAGAGTGATCTTTCCATCAACTATTGGAGGGTTGAGAGAAAGCTTACGATAAGCAGCTGGAAGTTGAGGCTGTGAAACATTCATGTCTTCTAGTAATTTTGAGGCTTCGTCCATACAAGGGCAAAGGTGAGTGAGATGACTTCCTTTACATAACATACACGGGAATTTGACTCTACTTTTCTTCTTCCCAACCGTATCATGATTGGTTGACGGGGGGTTGTCAACATGTTGTTCAGAGGCTAATGACATGGGTTGGCAAGGGTGTGTAGACCATGCTTCTATAACCTTGGATAGATCAGGGCAATCCTTAAGAAGATGGCTACCCTTACAAAGCCTGCAAGGGTACTTGGGCTTACGGGTTGTTTGGGTGATCTTGACATCATCAACACTCCCAACACGATTAACAGTAATTGGTCGTTTTCCAACATGTTTGACAGTCGTTGGAGGTTTTGACCCTTTCTTATCTTTCTTCTTCTTAATCTTTCTTTTCATCTTCTTCTTATTCACTGAGTTACTAGCTTCAGAACTTTCACTCGACGAAGAAGATGAAATGGAAGGCGACCTTGCAAGTGAAGAAGGTGAAGAAGACCTTACTGGTGAAGATGGTGAAGGATCAACATGAGGTTGATGTTCTTGGGGGGAAGTGCTTACGACCGAAGCACTTACTGCATTCAGGATTACCTGAGTGGAAAACAACCACACTGGCAATCCAATTGTGAGACCTGGAAGGCTCAAAGTAGCAATGTGAGGAGGACCAATGTTTCCATAAGAAGGAAAAACAAAAGGTTCCCCTAGAGCAGAGGTTCCTTCATTGTTTATTTCAGGAACTGACGCCATGAAAAACAAAAATCCAATCTAGAGTCCACTAGGGAAAACAAACAGCACACGCTGAAAATCTAGGAAGCAAGCAAACAAACAAAACCTTCTCACAATGAACGCACTAGTTGGTGATGAAATCCAACGTCGCGGGAACAAAGTAAGAAGGGGCTGAGATAGAGCGGGTGGAAAAGTTACTTTGACAACCTGCTTAATGGACTTACACCCTAGTGCAAGCTCCCACACATAATCGTGGGTATACCCTCCAAGGAGCCCGAGTGAGTTTGGCCAACGTCGATTCTAGGTACCGTGAAGACTTGCCCCTCCACAGTCACCTTCTGTAAAGACCCTAAAGAGATAGGCCACTAAGGTTACCACTGACAACAATAAAGCCTGTGGGGACAGTCGACAGTCCGATCCACACGCAAGGGCAAGGTATCTAGCTCGAAATCAACTTGAGAGGCTTCCACTCATCATTGTGGGTATACCTTCAAGTGACCCCCGTAATACATGCAATCTCTACACCAAGACCAACAAAGTAGGGTGAGTAACTCTGCCAGTCTCAATGCGACCTCGTGATTGACCCTTGTGTTAGAAGGGCTTCCCAGGACAAAATGTAATAAGTGGATTTAACCACTCCCTAACTCAAGATCCTATGTTTGTTTGCAACTTTGGAAAGTTATCTTTCACACCTATTCCAAATCCCTACAACTAATCTAATGTAGGTTTTCTACCAAAAAGATAAAAATGTCTAATCAATTTTTATGAGCGCTTTATTTTATGGCTGTTGTTACTCAAAAGGAAGATGGCATGGACAATATGGTATTTTGACCGACTCGAAAATTATGCAAAGATATGAAGATGCAATTGTTTCATTTCGATGAAAGCTATGCTACGAGAAGGAGAAAACATTTATCATTTCCATATGCACATGTCCCAAAGTCTATGAAACTCATCAATATCAATATTCTCAAGAAATGAGAAAAAGGTACTGTACACCAATGCAATTCCGCTACTTCAAATGCAAGAATGCCCCCAATATAATATAAAGCAAGAAATTAAATCTTTTTGTTTCAAAAATTTCACTAAAAGCAATAATGAACTTTCTTAAAACAACGAAACCCAAACTAAAAGTTTTCTTTTAAATCGAACTATTCAGAAGAAATCTGATCTTTCCCTAAACAATTCTAAAGAAAACACACGCTTTGTAATTGAAAGACACTCAAAGCAAGAGACTAATCCTTCAAAACCAAACAAAGCAAAAGTGGCTAAAAGCAACTCAAAGAATGTCAAGAAGACTGTAAACAGATCAATATAGGCTCCAAAATTTCAATCCAGTTGTTCAAAGAAAAAATGGGCATAAAAAAATGACAAGACCCAATCCAAAAATTTTCACAAACAAGTTCGCAGGCTGGCAGTATATTACAGTGCGAGAATTAGGTATTCTCGCAGGCTAGACATTGATAGGGTGCGAGAAGTTCGCACTGAACCTAACAGCAGGGTGCGAACATCAATTATTCTCGCAGTCCATAGACAGGTACAGTGCGAGAATGTCTGTAATCAAAGAAAATTTTGAAAAAGGACAGGGAGTCTAAGTGAACTTCTAGATCCAGAGAGTCTGGATGGATGTCCCAAAGACTCAGAAACCAAAAAATAAGCAATCAAAGGAACGAAAACCAGACTAACTAGGAAACAATCTGTTCCCCAGTGGAGTCGCCAATTTTGTTATTGGATAAATCCATAAGTGCGGATGCAAACCGATCTCCCTAGATCCACCTGGATCTAGAACAAAGCAAGACATAATAAGACTCTTTCCCTAGATTCTAACCATTGAATGAACTAGGAGGAAAGAACAAGGAACATACCTTATTAACGCTTCCTTTGGTCTTTGTTTCTCCTGCTTCGCTCCAATGCTCTCATACAGTCAAAACCAAAACAATACAAACCAAGTGGAGTGAAGAAAGAACAATTTATTCAATAGTGAATCTATGTATATGATCAAGGAGTTATACAATAAAGTGGAACTAGCTTTATGGGAAAGAATCATATTACTGTATCATATTAAATGTGAAAGAGAGATTACAACCTTTGCCTTGATGTCGTAAGGTCCCTTCCAATTGTCCTTCGTTCCCCACACACTTCTTTCTCCAAGGATTCTGAGACCATAGATCTGATAGCTACTCACAATCTATCTTGACAAAGCAAATCTCAAAGCCACTCTAACCAAGCCAAAGCTTAACAAGCTCAAGAACCAACAAAAGCTAACCCAAGCTAACTTTCTCCATGAGAACTCCTCTCCTTTTATAAGTTGAAGAGGATAAGGTGAGGAGGTTAGGATGATCCCACTAAATCATGAAAGTGAGTAAGATCCAAACCATTTGGATGCCACCTCACCATAGAAGTTTCTCCTTCTAGAAGATTCGAGAAAACGCTCATTTTTCCCACGTGCAGGCATTCTCGCACCCTAGCTATAGAGAGACCTGCGAACACCTCACACCCTAGCTATAGTGAAACCTACGAGAATGGGTCATTCTCGCACCCTGCCTATATAGAAACCCACGAATTTCCTTTTTTATAAGGTTTTTACATAGGAAAATGCAACTTCTTTTCTCAGGAAAAGTTCTTCTCCCTTCTCTCTTTAGGAACTCAGGCCACTGACCCTTCTAAAGGAAACATATAGGTTTACATCATTAACGATCATAGGGATGACGAAAATAATGTGTAATAGAGAACCCCCTAAAGTATGAAGTTAGAACAGAGTGATAGCTGAAATACTTTGTCAAGTGTGTGTAGGGAACTATGAACAGTCGCTCAGAAACCTGCCAACAAACAAGGAAATATAGTACAATAATATATCATCACTGAGGTAGGCATTCCCATACTCATAATACAAATGACTCAAAGAATAAATTCCGACATGCAAAGATCCATGTCAAGTAAGACAGGTCATGGCCAACAAACATACACTGTGGATCCATGCTAATATGAATCAAATCTGAACATAGCCACCAAAAATACACTGTGGATCTATGTGTTAAAGACTCAAATTTGAACATAGCCACCAGACATACAATGTGAATCTATGCAATAGTACACTAAGTATACTCCAATGCAACCTAGATCTATCAGAAAATATCCAGGGTCTTCATCTCCACCACTCTATAGTACGAATCTAACCATGTGAATACATGTGTTGAAGTCGAACATGGTAGAAACCACTTGATTACCAGTCATTAGTGTATACTATTAACAAGTGTGAGGGAAATCACCATTAATGTCAATGAATCCCAAGGTACACTAGTACAATCCAACGAATGTGAATAAATGAGCTGAAGTCGAACACTCGGTGGAATCTCCCGATCAGGGGTCAATTATGAAAACCCACTGTCGAAAGCGAGGAAAACTGCCATTGAGGCATGCAAGTTCCAAGGTACCAATTAGTTTCTAAGTCTAATTCCTAGATAATGAGTTGAATTCGACAGGAAAAGACTCATCACAGGAGGGCCTTAATGTATCCCACATCAATGACATGAAATAAGTAACAAGATTTGATGTAGATCAGAGTAACAAGTGATTCATGACTGACTCAGGGATGGCTGACACAATAGAAGGATTTAAGACTGTAGAAATGGCCGACGCAATAGAAGGATTTTCAGGTTGGACATCTTTTTGAACATATTCATGACATGACAACTGTCTTGGAAACACTGACTCAACAACAGGGATCACAGACCGAATTGTAATCTTATAAAGGAGTATGATCAGGAGACAAGTGGTTTTTCCAACCTAGACACAAAGCAAGTGAAAGGGTGTCATGTTCAAAAGTGACTCTTCCACAGAATACCGGTTTAGACACAATTCTTTCCCAATTTTCCCCCCACCATTTCTGGCGAGTACCTCTTTATTTTTACGCAAGATTGAGGAGGATAACATATGCTTGAAATGTAATCTCATCCTTCAGATGAGTCCCTCGGAGTATGTTTAATGAACCCTAAGAAGGAGTGGTTTGATCCCATATGGGCCTTTCAATGTTTGTTTAACGAGTCCATAGAAAGAAAACTCAGGGGTTTTTCATGTTTAGAGAGTCTGAAAAACACTTAAAGAAAAATCTCCCAGTTCCTTTTTCGTAAATTCGTTCAACGAGACCGAAAAAGTGATAAACTATCGCTCATCGAACGTTTTCTTCAAATACTTTAACGAGAATGAAAAGAACAAGGTCGCTCGACAATCCTTTCATGTTTATGGAGTCTGAAAAGAGCTTAAAGAGGACTCCAAGGGGTTCCTTTTTTGTATAACCTTTATGAGTCTGAAAAAGTGATAAAAGTATACTCGGTTGCATTCTCATTGATTTACGAGCATGAGAAAAAACAAATACTAAGCTCGGTAACTTATTCTCATGTATTTACGAGCATGATAAAGAACAAAGACTAATCTCGGGATTGTTTTCATTTTTACACAAGTTTCAAAACAAAACAAAACTATGCTTGGGATAGATTTTAATTTTACACAAGCTTAAAAACTAAACAAAACTATGCTTGGACCTGGTTTCATCTTTACACAAGCTTGAACCAGATGAAACTCTGCTTGGACCTCCCAACGCATGGTTGGTACTTAGTCCCCAGCTTAAGAAACTAGCGGCTCTACTTCATCATGAAGTCCAGAGGATGGAAGTATTGCCCCCCAAGCTTCGTTTCATCCAATGACAAAGGTGGAAGAAATGAAGCTTCAAATACTAGATGAAGGACTAGTCTCAAACAGAGAGGGGGAAAACTATTTCATTTTTTAATGAGCTTGACACAGAAACAACAACTATGCTCGTAACCTCTGTTTCATTTTTTAACGAGGTTGCCACAAAGATGAAAAAAACTATCCTCGTAAGTGGTTTCATTTTTTAATGAGCTTGAAATTAGAAAACTATGCTCACATCTGGTTTCATTTTTTAATGAGCTTGAAATCAGAAAATCATGCTCAAATACCTCTGTTTCATTTTTTAACGAGGTTGCCTCAGAGACGCAAAAAATATCCTTGAAACCTCTGTTTCATTTTTTAACGAGGTTGCCGCAGAGACGCAAAAACTATCCTCGAAACCTCTGTTTCATTTTTTAATGAGGTTGCCGTAGAGACGCAAAAACTATCCTCGAAACCTCTGTTTCATTTTTTAACGAGGTTGCCGCAGAGACGCAAAAACTATCCTCGAAACATCTGCTGGATCATGGATTCCAAGAGGACAATGTTTCGGAATGACACCATGTCAAGGGACAAAACTCGATCATGGCTTCCAAGAGGTCTTCACTGGAGGGAAGAAATACACTCTGGAAGGACACCATGTCGATGGTCAATAAGCATAGCCATAGTATAATACCACACAACCACACTATAATACCACACAATATAACCAGACACCTCAGTATAACGTGTCGCGAGGGGATCGAGTTGGATACCAAGGTGAAGGAAGATAAATATGAGGCTTTGGAAGAGGTATAGGGCTAGTGGTATGTCACAATTGTCAATAACAATGAAACTACGCACATGAATGTCCACTTCCGCCAAAAACCTGTATGTATTGTCGCACATCAGATCACGATACAGAAGAATGCCTGACACTATTAGGGAATATATAGGAGAAGAGAAATCAAAACAATAAAAATTTTTAGTGGATTTCAGCAGAAGCGAAGGATGAAGGAAGAAACATCAACATAGTTACACGCGGAGGAGATAAAACAGGAAATGATGCAGTACGACAAGAGCCAACACAACACCATTGGGTGAAGAAGAATGACGAACCAAGGAAGCAATTCGATGTGCAAAATGAGAAGGATATATTAAAGAAAGCTATACAATAATTCCCGAAGCCAGACATTGCGTCGACATCAACCGCACAACATAGTAAGGAAGTACCAAAGTACAATATGCCTCCATCGTTGGATCACAACAAAGAAACACAACCCCTGGGACAAGTAAGTATGATTAAAGGATTTTTGCAATCATGCATAAAAATACTAAATGATCCATACTCTGTTAAACTATTACAAAATATGCTAGAAAGATATAACATAGAAGCAAAAGGAAGGATAAAGCAGAAAACAGTCAACCATCTACATACAAGGATAGGAACAAGTAGAGAATTCAGGTTGAACACCAACATTGGAGATTTCAACATGGGAGATATTATACTGGATTTAGGATTCGAGGTCAATGTATTACCCAAGAAGACATGGCAATGTAAGGGAGAGACCACATTAGGATATTCACCGGTTCAACTGAAACTAACAAATCAATACAGATTTCTACCAATTGGAAGACTAAAAGGAGTGACAGTAGACCTGGATGGAGTGCAGACTAAATCCAACTTCGAAGTGATCGAGATAGTGGATGGCACAACACCTAACCTAGAATTTATTGGCTTGGATTGGGAGTTTGATAACCAAGCCATAATCAACTTAAAGACGTAGAAAATGACCTTTGAGTGAGGAGAATATAGAGTCATTGTGCCATTGGACCCATTAGAAGGGGAAAGGTTCGTAGAGCCTACTTGCCTAGACCTAGAGGAAATTGACCAATTGTATAGAAAAAATACGTGAGATGAAGATTGCATAAACCCAATTGCAGATGGGGTACTTAGATGGCGAAGCATCACCTCATGTGCGTCAGACTCAGATACAAGCTTAGAAAATTGGCAGCAGAGGTTACACGAAGTCTCCACAAGAAGATGTGCAAGAATAGATTTTGCAGTAAGATGGGTAGGTGCGGAGATAAGGGAACCTTCCAAATTCCATGGGGTGAATGACCTAGAAACATTCTTGACATGGTACGAAGATGAAGTGTTATAAAATTAGAGGCTCTTAGCCCTAGATATAGTACTCAAGGAGACACCTGCGATATGGTGGGGTGCACACAAAGAAGCAGTCAAGGACTGGTACCAATGTAAGCAGTTACTGTGCATTAGGTTTGGCACAACATAAGGAAGAAACCATATGAAGAAATATCATGGGCAGGGGGCACCAACAAAACACTTGGAGAAGTGCATAACACTATAGAAAATGACACCATCGAAGGAATGGCCTCACCATTTCGTGGACACATTAGAAGGCATCCCAACAAACTGGTATACAAACCAAGAACTGCACAGAGGAACTGCGAGCTAGATAGTATTACAACAAAAATTTACAGTCACTTTCTCATTTGAGCATGAGAACCCAAACATAGACACAACGCTTAAACAAATAAGAGAGGTCATATTCATTAAGGAACCAAAAGTTGAACTCATAATAGGAGAACAAAAACAAAACAGACAAATAGTGAAAGAACTACTGTCATGCTACCATGTGCAGGAAGAAGCACCAGATGAAGATGACCTGCACGATATTCAAATTAAGGAAGTTGAAGCGAGAGAGAAGTGGAAGGTCCACCTATGGAATTAGAAGTAATTGTTGTGTCGATCAAGGTGAAGAATGTCAACATCGAGACAATTGAGAATCCCAAAATGGCCAGCATTGGAGACTATTGGGATGATAAAATAGTGGAAAGTATAACAGAGTTACTACGTGAGTACAATGACCTATGCCCAACAATGTTCACAGAAATGAAAGGCATAGTAGGAGAGCTAGGAAAAATGAAGATACCGCTCAGAGCTGAGGCAAGACCAATTAGACAACTGTTGATGATTAAAATTGTCAATGAAGTTTTGCCTGCAAAGTGTTGCTAAAGCCTATTATTATATATATAAAAAACTAAATAATACTAATAGGTTGGACCCCCTTGAACTATTGAAGATCACATCTGTTCACTTTTGATGTTGTGATGATGTGCGACATGGCTTACATGATTGATGAGATGTTGTCGTTATTGGTTATGATTTTATCTTATGAGGTGTTGATTCTTGATGTTACTACAACCTATGCTATTCTATTCTTATCACACCTGCACAACAAGCATGTTAGTGAAATTGCATGAAGGGCAGTTTCAAGAGAGGCAAAATACTAGAACAAATGCAAAGGAAGGGGACTTAGTTTTGCAATATCAGATGCGAATAATTTGAAAGAAATGAGAAACAATTGCAAGGGGAAGATTTTAAATCTATCCTAACTATACTACATGCATGAAAATACTTGACGATTATTGTTAAACCCTAGATAAAAAGTAGATGATTATGGAATTATGATTGAATTACATGTTTAATATGAATATGGTGTGAAATGTTGATGGCACATTTGGCAAGGTGATAGTGCTAATGGTTATGCAATGGATAATTGACCTATGTGGTTGATCTACATATGGTATCTTTGGATAGATTGAATGTCGGTGGCTCATTTGGCAAGGTGGTAGTGCTATTGGTTATGCGAATGGTTGGATTATATGGGGCTTGAATTATGTTATGGCATAAGTCGTGTTGTTGGTTTTTAAATGCTGTGAGGCTTTCGATACATGGTTTGATTAATGGTTAATGTGTTGGCATGTACTGATGAGTTAATTCATTTTGGGTGGAGGTGACGTGCATTTACTGCACGTCACCTTTACTCCTGTTAGCCGCCACCCTAGTCGGGCTATTGTTCGATCTTGTTGTTGTGGTTATGCTCTAGATTTTTAGCAGGGAGGAAACGCTCGACCAACTCTCATTTTAAGGAATTCAATTACAGGTATGTCTTTGTTTTTGGAAATTCTTGACTCTACCCTGGTTATGAAATGATTACTGGATCAAATGTATGGGTTTGTGTTTTCCTAAGTTTTGCAACTGTGTGGAATCTTGTTCTTGAATGAAGAGTGGATGGTTCTTCCTGTAAAATATTGATTTGTGGGAGTTATGGGTCATCCTGGGTGGTCGCTCTCTATTATCTTCACTGGTTTCATTGGAGGGTTTTTTGTTTGTCTTGAGTGGATGGCTATATGAATGCATTTGTCTCTAAACCCAGTCTTTGGTTTTTATGGGGTTAGTAGTTGAAGGTCTTCTGCAGAACTGTGTTGATTTATTTTGGGCATTGGGTGTTTCCAACACTAAGGGCCACAAAGCAAGTGTTCTGTTCTTAAATCAACCCTGTCTTTACCTCATTACTATGGCATGTAAAATGAAGAACACAAGGGTTATACCCTGTGTGCATTAAGTAAAATTTCTGGTCAAAATGGGAACCTCACCTTTTGTTATGGCCCCCTGCCATGGATTGTTACCTATCCATGAATGAATCATGGATCTCTCTGTGTACACACCCTTGGCCTTGAAGTTTCCAACATTACGAGGAGTTGGCTCCGGGTTGGATACAAAGTAGACCCTTAATCCTCCAGTATAGAGTTTTATAGAAGAGTCTATCGTGCCTATCAAGTTTCTACGAGTTATTTTGGTCAATTACTTTGAATGCGGTCTCACCTAGTTGGAAGTATGGCAGTCGTGTTGGTCTGGCATTTGGTTACTGCTCCTGTGATAATAAGGATAAACCTTTCATTGCCAATTGAACTTTCAAAGAACAAAATTACTCTCCTTATAATTAATTCTCAGTATTGTTAATGGAAAAGGCCTTTTCCCCCAATTCGTTTTGATGCGTGGGTATGCGTAGTTTCCAGAGCTTGTTAAGTTTTTTTTTTTTTTTTAACAGTGGCGAATGGTTTGGTTGATACACAGTCACTGGTATTGGCACTAATGATTATTTAGATGATAGTTGGAATTGGTTACAAATGATTTATGTGGCTCATGCATATCGCGTTGTGTGTATGGTTTTGTTGCAAATGAAACAATGGGTGTGGTAACTATGGTTTTCTTTGGGGCCGAATGATTATTGAACCAAATGACTTTGGGAGTTGTATCCTTATGATTGTTGATTGTTTAATTTTGAAATTGCACAACATACTTGATCACCATTGGACAAAGTCGAAGTAATACCATGTTAGGTCGATGACTCAACAACGAATTGAGATATTGTCGTGACTGTGTGTTTGGTTTTGTAAATGGAAACATTGCATCATGTTTTTTGGGTGGCTGTGCACTGTGTATAGTATGGATAGCTTGGGTTTCATAGAGTTTTAATAATTTTTATGGATCATTTGTTATAAAGGGCATGCTGTCGAGACTTTTTCATGGGTGGCCCAGCTCTTTAAGCCACATTGAATTTTTTTTTTTTTTACAGTGGCATAATTACATTGCCTGGGCGAGTTACCCTGTGCATATCTTGTGTCTAAACAGTGGCTATTGGTTGTATGTTTGAATATCAATTTGGGTTGAAATTTGATCTTGGTTCTTTGGTTTCTACCTATATATAGGTTAGCGAATATCATTGCATTTGATGGACCCGATTGCAGTGATAGTGACTTCATTGCTAATTTGAGAACATGTGTTTTTTTTTAGTATTGTGGTGGATTGAAGAAATGCATGGACAATGGTTGATTTTGATAGTTACAGATTGGAAATCAGTACTGTTCGTAAATTGTTTTAAATGTAGAGTGTGTGAATGAAGGGAACATAACCTCTTACAAATTGTGTGGAATACATACCGTCTTGTGATGGCACTGTGTTGGATATTTGATTATTGGACAGTGAACTAGTTAAGTACACAATGATTATTATTTGGTCATGATGATTGTTGGTTGGTGCATCTATTCTTATTGCAGAATGTTTTATGGATCACTTGATTAATTTCATGAACAATAATTGTTCTCCTCCCCTTCCATTATTTCACTTTCCACTAATTACAAACCCTTTCAGCTCCCATATTCATTATTTCCCTCCCTGTTCTGAGATTGATTACGGTCAAGAGAATTTTTGTGTTAAAGCAGATAAAAGTGGCAGTGTATTGCGTGGATTGTAGTGAGGTTTTATTGGTTGCTTTACAGTTGATTGTTGTTTTTATTGAGTAGTAACCATGTATTCTCCCCTTTCATTATATCATATTTTCTCTCAATACAAATCCCTCACATATCTGAGAACCTTTTTCACCCCCCTGCTCATTGATTAATAGTAAAACAATTTGCATGCATTAGATTGCATGAGTCTGATACATTCTAAGCCAAATATATTTCATATTTTTAAGAGTTGTCATGTATGGTTATTTAAAATACTATTTTCTAATTGATCACACATGCAGGATGAGTTTTTTCAGTTGAGGTAGCCATGGCCGAGGAAACAGAGGTAGAGGTAAATAGAACCGAGGCCCAAGAAGGCCCAGGTTCTCCATACATTTTGACGTTGATTCAGAAGAGCTTGGCCAATTGTTTCATGCCAAATTATTCAATTGGATTGGGTAGGGAATAGTCCAACCTAGGCCTGAAAGGCCCCCTTTCCAAGCCCTACAAGCACTTGGTATCCCTGTACCTCCTCATGTCTCATTACAACCCGAGGTCCCTGAAAATCATGGATGGCAGGAGATTGTCCATCCAACAGTCTCCCAACATCGTGGCTGGCCCAACTTGTCTTTTCTTTCTCCTTCGCCTATTAACCCCATTGCCCAAGCTGCCCCTGATCACTTTCCAGTGCAATCCTCCCATGCTAGCAAGAGATTGAAAACCAAGGCACACCATGCACTTGATAAAGGAAAAGTCACTACTTCCCCTTCCTCACCCTCCAATGGCTCTGACAAATTCGTATCTTCTCGGATGCATTTGAGGGACGATTGTCCCCACGTGATCAGTGAAATTATGCCTAAAGGCTTTGCACAACCAAAGGAAAATTCAGGAAAATCAAGAGGTGACAACAAAAATCAAGGAAGGGTTGCATCACAGATTGGAAAATATGGTTTCTAGTTTTTTTATTATATCTATTGTTCTATGACAGTTGACTTTGGGGATCTTTGGACAACATGTTTATTTTTGATATATGAGTATTATTTTGAAATAATTTCAAATTTCATGAGTTTTAATT
>ML793357.1:131350-152554 GCA_009831015.1 Picea engelmannii | reverse complement strand
AACTGACTTACCATAGTATTGAAGGCATTCAAATGCTCTGCCATCGAGTCTCCATCTCTCATCCTCAATTTATATAGCTTCTTTCTCAGGAATAGTTTATTTACCAGGGACTTAGACTGATACAACTTCCCCAAATTTTCCCATAAATCTTTGGCTGTATCTTCCTCTGACACATTTAGTAATACTGAATAGGAGAGACACAGTCGAATTGTGCTCTTTGCCTTCCGATCCGTCTTTTTCCAGTCATCTGCAGAAGTTCCTGTAGGTGCCATACTTGGATCTACCGTGATCCACTGATCTCTGTCCACCAAAAGATCTTCCATCTTGAGCTTCCACAGCTCAAAGATTTTCCCATTAAACTTCTTGATCTCCATCTTCAAATTGCTTGCCATTTCTTTTCACCTGAAAAACAATACCGTGGATCTCCCACTATAACAAGGCTTATCACAGTCCCGAGCCAAACCCTTGATGACAAAGGCATCCACCTGAAGCCAATAAAGCTCTGATACCAAATGTAAATTCTAACCTTGTACAATATCTACTACAAACTGATATTCAGAAAAGAATAGAAAAGATACAATGGCAAATACAGATATTACACAGAGATTTTTCACCTGGAAACCCAAACTGAGAAAAACCAGCATATATTATATTCATACATTGTGTTACATTGTTTACAATACAATATACATATAGGAGCTAGCGGCATCCAAAACCCTAACCCAATGACCTGGATTAGTCCAAAACCCTAATTCCTTAACCGAAAATAGAAAACCATCGGCAAAAACCATGTGCCGAAAAACCACCTAATATCATGTGGTCCCGAAAATATGTCGTCCTGAAAAAAAAAATTCGGGGGTGCTGCCCCCGAATCCCCGCGCGGGGGGCTCCGCCCCCCTGCGCACACATCACAGACGCTTAGACACTACTACTTGTGCAAATAATATAACACATACCCAACAATAGATCCAAATATGCTAAGTGTTGTTGTAGTTGCTGAATTACTTTTTCAAGTTGTGCCACCTGTTGTGGGACTCTTTCTTCGGCCTTTAATTCTATAACTGTCACAGAGAGAAGTGTTGTGTTGACCCTTTCCTTTACTTTGAGTTTCTCAGCGAGCAAATGTTCCTTTTCTTTCTGCAGCTGGACTTTTTCTTCATCCCACTTTGCTTGGAGAGTAAGCTTTTCTCATTCTACAGTACTGCATTGCTCTAAAAGGTCTCCCTGTACTTGTGCTAAATCTTGGGTGGCTTGCGTTGTTTCCTCTTGTGCTCGTCGAAGGAAAGCTTCGACTGTATCAGTAATCCGGTGGAGTTGAGATGACTCATCTCCTAGTTCTGGTGTTTCTAATGGCAGAGGCACAGTGGAAACTGCACGGCTGGACTGTAGTGCCTACTGCACCCCTTGAAGTTCAACCTTAATTCAATTGTATATCTCCTCTTGCTGAGCCTCTTGCTTCTATGTTATCTCCAGTGGAGCACCATTCAATGTTGCTACAATGAAATTGAAGTCATCTGAGGTGAGAGTAGTTTGCATTTTTGTCATAGAGGCTTTCGATTTCTTCCGAGAAGAAGGATTCATGGGGGAAACCTTCCTTTTCTTCAAGGGATCCTCCTCGTCTCTAGGTGGTGTAACCTCATCTTTCTTCTGTTCAAATTTTGAGCCATCTCTCTCTGCCATATCCTCCTTGCTTAGGTGATATGGAAGTAGTCTTTGCTGAGGTATTGTTTACGTCTTGGGCTTCTTCATTCTTCTTTGTCTTGCTAGGTCCAGGTGTATCATGTGCTTCTTCTGGACTGTCAATGTCAGACATCTCCACAGGGTATGATTGAATGAGGAGGTCCGCCAACCAATATTTAGTAATCTATTCTAAGTCCTCCTCTGTCATCTTGTAGTAAGACTGAAGTTTCTTCTTGTGCTCATCAACGCGCGCTGAAATATAAATGAAATGGCGGTCCACTCTGGATTTCATTAAAGGCTGAAACCTGTGGAGAGTATTTGGCATGATGTGAGGCTCAGACTAGATGACTATCTTCAAATGCTTGTAATATGTGTGGAATATGACATTTGACTACCATTTCTTGTTCATGTCACTGGAATACCACAATGTACTGAACTTCATGGCCAAAGGTTCAAAGGGCTCGATGTCCGGGAAGGTCGCACCTTCTGGCATCTCCCATGCGTTGAAAGTGATCAGGATTAGAAGCCAGCTGAAGTGGAATTCATATCCTTGATCTTGCGATTCCTTGCAGTCCTGTTCCAACTGGTTCACGAGGTACTTCACTCAATTCATTTGTAGACACTCCGTGCACTTTCCTGTGAGGTCAACTACAAAACCAGTCACTTGGGTGGGTCAGTTCTTGTGGACTAACTTTCCTGCGATCAATTGACAGGTTAGGTGCACTGCGTCGCTCTAGATAGAAGCTACCTTGTAGCCTCACGTTTCCTTCTCGACATCTCCGTAAGTGTCCTTGATCCTTTGTGCAAGATCTTTGTCCATGGATTTTCCAGGATAGAAATCCTGCGGGTTGGGTCCTTGCATGCTAAGGCCGGTGATTTGATTTATCAACGTCGGATCCACTGTTATGTGACAATTTAACCACAAGTATCTGCCATGGTAACATGACAACAACAACTTGATGCATGCATTCACTTCTTGATGCCTTTTGAAGTGAGGAATCTTCATGACATTGAGTAGTGTGGACTGCACGAGGTTCATAGTCCATGACTGGGGAACTATCTTCGAATTATTTCCCTTTGTTCTGGTTAGGTACTTATGTAGGGTGATCATGTTGTAGACCTTCTTGTCACCGAGGTTGAAGTCACTTAAATTCAATGCTACAATATTTTCTTGGTTTGCGCAAACTGTGCATATCCCTTTCGGGAGGTACGCAGTGACCAAAGCGTACTCAAATTCTCTAGACACACTGTCTCGATTGATTGCACCGCTAAGAGGTGGTAGATAGGTGGGTAAAATGCTCAGAATAAACTTAGCATTTGTGAGATCGTCTCTGTGCTTGATTCACTTTTCATTGGCTAGCCGAGATGGTCCAACTCGAGTAGTGGACACAGACGCTTGCACTGTTCTTGTGGATGAAGCCGGATACCTTCAGACATCGACATGAATTTCTCAGTCATCAAGTCGATCAAAACTTCTTCAACAACATTCTCTGCAGTGCTCAATTCTTTTGACATATGCACTCGGGGTGAACAATCGCGGGTTTGCGGAACAACTTAGACACATTAATGAGATAAAGAGAAAGAGTGCGATGATCACTATATAAACTCGGCTTAGTCCGCGGGCTCAAATTCTCAATTGGAAAAAGTGTTCTCGGTGCATGGCGCGGTGGGATAAATAAGGTGGGATAAATAAGGAACTTGACAACGATTCACTTGCAATGGGTAAGAGCCTCCATTAACTCTTGTTCAGTCTGTTATGGCATGTTCCAATGGTCTGATGACGAACCATGATTTCATTTCTGCCCATTCGGAGCATCGATCGAATGGTTATAATGTCCCCAACGGCTATATTTCTTCGTCATGGTGAAATGCCATGTGTCGCTGCCCTGATATCTCGATGAAGCTCCAATTCTACAACTTTTTTGTCTGTGAAGTTCCCTCTGGAACCTTTTGTAACTTTTTGAACTTATCTCTCTTCTTAATTAGCTTTCTAGCCTTATTTCCTGTGAGTTTCGTCTCGGTAGTTCTTTTTCCATTCTGATTCTTATCTTCTTTGGTTATAGTCACTTCGCGCTATTGATATTCTTCCCTAGTATTCCTAGATAATACTTCATCTTTTTCTGGGATAGGTACTTTGGTCTTCCGTGGGTCTTCTAATGTTCTTGCATCTTTGACATCTGGGTTGCTAGTTTTAAATATATTCGATCAGCTCTCCTGTTCTTCAATCAAGTGTGCGATCCTTATGGTCATGAAATCTTTTAACTCTTGTTTCTTCTGCTCCAAAACTTTTTCTTCTTCTTTTCGTCTGGATTGATCTTTATCAATCCAAGGTTTTCCTAGTAACATGGTAAACGGGGTGCTGTCTTCAATAAATTTAATAATCTCAAAATCTTCTTCTGTCAAAGTTCCATTAGCATTCATAGGTATGCGAGTGAGCTTCCCACATAGGTTTATCAACTTTCCTCTAAATAGTCCTATTCCTCCTAATGAAGGGATCATAGCAGGATTTCCTATGGCTTCCCAAGTTCTTCCTGTCATGATATTCACCTATGTTTCTTCATCTAGAATACTGTCAATGTCAAAGTATCCTATTCTTACTTCAATGCATTCTTTTTTCTTGAATATCACTGATAAGATGACATGTCGGTGGTCATTCAGGGTTTCTTTCATCTATAAAAATAATTTCTCTGATTCTTTCCGGGGTTCTGCCATTTCTAGACTTGCCTTAGGGTTTTTTTTATTCAAATTCATTTCTTCCATCTTAGCAATCATTCTAGGGAAATCCAACACTTCATGGTCCATAGCTTTACAATAAAGACAACCAGGTATTTTCCCGGGGCATTCGTTAGTAAGATGTCCCAATATTATGCAACTATAATAGAGGGTTAATCCTCTCTTTCTTTTAAATGATCCCTAGCCTTTCCGGTACTGCGCACTAGGATCATGGTAGCTAACCTACAAAAAATTATTTCTAGGATCCTGCATCCATTTGTTAGTCCAAACATTCTTTCTATGCATAGGTATAACATATCTTTCACTATTCTTATCAGATCTACTCATATTAAGCCTTCTTTCATATATTAGTGCCCTAGTTTTCAAGCTAGGACAAAACCTATCAAACATACCTAGATCCATACTTTAGAAACAAAAATTTCCACCTATCTTAGTTCTACAGAGCACAAAGCTTCTAGATCTAAAAACATATCACTATTCTTACCTTTATCAGAGCACAAAGCTTGTAGATCTTACCTCTTTTAATAAAAAATTCTCACCTTTTGCCTTTATTAGAGCACAAAGCTTTCAGATCTTGCTTCTTTCCTTCAGATCCAACCTCCTTTCTTCAGACCGAGCTTCTTTATTTAGCATAGAGCTTTATAAATCGAGTAGGATACTGCGCACTCGGGCACATATCTATGCACAGAGATTTCAAAATCTCAGGTCGAATCTTTGCACAAATCTTCTTCTTTCTCAGTTCCCAACAATCACAGTTTCAGGTCCCAACAACAGAATCATTTGTTGGCATAGGGGCAGACCCAGGGTTCAATGCTACAACATCGCACCAACAAAGCCCTAACTACCGAATCTTTCGACAACACTTGCGAAGGAGATGAAGTCTCACCTGAGGTAGAGGTAGGGGTGGTTGCAAGACTCAGGTGTTTGCAACCTTAGATGGGACACAGATATGTGATTGTACTACTTAATAAAGCACTTATCATCGCCAGTTCCTCAATATGCAATCAATATCCACTTCATTGATAAAACATAGCTTCACAACATTCACACTAATCTAATGTATTTAAGCACTTAGCATAGGTAAATAGATCAGATCGAGAAGATCAAGCACTAAGTATAGCCATATAGATCAGATCTAACATTATCACATATAATAAGCACAAAGCATAAGTAGATCTATCTAAATACATCAAATCACTTAGCAAATAACATGTGAGAACATCAAGACAAAGCGCAAAGCAACATAACACAATGTTTACGTGGTTCACCCCCACCCTGGGGCTACATCCACCAACTGTTCTTCTTTATTGTCTTCAGTCAATCAGTTACAAGCACATAGCCTCAAAACCCTTACTCCACACAGGACAAAAGATCTGCGCAGCTTGCTAGATTTCCTTGCATTACAACACTAAGTCTTCCACAATCTGCTACAAGGACCTGCACTTAGCTCTGCAACTCTCTTACAGTCATGCACAAAGCACTTATAGACTCTACTTGCACTTAGAATACATTCACATCACATAGATGCACCACCTCTTATATCTAGACTAAGCGTCTATTTATATATACCAAATAGGCCTAAACATGGGTAAACCCATGGGCCGACATCCTAATCCCATTACATAATCCCAAAAACCCAAAACGGACCCGAAAAGGGGTCGAGATCCCATGATCTCTACTTCGTCTTTCTCTCTTCCTTCGACAGGCTGTCGAAGTCCCAAAATAGGTCAACATGACCAAGAATCTCCCAAAACTTGGTCAAGTTCCAACACTGAGGAAACATAGGTAGAGGTAACTGGAACCGAGGCCCAAGAAGGCCCAGGTTCTCCATACATTTTGACACTGATTCATAATAGCTTGGATAATTTTTTCATGTTGGATTATTAAATTGGATTGGGTAGGGAATAGTCCAACCTCGGCCTGAAAAGCCTCCTTTCCAAGCCCCAAAAGCACCCAGTATCCCTCTACCTCCTCATGTCTCATTGCAACCCGAGGTCCCTTAAAATGATGGATGGAAAGAGACTTTCCACCCGACAGTCTCCCAACATCATGGCTGCCCCAACTTGTCTTTGCCTACTCCTCTGCCTATTAACCCCATTTCCCAAGCTGCCCCTGATCACTCACCAGTGAAATCCTCCTATGCTAGCAAGATATTAAAAAATAAGGCACACCATGCACTTGATAAAGGAAAATACACTGCTGCCCCTTCCTCACCCTCCAATGGATCTGACAAATCCGTGTCTTCCCAGATGCATTTGAGGGACGATTGTTCCCACGTGATCAGTGAAATTAGGCCTAAAGGCTCTGCACAACCAAAGGCAAATTTAGGAAAATCAAGAGGTGACAGAAGCAATCAAGGAAGGGTTGCATCACAGACTGGAAAAAATGGTTTTTAGTTTTTTTTATTATATCTATTGTTCTATGAAAGTTGACTTTGGGGATCTTTGGACAACATGTTTATTTTGGATATATGAGTATTATTTTGAAATAATTTCGAATTTCATGATTTTTAATTGCCAAAAGTGAATATGTTGATGGGGGGCACAATGAGATGTCTTTTGCTTAAATAATGGTTATGTTATGATTGTTATGAACCAAAGGGAGTTACAAGGGGTCCCACCTACTAGTTATTCTTTAATTATGACCCTTAATTATAATTATTAATTTCCCCCCTAACTAAAGTTAGTTGAGTCTTTTAACTAACTTAACTAATGAGTTGGTTCAACTACTTCAACCAATTCTAATTTGTTAAAAGAAAGAAGAAAGGGAGGAACAAGTAAAGGATGGAAGCAAAAGCATGCTAAGATTTTCTCTCTGAGTTATGTTGAGATAGTTCAGTTTTCATTCATTCATATATTCATCAAAGCCTAATTCTCTTTTGTGATAGCATGGTATTATTGTAGACAACAATATTCAGGGCTGAATCAAATCATCCAAACACTTGTTTTTCAGAGGTGTTGATCTATCTTTGATAGTCTGTGTAGACTTGTCTGTTTGTGAATTAATTTTCATGACTGATAAAGGCTATTGTGAAGAGTCGAGTGGGAAACAATCTATGGCAAGCTGATACAAATTTTAGATTTCAGTTTTGGTTTTCTGTCAGAGGTCCTTTTGTATGTTCCATTGGGGATGTCTAAGTTTGACTTTGGTCCAATATTTCTGTATGAGGTTTTATAAAGAAAATGACTCTTTGGTGAATTGGAATGAAATAAAGGATTGCTTTATGTCTCATCTATATTGATTATCATCTTAGTGTCTTTACTTATGTTCTTACACTTATTTCAGCAACTGTTATATTTATAAAATTACATAAAAAGTGAATTTCCAACAAGATTTTTGTTGATAAAAGACTAGCCTAAGCACTCATAATTAATACTTGTGAGTTAGGATGTTATTTTTTGTTGGATATAAACATAGGGTGATATTCCCGTCTACTTTTATTTATCCAAGTAAAGTCTGAAAATGCTTGAGTAAGATCATTTAATATCTTTTCCACAACAACAATGACCATACATACTAAACCCGATATATAAGAAAAAATTCAAAGCTGAGATTGATAGGATGTTGGAGGATAGAATCATAGAACCTGTACAATAATTGGAACGGATAAGCCCTATGGTAGTTCAGGAGAAGAAACAAGGGGGGATATGAATATGTGTCGAATTGAGGAAATTTGAACTATGTGTGCCTACATGACCTGTTCCCTACCCCATTCACAGATGAAGTCTTGGAGAATGTAGGAGGACAAGAAGCTTATTCATTCATTGAAGGATTATTAGGATACCATCAGATAAAGATAACACCAGAAGATTGATACAAGACCACTTTTTCCATAGAATGGGGATCCTATTAGGATACAGTCATGTTGTTTGGACTAAAGAGTGCACCAACAATATTCTCCAAAGTAGTCATAGTTGCATTTAAAGAGTTTATCCACCAATTTCTAGAAGTATATTTGGACGATTGGACGGTCTATAGTATGTTGAAATACCATGTAGAGGTCTTATGACTGATGTTAGAAAGATGCAGGCAATGCTAGATATCATTAAATATCAAGAAGTGCATCTTCAAAACAACATTTGGGATACTATTGGGCCACATAGTATGCAAGCAAGGATTGCTAGTAGATCCTTCCAAGATTGCAGTAATTGTTAACTTGACACCACCAAAAAAAGTTTGTCAATTGAGAGCGACATTAGGACACATAGGATACTACATGAAATTTATAAAGGGGTATGCGCAAATCACTATGCCAATGCAGAAATTGTTAAGGAAAGACACAAAGTTCCAATGGAATGAGGACTGCCAACATGATCTGGATACCCTGAAAGAGAAGATGGTAACCGAACCAATCCTAGTATTCCCATATTGGGAAAAGACATTCTACGTACATGTAGATGCATCGGCCATAACACTTGGAGATATTCTGGTGTAGCCAGGAGCATGAGAATTGGACCATCCTACAATATTTGCTAGCATAAAATTGTCAGAATTAGAGAATAAATACAACACCATGGAGAGGGAAGGATTAGCTATGGTCTACGCGCTTCAAAAGTTCATACATTATTTATTGGGAAAATTTTTCAAGATGTTCACAGACCATTCAAAGCTCAAATACCTCATCAACAAGCCAATGTTGGGGGGGAGGATTTGTAGATGGTTATTGTTGTTTCAAGAATTTGACCTTGAGGTGATATTCAAACCAAGAAATTTGAATGCAGGACCTGGTCATCGGTCGTGGATTACTAATGGAGAAGAACCTATGAATCTAGAGGACAATTTTCCTAACACACAACTATTTTTAGTCCAGATAGCTGATGAATGCTTTGCAGAAATAATCCAGTACTTGAGTATAGGGACTGCACCACATGAATATGACACTGCGCAGAAGAAAACTCTAGTAGTCAAGGTTGTAGACTATTAGTTAATTGCAGGACACTTATACAAAATGGGTGTAGATAGTGTCTTGAGAAGATGTGTTCTAGAACACGAAATACCAAGGATCTTAGTACAATCCCATGAGGGAATAGCAGGAGGACATTATGCAGGAAAATATACCACATAGAAGGCATTGCACGTAGTACTATGGTGGCTGACCATTCACAAAGACTCGAAGGAATACTATCCGAAATGTGATGTATGTCAGAGGGTTGGAAAACTGAATAGAAGGGATGAGATGCCCCTGTGACCACAAGTAACTTTGTAGGTATTTGAAAAATGGGCAATAAACTTTGTGGGACCAATTAACCCACTAACAAAATGGTTAGGATAGAGGTACATTATCATGGCGATGAAATACTTGACAAGATGGGCATAAGAAACACGAGTAAAATATTGTAGTACAGAGACAACAACACACTTTCTATTTGAGAAAGTGTAATATCCCTAAGGCCAAACCCAATTGTAAATGTAAATGAAAATGTACCTAAGCTGGTGAGTTTTCCAACCTCATTTTGTATGCACCTTTCATGGCATAGTGCGTGCATGTACTGCGCAGTGAAATGATGAAGTGTGCACATTCCATGATACCATGCACAACATCTTAAGTGCGCGTGATTCTGAGGCCAACGAGCCTTTGTGTATATGGTATGTTTTATAGGCTATTGAGCCAGTTATTATAAGCTAGGATGCTTATGTTTTGATTAGGCCGAAGAGCCTAGATGTTAAAGGATAGTGCACCTATTTTTGTATATGTCTCATAATTAATATAAAATACATTGTTGCGCACAAACTGACCACGATAAAAGAGATGGGGGACTAAAATCCACTGGTTAGGGAAAGGGAGGGGCTAAGTTAAGGAAAGGGCATAAGCCAAAAAGGAATATTATATCAATATTTCTTAAATATAAAGCATGGATAATTATTTTATCCTAAGTTCTAAAGTTGGGGACAAATGGGCCAAAGTAGATCCCAACATGACAAGTGTCAAGTTGGGGACATGCATACATATTGTTGGAACTTAGTTCATTTCCTATCATCTTTTCCATCATTCTTCCCATGATTCCTTCCATAATTTAGTCATCCAGTCTATCATCCATGAGCATGAACACACCCATTGAGCTATCCTTTGTATCTTCATGACTGTACTTGAACCTGTATCCAAAAACATTTGTGTTTGTGTATTTGGTTAGCTTGGGAGATGGACTGAAGAAGCGGGTTGTTAGGCCCATGGGATATTGAAGAAGCAGGTTGTCAAGCCCATGAGAAATTCTCTGGGTGAGAAAATTGCTAGGGATTGATTTCTTGTAGGTGTTGAACTGCAACTACAGTGCTCTGAGACTTCATGTCTAGCCTGTTGCTGAAGCTCGAAAAGGAAGTGGGGCAACCGAAGGAATGTTGAGCAGAGAAGGGGCACACTTCCTGGGTGGGATAGGCATGTGGGGAATTAGGGACTGTAGGTTGTTAATTTGAGTTGGTACCTTAGACAAAGTCTTTCCTGTTGTCTACGAGCCATTAACCTGGTTAGGAATCCCTTTACCTGGGTGGAGTTTAGTCCCAGCTCGGGGGTGATGCACTGCTGAGAGTGACGAGTAGTGTGGTCTAAGGCTGGGAGGTTTGTGGAAGGTTTGCACACAGTTGGTGATATTATTACAAAGATAAGTGTTAACTGTGTGATAAAATTACATGCTGTATTGTTATTTACGTGTTTATTTTATGGGTTTGTCTCATGTATGTTTATAACTGTCTGAATGTTTATGGGTATTTCCTGTATATGTTGTATGTCTATGTTTACTGTTATTTCAGTGTGAATTCGTGCATTTACGTAATGTATTTGTCTATTATGTGTTATATATAAAGTTTCCACAAGAGTGTTGTGTGTGTATTTTTTAAATGCATGCAGTTAGAAAAATTTACGTGGCATGGCGCAGCTGGATGCTGGGTATGTTACGGTATGTTCCGCAGAGAGAACGTAAGAGTTCTCTCGTGTAGTGTGGCCTTACATGGATGGTCGGGGATGTTACAAATTGGTATCATAGCTACAGGTTTTAAACACTGAGTCTAGATGGGCCGAACAAGTTGGGTTGAAGCGAAATTTCATAGAGGATTTATTTCGAAGTGGCCAAATTTCGAGTTGCAAAGCGTCCAACTACAATATGGTACATAAATTGAGAAATTTGGCCATGTGGTGAGATATCCCTGATTTAATATCTATTCTAGCAAATTCGAACCTAGAATTAGTCAAATTTGAAGTTACAATGAAGCCATGACTGTTGGAGCGAGATTAATAAATAAAATTCTCATTTCGTGAATTGAATTTGGGGAAATTTGTTCTAGAAATGTCAACCCACAATGATTTGTTGTTGTAGAGGTTGAATTGGTGATATCGGGGTGAAATTGAACGAATTTTGTGGTTTCAGAATGTCTATGGTAAATTGGGGAAAAATTTAGGAAAAAGCCCCAATTTCCGCAACGGAATTCACGAGGATTTGATGCACATAAAAGTGAATGTGCATAGGTGGGCACACGAAAAATGCATGATGTGCAGTGAAAAGCTTGTGATAGGTAAAATTCATCACTACATGGAAAGATATTGGCATGCTGGTATGCGCGCTAAATTTCGGTGCCGCATGGGAAAATGTTAGTGTGCAGTTGGGCGCACTAAATTTTGGTACCGCATAGAAAAATAGTGGTTTTCTGCTGTGTGCGCTAAATTTTGGCGCCACGCAGGAAAATGTTGGTGTGCGGGTGCGCATGCTAAATTTGGCATTGTGCAGTGTGCATACGCATAATAAGTGTGTGCGGTGTGTACATTCATAATAATGACACGCATGGTGTACGTAGTATTGGCACAACGTAGTGGAGTTTGGTCGCTGCGCACGCAATATGGGTATATGTTGTTGTGTGAT
The DNA here is from genome assembly GCA_009831015.1 of Picea engelmannii. Classification (NCBI taxonomy): domain Eukaryota; kingdom Viridiplantae; phylum Streptophyta; class Pinopsida; order Pinales; family Pinaceae; genus Picea; species Picea engelmannii. The sequence goes on along the minus strand of ML793357.1, from coordinate 140,294 downwards.
AGTTTAGTTAGTGGTGCACGTAGAGTTTTAGTGTGCGATGGAGACATACTAAACTCTGGCATGGTGCAATGCATAGAGTATAATGCGTGTGGAATACCAGCGCATGATACAAAAACTGCACGCAAGAGGTAATAGTACAAGAACCAAAACTTCATGTGATGGATATTGGCGCGTGACATAAAAGTAGTGCGCACAAGTTATTGGCGCGACAGAGAAGTGATACTCAATGGTTTTAAGGTGCGCGAAGCTCGATTTACCTTGTGTTGTTGTTGTGCATGGTAAATATGGGTTTACAGGTTGATATATGTGCACGCAAAGTTGTTTGAAGGGTGAACAACAACAAAAAACTAGTGATTTTCTGCGACGATTTATATCATTTGAACGTCATCTTTTTGCAGTGCGTTTTTGAGGCCCTTAAGAGTGTTTTTAACAACTCAAAAACCACGAGATAGAGGTGTACCAAGGTTACACTTTATTTTTTTAGCTCAAATAAAAAATATCGGATAGATCTTTCTAATGGTGTAAACTATTCGTCAAACAGATCTTTTTTGAGAAAGTTACAACCCAAACAGTGGAGGGTAAATTTTATGACCCAACTAACTTAAAAGGGCCATAACTTTCTTCTCCTGAATCAGATTGAGGTGCAGGAGCAGTCAATTGAAATATATTTAACCTTAGAATACAATCCCAGAGTTCAATTAAATTTCTGGGCATGTTAAAAGTGTTTAATATGGAAAATAAGGAACTTGTAGCATTCCTGACCAAAAACACAAATTGGCCTAGAACTTCAGCAGGTTGTAACTAGCAGCCCAGAACCCAGAATGAGGTGAAACTTGGTCAGAATGTACATAATATGTTATGTATAAACCCAATTGAGATCATACAAAATTTTCAATGCAGTAAGTGCAAGAATGCACAATTACAGCGCATAATTGCGCCAAGTGGAAGTATGAACAAAAAAGTTAATGAGAAAATTTCAAATAGCCATAACTTTCTGCTCAAGACTCGGAATTGAGCATGTGAGCAGGCATTGGAAAGGTCTTGGAAAGTGGAATATAATTATCCACCCAAAAAATTTATTTGAGCATTCAATGTTTTGGGAAATCAGAAGAAATATATCTGATATGTTATTGAACCAAAATGGTTCATATTTTTCATGAAATTGCTGAAACAATTAGTCTAACAAAGTTTTGTTTGCAGAGTTAACAACAACCAGATCAGATCAAGATCAGTGAACATTCCATAGGAATGGAAGAGGCATAGGGGACTTATGTTAGATAATCCAAAATACAAATATCATAGGTTATAAAGTTAGAATAAAATGATTATTAATTTAGAATATTAAATTAATAATCTAGAATATTTGATTAATAAATGTAGACTTTTAGAAATAAATTATTGTTGTAAAATATATGACTCTAGAGAGGTGACATATCTTAGGCTCTAAAATATGAGTATTGTTTTAAGATTGTTAAGATAGAATTTATTGTAAATGGACACTTGTTTATTTAATAAGTGATCCATATCTTGAGTTTGTTAGGACATTTAGCTTATATATAGCTCATTGCAAGAGTATTGAGTTGTTCGGGTGTAAACTCTTGCAAAGTTTATTATGTAATTTCTTTTCTTATTAATAAAAGTGTGTCTGAGGACACTTCGGCCATTATTGTGGTATCATAGCTCCAGTAATGTTGCTGAACCGAAGAAGAGATTAGCTGATCTGAGGAAGAGATCCTAGGGTTATAGACCAAGAAAAGTCGACGCATACTCTGTCAGTAAATTGGCAGTTATTGTTCAAATTGTTTTAAAAAAAAGGAAAAGAAATTGTTTTTACTTTCAGATTTCAGTCATTAGACTCAGACAAATTGATTTTGCAAATTGCAAATACTGAAAATTGACAAATTTTTCCATGGCGAATTAGTTTCTGGCAAAGTAATTTCTTGTATTAAACAATCAGTCTTCTGCCATTAAACCCTGTGTAATTTCTGAGTAATTTTTGGTGAATTAATTATCACTGTTATAAATTATCACTTTTATAAGCATTTAGATTCAACGTGATCTCTGTGGGCGCGCGATTCAACATCAAAATTCCTCCAAATTTCACGAAATTGACTCAATCGCCACACATTTCACAATCCCTTAAGAACTCTTGGATTTGACAGAAAGTCTTATTTTCATATCCTCTGCAACTACATCAATAAATTCTTCAGTGTTTAGGTAGTGCTCCCTCGAAAACTTGGAACTGTGAATGATTAGTGCCAAATCTTTTGTCATTTTTCTAGCCTCAACAGTTCCTATACAAGCAACTTCCAATTTCTTAGAAAATTCAAGTATCCTTGCATTTTCGTCCAGTTTTGCCCTGTGTGCAAGCCCGCGTGTCCATGTAAAGATAGAGGCAATGATGTTCGTGCTATTTTCACCTCCCTTTTGATCTACACAAAAATGCTGAGTAATAGTGCCATGAATATCAACAACTTACAACTAGGAGGATGAGATCAGAGGAATGGATGTCCATTTGGGCATTGAAGGAACAAACTCCAATGGACATGGAGAAGAAAGGGATGAAAACATGAATATGGTAGAGACCATTAAAAATTTGCAGAAGGATGTCCAAAGCCATACAACTGATAATGAAAGGCTTATGAGAGACAAGGAGCAACAAGATGAATTCAACATGAAGTTATTGGAGAGATTGAACATAATAGAAAAGAAATTGGATAAGGAGAGTGGCTCAAGGAAATCTAGAAATCACAGGTCTCATGATGAGAAAAGAAAAGCAAGAAGTGTTAGCAGACATCACCATCACTCCCCGAAGCATTCCAATAAGAGGGCACACAACAGCTCAAGTCCATCCCCTGTCAAAAAGCATAAGAGGTCTGGGGTGGATGAGCTACGAGGAGAAATGAACAAAATCAAACCTCCTACTTTTGATGGTGAGCACAAAAAGGATGAAGATGAAAAGACATGGCTTCTGGGCATGACAAAGTATTTTCAATTACATAATTATTCTTCTCATGCAGAAGGTAGAATTTCTATCTATCAAGTCAAGGGAAAGACATCCATGTGGTGGGATCAACTTGTGCAGGTGCAACACATTAAAGAGAAAAGTGTTACTTGGAGGGAATTCAAGAAGTATTTTGAGAAGAAATACTTGACTAAGAGATACTATGACAAGAAAATGAGAGAGTTCTTTGAACTCAAGCTTGGAAGTATGACCATAGATGAATATGAGAGAAGGTTTTTAGAACTGTAGAAGTATGTCTCTTTCATCAAGGATGAGATAGTTAATATTGAGAGGTATTTGAGTGGATTTCCATCCTTCATCAGTGACAAAATATAGTATGATGATCCAAAGACATTGGAGGAGACCATAAGGCGAGATAAATTCATTTATGAATAACAGAAAACAAGGCCAACTTTCCAAAAACCTTGGGAAGACAAAAAGAAGTTCAACATGGATCAGAGGAAGTAGGGATCTAAGCCTCCATTCTTCAGAAATAATACTCAGAGACAAAAAACTCCTAGAGAACCCATAACAATTGAGACAGGGGGTCAAAGGCCAAGGAAAACACCTATTCAATGTTGGGGTTGTAAAGGAGATCACATGTACAGAGATTGTCATCACAGAGGTGAAAAAGGGAGAACTGTTCACAATGTACAACAAGTTGAAATAGTGGAGGACATGGGCATAAATGTACCCAGGATCTATGTAGCCCTGGACAACAAGAAATAAGAGTACCAATCACATATGATTGAAGTGGAAGGTATGATCAACAACCAGACCATTTCTATTTTAATTGATTCAGGAGCTAGTCATAGTTATATAGATCCTAATATGGTGGAAAGTTTGCATTTTCCAAGAAGCAAGCATGGAAAATCTTGGTTGGTGCAGCTGGCTGCACTAGCCAAAAGAAAAGTTAATGAGATGGTTAATTCATGCCTCATGGACATGAATGGAATGAACAGCAAGGCAAATTTGAACATCTTGCCTTTAGGTTCCTATGATTTTCTAATTGGGATGGATTGGTTGGACCAACATCATGCTCTCTTAGACTATCATAACAACGCATTTTCTTGCTTGGATGAGGAAGGGAAACTAAGGAAAGTGCAGGGAATTCCCAGGGTAGTAACCATCAGAGAAATTTTAGCATTGCAACTGAAGAAATGTTACAGGAAAGGGTGTCAAATATTTGCAACACATATGGAAGAGACACCTAGAGATAAGGTGCCAAATTTGGAAGATCATGCAGTCTTGGAAGAATTTTAATATGTGTTTAAGGAGGTACCATGACTACCCCCAAAGAGAGATATTGATTTCTCTATAAATTTAATGCATGGAGCAGCCCCAATGTCAAAGACTCCTTACATAATGAGTACACCAAAGATGAAGGAGTTGCAAATGAAGATTGAAGAAGTTATGAAGAAGGGGTATATACACCCAAGTGTGTCACCTTGGGGTGCCCCAGTCTTGTTCGTGAAGAAGAAAAATGGAACATTAAGATTGTGCATTGATTTCAGACAGTTGAATAAAGTGATTGTTAAGAACAAGTATCCTCTGCCAAGGATTGATGATATTTTTGATCAATTGAAGGATGCAAATATATTTTCAAAGATATATCTTAGGTAAGAATTAAAGAGGAAGATATTAGCAAGACCACCTTCAGGACAAGGTATGGTCATTATGAGTTTATAGTGGTGCCATTTGGGTTGTCAAATGCACCAATTGTTTTCATGTGCTTAATGAATGGTGTTTTCCAAGAATATTTATACAAGTTTGTCATTGTCTTTTTGGATGACATCCTTATATACTCTAAGTCAAAAGAAGATCATGAACATCATTTGAGGATGGTGTTGCAAGTATTAAGGGAGCATCAGTTGTATGCCAACTTGAGTAAGTGCTCATTTTGTCAGAAGCAAATTCACTATTTGGGGCATATCATTTCAAAGGATGGGATAACAGTGGATCCTGAGAAGATAGAAGCCATTAGAGAATGGTCAACTTCAAATAATGTGATAGAGGTCAGATCATTCATGGGCCTTGCAGGATACTACAAGATATTTATTGAAGGATTCTCAAAGATTGCACACCCAATCACTTCCTTGCAAAGAAAGGGTGTGAAGTTTCAGTGGACATTGGATTGTGAAAAGAGTATCCAACACTTGAAACAGTTATTAACAAGTGCTTCAATACTAAGGATTTCAGACCCAAATGAAGACTTCATTGTCTGCACAGATGCATGTAAAGAGGGACTTGGTGGAGTCCTCAGTCAAAATGGGTTTGTTATATGTTATGAGTCAAGGAAGTTAAAGGAGCATGAAAGACACTATGCCACTCATGATTTGGAGTTGGAAACCATAGTGCATGCCTTGAGGAAATGGAGACACTACCTCATGGGGAAAAGGTTTGAGCTAAGAACAAACCATAATGGTCTGAAATATTTATTTGATCAACCAACTCTAAATGTTAGGCAAAGCAGATGGTTAGAATTTCTGGGCAAATATGACTTTGATATAAAGCATATCAAGGGGAAAGAGAACAAAGTGGCTAATGCACTCAAGAGAAGAGTGCATGAAATGCATGCTATAGACATTAGCATGTGCCAATCATATTTAAAACCTAGAATTATAGAGGCTTCCAAATCAAATTTGCAATACAAGGAATTAGTGGAAAAATTACAGCAAGGTATTTTGCAGCATAAAATTGAGGAATACAAGCTAGATAATGATGACATTCTCATGTACAGGGGAATAATTTATGTACCAAATTCTCAGGAATTGAAAAGTTTGATATTGAGATAAATGCATAATGTACCTTATACTGGGCACCCAGGATATCAGAAAACTATTGTAGCTGTCAAGAGAAAATATTATTGGCCAAGCATGAAGAAAGAGGTTGCTGATTTTATTGCTAGATGTTTGGAATGTCAAAAATTAAAGGCTGAGCATAGACACCCAGCTAGTTTTCTACAACCATTACCCATTCCTGAGTGGAAATGGGAAGTTGTAACCATGGATTTCATCACTAAATTGCCTAGAACAAACAAGCAACATGATTCTATCATGGTGGGGGTGGATAAGATTACTAAAGCTGCCCATTTTGTTCCAATTAAGCTCACTCACAAGGGAATGAACATTGATGATGTTTATATGAAAGAAATTGCTATATTACATGGCATACCCAAGACAATTTTGTCTGACAGAGATCCAAAATTTACCTCAAAATTTTGGAAGGGATTATGTAATGGATTTGGAACAAATTTGAATTTTAGTACAACTTATCATCCATAATCAGATGGACAAACAGAGAGGGTGAATCAAGTGATTGAAGATATGTTGAGGATGTATGTGATGGATAAACCATCAAAATGGGAAGACTACCTACAATTGGTAGAGTTTTCTTATAACAATGGGTACCAAGCATCTCTAAATATGAGCCCATTTGAGGCACTTTATGGCAGAAAGTGAAACACACCAGTAAGATGGGATAAACCAATAGAAAAAGTAGTGGTTGGGCCAGATTTTCTCAGGGAAATGGAGGACTAAATGATAAAAATAAAACAAAATTTAAAGGCTGCCCAAGACAGGAAGAAAATCTATGCCGATAAAGGCATAACTCACAGGGAATTTAAAGTGGGTGACCATGTATTCTTGAAAGTGAAGGCCAACACAAGTTCCTTGAAGTTGGGAAATTGTTCAAAGTTGGAAGCTCACTATTGTGAGCCATTTGAAATCCTAGAGAGGATCGGTCCAATTGCTTATATGATTGCATTGCCTGAATCTACATCTATTCATAATGTATTCCATGTATCTTTTCTCAAGAAATATATACCTGATGCTAATCATGTTATTTATTGGAATGTGATTCTGATGGAACAAGAAGGCGCTTTCCAAGTGCATCCAGTATGCATTATGGACCGAAAAATCAAATAGCTCCAGAATCGAGCCATAGGGCTTGTAAAGGTCCAATGGATCTAGTACAGTCCTGAGGACGCTACTTGGGAACATGAGGATGCAATGCGGCCAAAATACCCACATCTTTTTGAGGATTTTTGAAATTTTGTTGTACATGGGTACATGATGCACTGAGGATAGTGCATAAATAAGGGGAGGGGATTATAATATCCCTAAGGTCGAACCCAATTGTAAATGTAAATGCAAATGTACTTAAGATGGTGAGTTGTCCGACATCATTTTGTATGCACCTTTCATGGCATAGTGCATGCATGTACTGCACAGTGAAATGATGAAGTGTGCACATTCGAGGATACTGCGCGCATCATCTTAAGTGTGCACAATTGTGAGGCTAGGGAGCATTTTTGTATATGGTATGTTTTATAGGATGGTGATCCAGTTATTATAATCTAGGATGCTTATGTTTTGATTAGGCCGGAGAGTCTAGATGTTAAAGGTTAGTGCACCTATTTTTGTATATGTCTCATAATTAATATAAAATACATCGCTGCGTGCATATCGACCACGATAAAAGAGATGGGGGAATAAACTCCACTGGTTAGGGAAAGGGAGGGGCTAAGTTAAGGAAAGGGGATAACCTACGGAGCTTAAGCCAAAAAGGAATATTATATTAATATTTCTTAAATATAAAGTATGGATAATTATTTTATCCTAAGTTCTAAAGTTGGGGACAAGTGGGCCAAAGTAGCTCCCAATATGACAAGTGTCAAGTTGGGGACACACATACATATTGTTGGGACTTAGCTCATTTCCTATCATTTTTTCCATCATTCTTCCCATGATTACTTCCATTATTCAGTCATCCAGTCAATCATCCATGAGCATGCACACACCCATTGAGCTATCCTTTGTATCTTCATGACTGTACCTGAACCTGTATCCATAGCCATTTGTGTTGGTGTACCTGGTTAGCTTGGGAGATGGACTAAAGAAGTGGGTTGTCAGGCCCATGGGATATTGAAGAGGTGGGTTATTAGGCTCGTGAGCAATTCTTTGGGTGAGAGAATTGTTGGGGATTGATTTCCTGAAGGTATTGTATTGCAACTACAGTGCTCTAAAATTTCCTGTCTGGCCTGTTGCTGAAGCTTAGAAAGGAAGTGGGGCAGTCGAAGGACTATTGAGCAGAGAAGGGGCACACTTCCTGGGTGGGACAGACATGTGAGGAATGAGGGACTGTAGGTTGTTAGTTTGAGTTGGCACCTTAGACAGAGTCTTTCTTATTGTCTACGAGCCATTAGCCTGGTTAGGAATCCCTTTACCTGGGTGGAGTTTAGTCCCAGCTTGGGGGTGACCCACTACTGAAAGTGATGAGCAGTGTGGTCTAAGGCTGCGAGGTTCTTGGAAGGTCTGCATGCAGTTGGTGATATTCTTACAAAGATAAGTGTTAATTGTGTGATAAAATTACATGCTACATTGTTATTTATGTGTTCATTTTATGGGTTTATCTCATGTGTGTTTATAACTATTTGAATGTTTATGGGTATTTCTTGTATATGCTGCATGTCTATGTTTACTATTATTTCAGTGTGAATTCATGCATTTACGTAATGTACTTGTCTGTTATGTGTTATATATAAAGCTTCCGCAAGAGTGTTGTGTGTGTATGTTTTAAATGCACATAGTTAGAAACATTTACGTGGCATCGCTCAGTTGGATGTTGGGTATGTTATAGTATGTTCTAAAGAGAGAATGTAAGAGTTCTCTGGCATAGCGTGGCCCGACATGGATGGCCAGGGACATTACAACAAGTGATCACTAGATTTGGTTGCTCGAGGATTTTTATGAGTGACCTGTTGATACTGAGAGGGGGGTGAATTAGTTTCAAGTACAATTTAAAAATGCTTTCAATTTATACTTAAACCATTCAAATATATCCAATGAGAAATGAACAATAGTATAAGAGTTACACCAATACACCACAATACACCATGCACAATATATGAGAAATAATCAATAGTTATTGTTCAAGGGA
>ML793357.1:65803-126681 GCA_009831015.1 Picea engelmannii | reverse complement strand
ACTTCTTATTTCCTCTGAAATTCAACTTGTATCAAAATGAATGTATAATGATGTTTATTTATACCATTTATGTCACTTCATTTTAACATTAGGTCCGACCTGATACTTTCTTATTTTGTAATTCTTTTCTTTAATTATCTTCACGGCCTACATGTACTTCCTTCTTCAATTCACTTTGTCATCTTCAAAAATTCATTTCTCCTCAACCATGAGGATCCACATGACGTGCCACATACCACCAGAAACAACATGATGTATACTATCCATTCATGGGTGTTGTATATGCATGTACATTGTCCTTCATGTCCAAATACCTTTATCAATCTTGCAGTCCAAAACCCATGACTAGGGTTGACATCAATGACAACAACCAATATTCCAACATGACTAAGGAAATCACTTTATCAACAAAACTATTAAGGCTATGATTGAGGAGTTTGAATTTTATCATAAAAAAAGTACACCATATCACCCTCAAGCAAATGGAACAGTAGAAGCCTCTAAAAAAATCCTTGAAAATGTACTGATGAAGATCTGCAACGTTAATAGGGATGATTGGGACCATAAGATACCGATAATATTGTGGGAATATAGGACCACGTGAAAAAAATTGACAGGACTGACACCATTTAGATTGGTGTATGGAAAATAAGAAGTAGTGCCATTATAATTTTTGGTACCAAGTCTACACATAATAGCAATTACAAACATGACGGAACGAGGCACAATACAGGAAAGGTTAAATCAACTGATGATCATGGAGGAAGACAAGATTCTAGCAGGGTTTCACCAAGAAGTCCAGAAAGAAAGGGACAAAGCTTAGCATGACAGACATATCACGAGAAAGGATTTCTAGGAAGGAGACTTAGTCTTGATGTATGACAGTAAATCCCTTCAGCATCCAGGAAAACTCAGAATGCATTAGTTAGGACCATACAAAGTGAAGACTGTCACAGATGAGGGAGTTGTACAGTTGAAGGATTTAGGAGGAAAAATACTTAGAGGGAGGATTAATGGGAGCCTACTAAAGTTGTATAGGGACACTTGACCTCCTGGCACTTAAAAAAAAAAAGAAAAAAAAAACACAGAAGAGATACCGTGTCGAACATCAAAAGATAACAATAGAGGCATCATGCATCGAAAAGAGAGTGAGCGTGCACACTCAGAAATGCCAGCATGATAGAGAAAAAGGCCAACAGTCACTACAAAGCAGGAAACAATGTGAAAGAGGAAATAATGGGAAATAAGGGTACAATAAATAACCACCAATGAACGAAAACTATCAAAATTAAATGACAAAAAATGATTGATGGGACGTCGCATTAATCATGATAACTAGCGACGGAAAGGGAAATCAATGTCAAGTACATGGGAAGCGCCAATTCAATTAAAACAAAAATTGGGTAACGCATCCAAGAAGCTTCACACTATTCCTATATAAGATAGTACGTGGGACTGGGAACGTTATTGTGCAATTGAGAAAAGCATAAGTCATAGAATATACAAAGCTAAGAGCAAAGTTTTCATAGGTAACATAGGCCACTAAAATCGAAGGACAACACCCTCAACACCATGACACCACCCAAATAGGGAGAACTGAGCTAGATGGGCAGATGACCTCGAAGCAAAGCCATATCACCACTGCAAGCACAAGAAAGTGAACACCAAACACTTGAGCCTCCATAACTCGTCAATGTGGATGAAATCTCGTCGCCAGATATGACACCAAGAAGTGCCATACTTGTCGTGGAGGAGACCCAATATACAACACCAATGGGCATGGACATTGATGTACCAGAAGGGGGACATGAAAAATAGGATGAGGATGCAAGCAATCATTCACACCCCAAAAACCTTGAAGAAGGCCCAAGAGTTAATGGGATAGTCCCGAATCGAGAAGAAACAACCACGCCAGAAAGATCATAGACAACCATGCTAGAACAACCACAGGAGGGCACAGTGGAAGATGTCACTGTTCGACCAAATGAGTATGCCTACGAGCAAACAATGGAGGCTGGAACCTCGAGTCAACCACCACAGCGAAAGAGAAAACATGCAGTACCAAGGTCACCGCACAGGCAGGCTGCCACAACCATTGTCTTGCCGCACATTCCAAAAGGGGTACGTATCGCAGGAAACATGCTAGGTCACATGGAGAAATTGAGGTACTCATACCATGACGTGACGAACATGGACAATTTCCCAAATTTTTCCAAGATATTTTACCTACAGACTGTGGGTATACGACACTTTCGTGAACCAATTAACCAACCAGTCTAGTGGGTAGCCGGACTGGCCAAAAATGGGATTCTAGACCTGTTGGACATCCCGCACTTTGGGAGAGGCCAATACGCAAACAACTGTGTCAAGCAACTAATGGAAGTCACCCATGGAGGATACTTGTGGTTGGAATAGATTGTCTCAATAGACATAGATATCATTACACACATCACAAGGATTCCATCACCGGGGGAGGAACTTGCACAATTCCTAGATGAAAAAACTAAGGAGAAGGCATTGGCCGAGGAAATGAAGAAGAAATATGGTATAGAAAGGGGGTCACACAAAATCATAGTCAAGCATATTAGTGATGCAATGACAAGGATGGCCACATAAATCATGGCATGCAAGTTACTTAGAAAATTATGCAAGGATGAATTCCCTACCGGGGTTGGCACAATTGCAACATAGTGTGTGGAGGGCACCACACTCAGCTGGGCCCCATATTTATTGAATTTGTTCCTAGATGACTGCAAAGATGCACAGGACTCAGGGACATAGTTTCACTATTCATGGTTACTCATACTGATCGCTTTGATCAGATGGAAGGAGCCCAGGTATGCATTCTTTGGCATAATACCCAATCCATGCCATGCAGCATGCTACCTATCACTGTGGTGCACATTAGATACCAAGAACATAAAGGTGAATGCAACCATATTCAAAGGATATTATGAAGACCCACATGAGAGAATTGCCAATACTTGGAGAGTTAAACTAGAAACAATCGCACATTATCAGGGCTTAGCGAAATTCAAAGCGACTAGACATGCAATGTGGATCCAAGCATGAAAGGATCCAAAAAACCAGTGGCTACAACTACGCTACTACATCAAGGAGGAGTACATAGAGATGGCCATCAAGGATTGGAATGATGACTGGAGGATTCTAGTCCTGAACTAGGAAATGCCTGCAGGAATGGAGGAGGAGGAAAAGCAGGAACAAACACATGTAGAAGAGATAAAAGTGGCTAAGAAGCCAAGGACAGGTCAGAACAAGGCACAAAAAAACAAAAGGGGGGCATCCAAGAAGAACAACACCCAGGCGAGGAACAAGAACAACACCCAGGTAGGGAAGAATAACAACACCCAGGCACTGTAGCTATAGGAAAAACAAGCTTAGGCAACACAAGGAACCACCTCGAGTGCTACTCAGCAGGATAAAGGCCAGACGAAGAGGCCATTCATCCAAACGGGCGGTGCGTACAAGAAATATAAGTTGCACAGAATGCCCCCAAAATACACGATCACAGAGGATGATGTGGACCTTGTGGCTCAAATAGTCTAGGATCGCACAATAGAGGATTTTGACAATGCTCAATGACAAAGGGACATGATTGAGGAGGAGTTGGCATACATGAAATAGCTCCTACAACAACTCAAAGAAGCATAGACAACCGACAACAACGTAGGAATAGTCCCATAAACATCACAGATAGGAGGGGAGGCTGGATCAAGTGAGTAGGACAAGATCGAGACGACAACACAACGAAGCTCGAGATTTCACATCACACCAAACATGCTGCACATGGATGAAATCATGGGGCAGACACCCCTAAAGGATTTGGCCCAAATACAATTGGTAATTACATGTATACCAACCAAGGCCTTCTATAAAATGAAAGTCAACATCGTGCAAGAGGTACAGTCACGTGTATGCACAGACACAGTAGAATTGCAACAAAGAAGGGATCAAGACTAGTTGGAATTGGTACTTGAGCAGGCTAATCTTGAGACCAAAGATGAAAAAGACCACATGGATAGGTTGGAGAAGGAATTGGATGTAGCCTATGAGAAAATCCCAAATATCACGTAGAATATAGAACTCACATCGATGCAGAAGATTGATCATATTGTGCAGATAATCGATCAATACAAGCAGGATATTGAGCACCTCCGAGAACAGCTCATACCTACCACTCTAGAAGAAGTGAAGGAGAGAGAAAGAAGGAGGCAACAACACAGATAAAGGAGATAGAACAATAAGTCCATGCAACGACTAATTTGTTCGAAAAGGAAACAAATCTACGGATGAATATGGAAGAGGATAAATATGTCCAACAGTGGGACTAGGAAGAAGAAAGGATAAGAGTATCTATCCAGGACCTCAAGCAGAGGAAGATGACAATGCTGATCACAAAGCACATCAATAGAGTGCAAGATATGAAGAAACTGTAGGCATAACTCATAGTCATGCAGAAATAGAAGAAGGAGCACCAAGTTCAAATGGAATTTCTCCAGGAGCGGGCAACAAAGGTCATTGCGCAAGTGGAAGATGCAAAGAATAACATGACACAAACTCAGGCATAATGCGCAAAGATGATTAGTGATGATATTACAGTGCAGGTATTGGACACACTCAAAGAGAAGATCCCACAGGCCCAAACACAAGAAAATGAGTTCACATATAAGTTCCAGGCAATCGGAGGAGAGATTAACAAAGCACAAAAGGTTTAGGTGGCTCAGGATGAGCCACATGTCAGTGTTGGGGGCCTGTTGGATGCAGGCCGAATTAGAAAGAAAGGTTATTTTTGGAAAACAAGCATGCAAGAGGGAAAAGATAGATGTAAGGAAGAGAAACACATGTGCATGCATGGAAGACCTAACGACACTAGGGTTAGGGTTTTTGTAATGCATTGTAATGGCTGGTGAGCTGAAAATATAAATAAGTAGCACTTAGAAGAGAGGGGAGACACACAGAGAGGGAAAGAGAGCCAAGGACAATAAGAGAGAGAACTATAAGAGTTGGATGGCCCATTAATCTGGTGAGATAAGGGAGGAGTGAGAGACTTGATCCTGAGGGTTAGATCACAGGATGAGGATCCTGGTACGATATAGTCAACCTCGCAGGGATCGAGGAGCCTGTGGGAGAGAGGAGGAACTAAGACTGTATCCATGCGTGACATGATATATTTCTAAACTATAATATAATCTTGAGAGCCAAATATTTGTAGACGTAGCCCAAGAGGGGGTGAACCACGATAGAATTTTGTTATGTCACTGAATGAATGCGTATTTGTGTCTGATTAGTTGATAAATGTTGAATGAATGAAGTAACTAGGGAGATCTAGTATTTTACATGCATGCATAGAATAATTGTTATAACAAGATGTTAAATGGAATGAATAAAGGTTATGACACACAAACATAGATCTCTCTCAATCTCAATTTGCAAACACCTGAGTATTGCAGCCACCCATAGAGCTATCTCAGGTGAGACTACACAGTGCACTCTGTGCACTGTGTTTCCTTTTGGGTTACGAGAGGGGCCGATAGTCTTTAAGGGATTTTTTTGGGAAGCTTCTTAGTTCTGAACCATGTTCAAAATGTAAGGGTCAATTGTTACCCATGATTTTGGTTATCATGATGGTGTATTAATGATGGTGTACTCAGGCTCTTCATAAGAAATTTCTCCTGAGAAAAGTTACTTTCATCTCTTCCCAGAAAACTCACTTTTGAAGAGGGTTTGCAGGCTGCTAATATATTAGGGTGCAAGAATGAACCATTCTCGCAGGTTGCCTTAAGCCAGGGTGTGAACTTCTCGCACTGTTTTGAATAGCTAGGGTGTGAACTCATTCTAAAGCTTGGAAAAAGGTGGATTCTCGATGGTTCTAGAAGAGAATCTTCTAGAAGAATGGATTGGCGTTCGAATGGTTATCCTTGTACTGGATTCCCTGATATTGTGGGATCATTCTTATCTAAGTAACCATCTCATTCTCTCCTATATATTGAGGGAATTCTCATGGAAAAGGTTAAGCAAGATTCATTGGAGAATTGGTAAAAGAATTGTGTGAAGGACTTAGCTTGAACAGGAGCTTGGAGACTCTAGTAGGTCTATCAAGAGGATTTGATCTCCTTCATACAAGGATTGAGCAAGTGTGTGTGTTGGAGCCAAGAGCCACTGAAAGGGAGCTTGTGACATCAAGGCGATCAGGTTGTAATGTTCTACTTTCAATTAATATGATACAACGGCATGTCCCTTTCCCATAAAGCTATTCTTACTTTATTGTGTAATTCCTTGATCATACACATAAGTTGACAGTTGAATATATTTTTCTATCTTCACTTTGGTTGGTTTGTGTTGTCTTGGTCTTGACTTCACGAGAGCACTGGAGCGAAGCGGGAGAAACACAGACCCTAGGAAGCAATATAAAGGTATGTTACTTGTTCCTTCCTACTAGCTAATTCAATGGTCAAAACTTAGGGAAAGAGTCATTTCCTGTTCTATTTTGTTCTAGATCCAGGTGGATCTAGGGAGATCTCTTAGTGTCTGCGCCTACTGATTAATCTGATAACAAAATTAGCGACTCCACTGGGGAATATAACCCGTTTTCTTGTGGTTTTTGGTATTTTTCCTTGGCAATTTGTTCTTGCCTTACCCTTCTCCATTCATATCAATATTTGAGTCTTCAGGATACCCTGATAGACCCTCTGGGTCCAGAGGCCTCTTCAAATTTTGTGTCATTTTCCAAAAAATTGACTAGTTTCAGACATTCTCGCACTGCACTCCACAGTAGCCTATGAGAACATACTGATTTCACACCCTACCTTTAGGTTCAGTGCGAGGTTCTCGCACTCTGCTCAAGGGCCACCTGCGAGAATCACTAATTCTCGCACTGTGTAATATTACCAGCCTGCGAACTCATTTTTTCAAACTTTTGGTTTTGAGTTTTTGCATCTTGAATTGCCCAGATCAGTTTAGATGCCTCAAAAGAGTTTCTTGGACCATTGATTGATGTTTTTCTTGTCTTCATTTTTGTGCACAAATAGTCTTAGGATTTCAAAGGCTCTTCCTATCATTTTTGTTTTGAATTTTGTTTCTTGACTTTTCTCTGCAACGATATACTCTCTGATTTTGGAATCTGAGTGTGCTTGATTGGTTAAGGACCGATGATCAGATGAAATTTAATTTTCTTTGTCTTTATCATTTGATCATTGTTTGAAAGATCATTTTTCTCATGCATTTGAAAAGACTAGATTGGTTTTCTTGTTATTTTTGTTTTCATTGAAAGAGTGGTTTGGGTTTTTATCATTGCTTGTTCATTGGGTTTTTGATTTTCTGTACTCTCACTATCATGGTGTGGGTCCTTTTTGAAAAGTGAACACATTTTTTCTTTCAAAATCATTTTCGTTTTTGAACACATTGAAAATCAATTGTTGAAATTATTGAAAAAGAAACAATAGAGAATTGTTATTTTTGCGTGATTTGTTGCATTTTCATTTTAAAGGAAATTGTGTCTTGTAGTTCAAGTTTGATCCATAAAACTTCTCTTTCCCTCCCATACATAGGATTCATTGAATGAAAATTGCTATATTTCATTCTTATCCATGCATCATTGGGTCAGAGTCTTATACAACATCAGTTTCATCTCCGCTTCCTTTGAGTAACAACAAATATTAATAACACTGTGCAATCATAAAATTTACCTAGTAACTCTTTTCTAAGGCTCTATTTCACCAACATTTAGCTAGGCTAGCGCTTTGGAGTAGGAAGAGAGATACACTCTCCAAAGCACAAAACACACAATAGCATCTTGTGTTAAGGAGTGTTAAATTCCATTTTCAACATCTTGTCCTGGGAAGCCCTTCTCACACAAGGGTCAAACACGAGGTCACATTGATATTGGTAGAGTTACTCACCCTTCCTTGTTGATATCAGTGTAGAGATTGCACGTATTACGGGGGTCACTCAGAGGTATACCCACAATGATGAGTGGAAGCCTTTTGAGTTGATTTTGGGCTAGATACCCTACCCTTGCGTGTGGATCAGACTATCTACTGTCCCCCTAGGATTTATTGTTGTTGGTGGTAACCTTAGTGGCCTATATTTCTAGGTTCTTACATGAGGTGACTATGAAGGGGAAAGTCTTCATGGTACCTGGAATTGACGTTGACCAAACTCACTCGGGCTCCTTGGAGGGTATACCCACGATTATGTGTGGGAGCTTCCACCAGAGTGTAGGTTCGTTAAGCAGGTCATCAGCATAACTTTTCTACCCTAGCCCAGCCCCTTCTCGTCTCATTGTTGCGACGTTGGATTTCATCACCAACTAGTGACCTTGGAATTAGAAGGTCTTGTTTGCTTGGTTTTGCTTCCTAGATTTTTTTTACTAGCGCATGTTGTGTTTACCAAAGTTGACCATAAGATTTTCGTTGTGAAGTTTGTCACTCGGTTACCATAGCTCCTCCATGTCGTTCACGTAGAATGCAGGGTTTATCTCCAGAGAATCTGGAAGGTTCTCAACCCTTGCCTACAAGTTCACCTAAGGGCTCTCCTCAGCGGAGTGAAATCCCAGACATCACCACCCCACAAGTGGAACAAACTAACTCTCTTGAACATTTCCGAATTACCAATACTCATGAGGACTTTCGACTTCACCCTGATTCTGAGCGACCGTTTATGCGACTGAATTCTTCCAGAGAGTTAGTTGTTACATCTTCTAGATCACCAGTTGGACCCTTTCCAGGCATAGAAGGCCAAGATCTTTTTTGGTCTATGGGTGTTTTTCGACGGAACCTTTTTGGTCCGGGTTCACCTGTGATTTCCGAAATCACCCCACCTGTGATCTCTGAAATTTATAGTCCATAGACAGTACCGTTTACTACCGCCTATCGCTTTACTGTCCCTATTGAAATGGACCATCTTACGGATACTACGAGTGTTCCAACCAGGTTTACTGCGGTTAGTCTCACTCCCATCAGCACACTGTGTATGCCCAATGTCACCCTGAAACTACCACCTAGATACCGTGCGTTGAATGCTTCCATTCCTACTCCTACACAAACCCCAACCGACTCTCCTAGTGGTCCTTTTTCTTCTGGGCACTCTCTTCCTGGGTTTTTTTCCGACACTCCCTCAATTTCCTTTTGGAGGACCTTCCTCGTCCTCTAATAGAAATCTTAATCCTAGTGGCACCATTTCGTCATTCACTCCAAATTACCAGTTTCCGGTTGGTGGACAATTTCACCAAGGTGGTATGACTCAACCCCCTCTTAGTGGGAAAATTCCTTTTGGAACGCAAGTCCCAATTGGAACACAACCCCCAATTGGAACTTTACCTCCAATTGGAACACCACCTTCGATGGGAGGGCCAACCCCACCTTATGGACAAAACATACCTCCATCCTTGGCCCAGTATTGGAATTAGTTGATACAACATCCTCCTCAATCGACTGGGGGGAAACAGTTTCCATCTACATCCGTAATACCCCCTAGTATGGGCAAACCCTATCCAGGTTCATTCAATCCTATTTGGGGCTTGAATGCTCAAACTCATGTTCCTGTTCCAAGATACAATCCTATGAGCTACTATCCTCTTCAACCACCACCGAATCTGCCTGGGTCTTCACATTATATGCAGACTTCTTATGGTCCTACTGGTTTGCCGATGGGGCTTCCTCCCCAACGCCACCAGTACCCGCAGGTGAATCAACAGTTACCCTTTTTGGCCACTTTGGATCTTCTGGATTTTTCAAGGATTTTAAATGATCCAATTCATCACTCTCCCCAATGGCCTGCTATCCCAACCAAGTTACCATCGGACATTCCTAAATTCAATGGAAAAGCGAGAGAGGACCCGAACGATCATGTTATGACTTTTCACCTATGGTGCTCATCCAACTCATTGATGGATGACTCTATTCGTTTACATCTTTTTCAACGAACCCTCATAGGTTATGCTGCGAAGTGGTATATAGAATTTCCACGAGGTTCCTTCTCTGACTTCAACACCCTAGATATGGCTTTCCTCACACACTACCAGTTACCGATTCCTTATGACACGGGGACCGAGATTTTGACTTATTTCAAATAGAACAAAGCCACTCATATATCCGATCACATTCAAGAGTGGCGAAGGTGACGACATCTCATTAAAATCGAACTCCCTTATCAGTTGCTGGCAGAATGGTTCACAAAATCATTTGTGAATGACATCGATTGTGACATTGCAATGGGTGGAGTGGTCATGGAAGAGTAGGGTATAAGTCGTTCTCAATATATTGACCTAGTTTACTTGTAAACGGGTACCCTTTATGATTTACTACCTGACCTACCTCGTCCTTCCACTTCCACCACTTCAACTACTCTAGCTGCTTCTCATGCAACCGACTATGTGATTGGCACTTTCCAGGCCCAACCACATTCCTCTTCAAGCACAAACCCCAAAACTGCTTCTTCTAATGTTCAAAATGCTTTGTCTCTTGCCCCTCCCACTGGCAAGACTTCTGAGGTAAATGCCATTCAATCTACCCCAGTCGGTAAACACAAATCCAAAAAGGGAAGGGGTAAGAATAAGGAGGACAAAAATACTCCTCAAGCAGAGCGAACCAAAACTACCATTGTTGACAATTGGGATAAGCACAAACCATGATACCCTTGTCTTATCTATGGTGATGATCACTACACGAAGGATTGTCCATGACGCGCCAAGGTTACCAAGTTCCTACAAGGAGCTCCAAAACCACCTGTTGCGGCCGTTCTGTCCCAACCCTTCCCGTCTCCACAACAGGCTCAGTTGGTCATTCATGACCAACCCTCATCTTCTACTACATCTTATGTACTGATGTGTACTAGTGATTCAAAGCAGAGCGACGTTGCTCTCACTACTCGAGCCAAAGATTATTCTACCTCTAAAGAGAAGATTTATGATCTACCTCCTTCCTTGGTACAACCCTCTCCTGCGACTCCACCTATCAACGGTCCTCTTCATCTCAAACGACCGAGCCTTGACATAGTTCTTCGACCCCCGCCAAAGGGTGTCTTTCAAAAATTGGCTTTCAATCCTCATGCTCGTGCTGCCTAGAACTACAACATTGTTGAAGATCTAGCCTAAGAACCCTCTGCGATGTTAGCTCTCAAAGTCCTTCAAAGTTTTCCTACGCAACGGAAGGCACTGTTGAAAGCTATCGGTGGAATTGACTCGATGGATACAAAATTTAATAATCTTTGACTTGGAAGATCACATTCCAAGGTTACCCCCTCAACTCGTGTTCCAGATCCAAGTGATTGTCTCTGACAAAAACATTTTCAGAACCGTTATTGACGAAGGTGCCTCGACGTGTGTTATGTCTCTTACCTGCTGGAAAGCCATCGACTCTCAAACTTTGAATGAATCCCAAAACACTCTCAAAGCCTTCAATGGATATGGTTTTAAGACCTACGGTGTTCTTCCTTCATTGCCCATCAAGTTAGAAGTAAAAATGGTCCAAGTCGAAGTGGAAGTCTTTGACGCTCCCCTTGATTACAATCTTTTTCTTGGCCCCAGCGGGATCGATTCCATGCACGCAGTTGTGTCGACCCTTTTTCATGTGATACATTTCCCACATCAAGGTAAGGTTGTTACCATCGACCAACTAGCCTTCTTTAATTTGGATACCCATACTGACAACGTACCGTTTATCGCTAAAACCCCACCGAGTTATGAGAACATCGATGTAGGCCTTATCAAAGACTCTTCATTAATGGGTAGTTTCCCCATTCCACTGTTCGATGTTCCACGCTCGTCGGTTGCTTCAATCAACATGATCTCCACCTTGATTCATGAGTCTCCTATGTCTTCCAACCTTTGGATAGTACCTGACCCTGGAGATCATCTTCGTTATGGCGACAAAATGTCGTTAAGTCCGATCAAATCCACCTATCAGGCCATTCAATCGACAACCCCTTCTACCCCCTCTCTTGGTGAGTTGCCTCCCGATCCTTTCCATGTCATTTTTCCCACTAACAAGATGATCATGTCTATCATGGAGGACACCCCTTGGGACGATGGACATCATTGTTCCATCCTGTTTCTGGAGCAACATACCCTTGAGAACTACCAATGGATCTCAACATCGTTGATCGTTGTTGTCATATTCTCCGTTCCTGGGTCCACACATGATGTGTTTTCTGAAGGGAACCTAAGTAATATCTCATCCATGATTCTCCTCGACATATCTGTCAAACCTGGAATCATCAAAAATGTCCATATCAGAGCTTCGTGTTCTTCTGACGAAATCGTCACCTACACATCCCTTTTCAAAGAGTTTCGTGACATCTTCACTTGGAGCTATGAAGAAATGCTAGGTATTGACCCTGAGATTGTGATACATGAGATCAAGACATACCCCAGTGCTAAACCAGTCTAGAAACGCCTTCGTCTAGTTCACCCACGTAAAGCGGCTGCTATCAAGCTTGAAGTCCAGAAAATTCTTAAAGCTGGCTTTATCTATCCGGTGGCTCTCATAGACTGGGTTTTGAATCTTTTCCCGATCGAGAAGAAAGAAGGCACAATCCATGTATGCGTTGATTATAGGGATATCAACAAATCTTGTCCCAAAGACAACTTTCCTACCCCTTTCGTCGATCAGATTGTCGACGATTGCGTCGGAAGTGAAATCTTCTCGCTAATGGATGGTTTTTCCGAGTATAATCAAATCAACATTGTTCCAGAGGATCAACATAAGACAACTTTTATTTGTCCTTGGGGTACTTTTGCCTATCGGAAACTCCCTTTCGGTCTCAAGAACGTTGGTGCCACTTTTCAACGCACTATGTCTTATGCTTTCCATGATATCAAGCACATCGTCCAACCATATCTGGATGATTTACCCACTCACTCAATGCACCGAGTCAATCACCCTACCCACCTCCTCGCCATTTTCGTCCACTGTCAGTTCTACTGTATACGTTTGAATCCTCATAAGTGCATTTTCTGCATGGAATCCAGCCGACTTCTAGGTTTTATTGTTTCACGTCAAGGGATCCGGGTGGATCCTTTAAAGGTTGAGGTGATCCTTAATCTCCCTCCTCCTTCTACACTGTGCCAGTTACAAAGTTTGTAGGGGAAAGCAAACTTTCTTCATCGTTTTATCCCAAATTACACTGAGATAACTCGCAGATTTACACGGTTACTTAAAAAGGGGTCTGAGTTCGTATGGGATACCATTGCCAACAATGCTTTCGAAGCTTTGAAATTATCCCTAACCCATGCTCCTCTTCTTTTTCCCCCCGATTACCGTCACGATTATTTCCTTTAAATTGCTACCTCAGATTACACCATTGGCATGGTTCTCATCTAAGAGGATGATGCTAACGACGAAAAATGTTATTTACTGCTTCAGTCGCAGTTTAACGCCTACTGAAATCAAGTATTTATATGTCGAAAAATAGGCCTTGGCTGCCGTCCAAGTGTTACACATCAAAATTACTCAAATGGACAAGTGTCGCATCTTCCTCTCAATTGTCGTAAGTGTCGCATCTTCCTTACAACTTTCGCAAGTGTCGCAAGTCAGTAAAAAGTGTCGCAAACGATGTTCGAGCATACTGCCATGCTGACGACACTAAAGAGACACTTAAAACATCTCATGTACTTGATTTGAAGAAGAAGAACTGGTTAACTGAAGACAAATAACTCTTAACACCTGAAGAGAGCTCTGAAACAAAGGTTTTGAGGGGGAGCGCTCCCCTATATCAGCCTTAGGAGCGCTGGCGCTCCCCTACAAGCCATCGGGGAGCGTTATAACACTCCCCTGCCCTTTTGAAGGAGTGCTACTCACTTTTGGAGCACTGATGCTTCCCTTAAGCTTCTCAGGGAGCGCTACAGCGCTCTGATGCCCCTTCTAAGGGAGCTCTTCCTAATCTGAGGCAGTGGTTGGCCCATTGAGGAGAATAAGGGGAGGATATTTCAATATTAGGAGGCAATTGTATTTGAATTCTTGGTTTCATCAAGATATCCTTGATCTAAGGAGAAAGTTCCCAACTTGTTCTAAAGATAACTCAAGAGGTTAATCTCCTCTTAACCTATATAAGCAAGCTCTATGATGGTAGAAAGGAGGAGGAACTGTTAGCATGAAACCTATGATCTTATAGGAAACACACAGTCAGCCAAAGGAGAGTGATCAATGGAGCTGTTGTTATCTAGGTTGTGGATCTTTCAGGAAAGGGTTAGACGAAGGGGACTTGACGAAGCTATTGCATTCACATCTACGATTATAAGTATTGCTGTCATTATTCTCATTAATATGACATGCTTGGCATGTTTCTTTCTAGTTTGTGTTTGATGTTACCTGAACTTATCATTGATAGATAGATATATTTTCAAGCTAATATCAATAGAGTAGGAAGTGGTTGTATCTTGTTTGTCCACAGAACTCAGCGAGGAGCAAAGGATCGAAGCGCAACTCAGAGCGTGCAGGGACAAACGTTGATCAAAAGGTACTTCCATTATCCTTCCTTCTCATATGTTAGTTTGGATAGATTTGAAAGGAAGTTAGTGTCCACGTTAAGCATTTTCTGTCTTAGAGTTAGGGTCAAGCTATTTGAGGCAATCTACCTGTCTGCAAGGAGATTTTCCTACAACAGAAACTGGCGACTCCACTGGGGAGATAGCCTCAAATAGAAACTTCTTGTTTTGATTTCTCCTCATTGACCTTGTTCTACCACTTGATTGTTTCAGACCTAGTTCACTCCTCTTTTGATTGGTTTCATGAGCTGATTGGCTCCTTACCCCATCATACTCAGCATAGTTGTCGAGTTTGAATTGCAATTTTTGAAATTTTTTGACATTTTTGGGAGTTTTTGAACCTGGCGCCCCTGTCCCAGTGTTAATAGAGCACCAACGCTCCCCTATAGCCTTACACAGAGCACTATAATGCTCCTTGCCTTCGACAACATAGCGCCAAAATTTTTTTGGCCAACAAACCTTCCAGACTTGCCTTTTTCAGGGTTTGCCTCTGTGTCTCTCCTACTGAGTAACCTTGTGAGCCAATGCTCCTTCTCTTCTAGCCTTGGCATCTGTCATTTTCTTGAAGAACAAACATCTTACTATTTGGATTTTGTGGCCTTCTTCACTATTGTTATTGAGTTTTTCTGTTGAGTGAAGTTTGGAACCCATGCATTGTTTTTCTCTCCTCGTCAACTGAGTAAAAAACCCTGGTGAAGGTCATCAAAGGCCTACAGATCTCTTCATCTTGATTTTAGTCAAGATCATTGTTATTCAACTTTTTCTTTTGGGTGTGAAGTTTGTTTTCTCTTTGATTGTTTCTTTTCTTTCGCTTTTTGTTTTGATTGCAATGAAAGGGTGTATTATTTGTATGACTTTTGCTTGTGCTAGTTTGATTTTCATTCATACAAAAATATAATTAGCAAGACGAGCATTGTGTTGAATTGATCCTTATTCATATGCAAACAATAAAAAGAATATTCATGGTTGATTGTGCATATTAGAAGGCATCTCAAAAGTTTTAGCATCACATCAGGATTTGATTGATAATTGTTTGAGGACACTCCTTATTCATGCTTGTTAGTGAAAAGAACTCTCTCTCTCCCTTAGATAGATGTTCATCGAAAAGAAATGACTGCTTATCATATTTGATGCATTTTTGGGACTGAGTCATAATTCGATTCGTTTCACTTCCATGCACCCCTTTTGCGTATAGAACAGCCATAAAATCAACGCTAATTAAAAATTATTTGGAACTTTTTATTTTCTAGGATCCTCCACCAACAGTAGACTAGCATTAGTACTTTGGATTAGGCTGTGAGCATAACTCTCCAAAGTTTCCAAAACAAACATTATCATCCTGAGTTAGGGAGAGTCAAATCCAATTATCGTATACGTCTGCCTGGGATCCCCCTCTCACACAGGGGTTACGCACAAGGTCGCATTCGGGTGAGCTACGGGGACTAACCCTCCATGGTTTAACTAATTGTGGTGGTTAGATCGTATTATGGGGATCACTTTGAGGTAAATCCACAATTACTGCGTGGAAGCCTTTTAGTTGATTTTGGGCTCGATACCCTGCCCATACGTTCAGATCGGACTGTCAACTGTTCTCGCCCAGGGGCTGACTGCGAATTGGTAACCTTAGTGGCCATAATCTTTAGGGTCTTACACAAGGTGACAGTGACGGGAAGTCTCACTATACCTGGAGCAGACATTGGTCAAACTCACTCGGGCTCCTTGGAGGGTAAATCCACAATTACTGCATGGAAGCTTGCACCAAGGCGTAAGTTCGTTAAGTAGGTCACCATTGTAACTGTTCCACCCTATCCCCACCCCTTCTGGACTTGATCACGTGACATTGGATTTCATCACCAACTAGTACGGTCATCAAAAGAAGGTCCTGTTTTCTTGGTTGTGATTCTTAGATTTTTTTAGCGTGTGCTGTTTCTTTTCAGTAGTTGGCCATAGATTTCTTTCGTCAACTCTTTTTCACTAACATCGACCCTCCACGCTGCTCGCAGAGGCTACAGGGACTTCCTCCAAAAAATATGGAAGGAAACACCCCTTTACCCCCTCATTCCATGGAGGAATCTCCTCAACAGAGCGAGGTTCAAAATACTACAACTTCCCAGGAAGAAGTTTCCACTCCTTTGGAGAATTTTTGAATTGTTTCAGAATCTCCGGAAGCTTACCGCATTCCGGAGGGATATGAACGACGTATCCTCCACCTGAATTCCACTGGAGAATTTGTTTTCGTCAATCCTTCTGACATTCTGGCTAGGTCTTCTCAAAACCCTTTAGCCAATGACCCTTTTTGGACCGCAGACATTGTTCGAAGTCCACCACGCTTGGTGCGAGATCTTTATGGAACAGGGGAAGGTGTCAACGCACCGTTTTCCTACACCGTACCTCCAAACCATTTTACCAGTACCACCACTTTTACAGCCACGCCACCCGTTGGTCCGAACATACCGTCCATTGGCCCAAGGTCTACTATTCCCCTCTAGACAGCCCATTCTACAATGGTCCCACACATTTCGACTATCCCCGTTGGTAACACGGTGGTTAATCAAGCTCTGATTGGCACACCTGTAACACCAAGACTTACACTCCCTCTTGGATTCAGGGCACTGAATGCTTCCGCTGCCACCACTGCCCAAACTACTACCCAAGTTATACCGGGAAGTTCCATACCTATCCAACAACCCGGAGGGACTGGTCTTGGTGGTCCTAATCCACTCAGCAGTACCGGTCAGTCATTTATGTCTGGTTCTCAAATCCCGGGAACTCTACCTCAAGCTGGGGGGCACCCTCCCATCGAAGGAAAAATTCCATTCGGGTGGCACCCTCATGCTGGGGGGCAGCCTCAAGTCGGAGTCTACCATCAACCACTCGGACAAAATGTGTTTTCCACACCCAATCCATGGAATGTCCTTTTTCAAGGAAACCTACAGTTATCGGCAGGACAAAATGCTTAGACTCCACAACAACCCCCTTATGGACAAATGCCAAACCCACCCTATAACCCACAAAACCCATCCGGTTATCCTCCGCTCACACATGGTTCTCAAAACACCTCAAATCCTGTGTACCTTTGTCAAAACCAACCTCACATGAGAGGGCCCATGAGTTGTAATTATCCACATAACCCAGTAATCATCCCCACTGGTGTCCCTCTACCACACCAACATTACCCACAGGTTAACCGACAACTACCTTTTCTAGCTACCCTGGATCTTCCAGACTTGTCTCGGTTAATGAATGATCCTATTTATCATTCTCCGATTTGGCCAACTATTCCAGCTAAACTTCCTTCTGATATCCCAAAATTCGACGGAAAGTCCGAAGAAGACCCGAACAACCACGTGATGACTTTCCATTTGTGGTGTTCATCCAACTCCCTCGTGGATGATTCGATTGGGTTGCGTCTTTTCCAATGAACACTTACGGGTTCCGCAGCGAAATGGTATATTGAATTACCACGTGCATCCTTTCACGATTTCAACTCCCTCGCCATGTCCTTCCTCACACACTTCCAACTACCCATTCGGTACGAGACAGGTACTGAACTATTAACCTCCCTTCGTCAGACGACTTCTGTACACATCTCCAACCATATTCATGAATGGAGACGATGATGAAGGCTAATCAAAGCAGTCATTCCTGACCAATTGTTAGCAGAATGGTTCACTAAATCATTGTTACCCCAGATTGCTTGTGACATTGCCATGGGTGGTGTAGTCACCGAGGAAGAAGCCATTGCCCGAGCTCAGTACTTAGACTTATTCTATTCACAATTCGGTACTCTGTACGATTTGATACCGAACGCTACCTATGCCACTAACGATCCATCCAAACCATCGACTGCTTCGCATGCGGATGGAGTTATTGGCTCCGTCAAAACCCAATGTACTACCCAGTCTACTGGAACAATTCAGCGGCCCACTTCGACGACTTCTCCTAGTTCGACTGCACCCTCTTCTACCCCCCCTCAAACTCAGGTCTCTAATGTGAACGCGGTCCAATCAACCCCTTCACAACAACTTGGGGGCAAGAAGAAAGCGAGAAACAAACCAAAGAAGAACAATAACAACAAACAACCCAAAACCCAACCGCAAACTCCTGCTGCTGGAAAACAACCACAACAAAAACCTAAATTCCCATGTCTCATTTGTGGTGACAATAACTACACTCGATACTGTCCAATCAACCCCACGATGAAGCCTCGACAAGTTCCCACATTTACATGTTTAACGGAGTTAATCTAACCACTCGCTCTGCGACATATGACACGCCAGTTAAACCTAATAAACCAAAGGCTGCTAACAGTTCTTCACCAGACCCGTTACCATCCTCTGTTAATCCTCCATCTGTTAGCCCTCCATCCAGGCCACTCCAAATTGAGAAACCTTATTTTGACTCCATCTTACACCCTCCTAAGTGAACCATCCATAAATCTACCTTCAATCCTAATTCACGGGCTGCCCAAAACTACAACATTGTAGAAGATTTGGCCCAAGCCCCATGTGCTATGTCCGCCTTGGAAGTTCTAAAACAATGCCCCAGCCAATGTAGAACACTCTTAGCTGCTATCGGCACTTTTGATCCTGAGTCAACAAACAACCTCGCGTTTAATCTAGATGATCATCAACTGCGACTCTCCCACCAGCTAGCTTTCCAAATCGATGTTGTTGTTCACAATCAACAAATCCACCAGACTATCCTGGATGAGGGAGCCTCTACCTGTGTCATGTCTCTAGCCTGTTGGAAAGGCTTGAAATCACCTGCCCTTAACAAATCTGATACCATGTTACACACCTTTGATGGATGAGGTTTTCATCCTCACTGATTATTACAATCCTTAGCCATTCAGTTGGGCGGAAAAATTGTCACCGTTGACATCGAGGTGGTCGATGCTCCCCTCGATTACAACCTACTACTTGGAAGAAGTTGGTTCTATGCTATGACTGTCGTCACCTCGTCGGTGTTTTGATGCATACAATTCCCCCATCAAGGCAAAATTGTTACCATCGATCAGCTTGATTTCTGCACACCCGACGCTCGCATCCCTGCTACCAACAACATTCCCTTTTTGGGAGACCACCCAGTTACGTATGAAAGCGTTGGTTTTGGCTTATTGAAATATTCTAGCCTCATGGGTACCTTCCCTACACCACTTCCACCTACCGTACATCATATTTCCACCGTCAATATGATCTCGACTATGCCTTATCAATCCTTGGAATCATCCGACCCTTGGGTTGTGCCTAGTCCTTTGGAATTCGATGTGCTTGGTGACACTATGCCACTGAGCCCAGCCGAGGCTGCATACGTAGATATTCAATCTACCTCTCCCTCTTCGAACACTTCACATTCATTGGCACCCGATTCTTACTTGGTGCCCTCGTGGTTGGATTCCCTGTCATCTACTATTGATTACATTTCCCAAATTTTCCCTCGGATGAATCTATTATGGAAATGATTAACATTGACGATCTTCCCTGGGATGACAACCACCATTGATCCTCTTTTCTTCCACCTTTGGAAGGAATTCACCAAGACATACGCTTTGTCTTCCCTCCTGATGTTACCGATGCTCCACAATCTTCTATCCTCACACAAGATACCCTCTCTGAGGGGAACATGGGTAACATCTCTACTACGATCATGATTTACATTTCAATCAAAGAAGGTGCCATGGAAAACATTAACCTAGGTGCTAATTGCACACCCGACGAAGTGGTATATTACACCTCTTTGTTTAAAGAATTCCGCGATGTCTTCACATGGAGTTATGAGGAAATGCCAGGGATTGACCCTTCAATCGTCGTACATGAAATTAAAACCTACCCTGATACGAAACCGGTTCAACAAAAGCTCTGCCTGATTCCTCCCAAGAAAATCGCAGCTATAAAGGCAGAAGTTGAAAAACTTCTAAAATCTGGCTTTATCTATCCTGTCCCTTTAACCGAATGGGTCTCCAACCTTGTTTCGGTTGCTAAGAAACAAGGGACCATCCATGTTTGCGTTGACTATCGAGATCTCAACAAAGCTTGTCCCAAGGACAACTACCCTACGCCCTTCATCGATCAAATCATTGATAATTGCGCAGGGAGCGTAATCTTCACTTTCATGGATGGCTTTTCTGGGTATAACCAGATTGAAATCTTACCTATTGATCAACATAAGACAGCCTTCATCTGCCCTTGGGGTACTTTCGCCTACCGAAAGCTACCTTTTGGCCTTAAAAATGCTGGTGCTACTTTCCAGCGAGCCATGTCATATGCTTTCCACGACATCAAACATATCACGGAACCTTACCTCGACGATTTACCTGCCCATTCATCCAATCGATCCGATCACATCGATCACTTGCGGGCAATTTTTCTTCGATGTCGACTCTATCGTATTCGTCTAAACCCACACAAATGCATTTTCGCTGTCGAATCCGGTCGAATCCTCGGTTTCATTGTCTCCAAAGACAGGATCAGGGTGGATCCCTTAAAAATCAAGGCCATTCTAGCCTTATCCCCACCTACTAATTTAACCCAACTCCAAAGTTTGCAAGGCAAAGCAAACTTTCTTCACCGTTTCATCTGCAACTATGCCGCGATCACTAAAGGATTTATGCGGTTACTACAAAAGAACGTCCCTTTCATCTAGGATGACACTGCTCAACGGTCATTCAATGCTCTCAAGCATGCTTTGACCCACGCACCTTTGCTACATCCCCCCGAATATACAAAGGATTATATCCTTTACTTGGCCATTTCCACTTCCACCATTGCGATGGTGTTAGTCCAAGAAGACCCCAACGACAAAGAACATGTGATTTATTATCTGAGCAAGAGTTTATCTAGACCCGAACTCAGATATTCGCATGATGAGAAACTGGCTCTGGCAGCCGTCATCACTGTCCAAAGGTTCCACCACTACATCTTATTACGCACCACCACGGTAATCGCAGACTCCAACCCTATGTACCATGTCTTGACACGTCAAGTACTTGGGGGAAAATATTCAAAATGGATCGTTATTCTTCAAGAATTCAATCTTGAGTTTACGAAGGCTAAAGCCAAAAAATCCCTGGTGTTGGCCAAGCTAATCTGTGCTCTCCCCCGTGCTGATGAAAGCATTGAACCTAGAGATTCTCTCCCTGATGAATCTCTCTTCCTCATCAGCACCTCTGATCCTTGGTATGGAGACATTCTCCTCTACCTTCAAACCCAACGTTTTCAGCCCAACATCTCTCATGAAGAGTGTCGACGCATTCGTCACCACTCTCGCCATTATATCATCCTCAACAACACTTTGTATCATCATGGTATTGACTCCATCCTTCGGAAATGTCTGATTCACGAGGAGGCTGAACGCATTTTGAACGATTGTCACCTTGGCGCCTGTGGCGGTCACCTTTCTGAAATGGCCATAGCCCAAAAAATCCTACGTGTCGGCTACTTTTGGCCCTCAATTTTCAAAGATTGCATCGAGGCCATCAAAAAATGCCCACCCTGCCAAATCTTCAACAAGAAGGCATGCACCCTATTATCGCCATCGGCCCCTTCGCCAAATGGAGTATCGATTTCATGCAGTGTAAGCCTACCTCAGCTGGGGGGCACGTTTACATCATCATCGCTGTCGACTACTTCACCAAATGGGCTGAGGCTATGCCTACCTTCCTGAATGATGGCCATACTGCAGCTCTATCCCTCTTCAACCACATCATAACTCGTTTTGGTGTACCACATGCCATTGTCACTGACCATGGTGCACACTTCAAAAACCAGATGATGAGCAAGTTACATATCAAATTGGGTTTCCACCATGAAAACTCATCCCCCTACTACCCTCAAGTGAACGAAAAAGTTGAGGCTATCAACAAAGTCCTAAAAACCATGATCCAACGCATGGTAGGGGAAAACAAAACATCATGACATTTACAATTGTTCTCTGCTCTCTAGGCCTATCGCACTTCTATGAAAACTTCTACTGGATTTACTCCTTTCCAGTTGGTCTATAAAATTGAAGCCATCCTACCAATCGAGTGTGAAACTCCATCACTCAAACTGAAAGTAGAAATCCTGCCCCATACTTCTGCTGAAGAAGAACGATTCTTGTATCTATCCAAATTGGACGAAACACGTCGCGATGCTTCTCTCGCCAATGAGGCACATCAAAAACGAATTAAGAGTCAATACGACAAATCCGTCCACCCTCGGGCTTTCGCAGAAGGAGACTTAGTCCTCGTTTACAACCAAGCCCATGATAAATTGGCAACAAGAAAGTTAGAACCTATGTGGCACGGTCCTTACATCATGAAGCATGTTCTACACAGAGGTGCCTACGAATTAGTTGACCATGATGGAATTTCCCTAGGAGAGCCCCGAAACAGGATTTACCTTAAAAAGTACTATGCCTAGATCACCTAGCATTTGTACTTTGTACATTACTGTATTTGAGTTTGGTGTGTTTATTTCTTTCGCATGATCGAGTCTTACCTTTGCCACTCATGACTGTTCTTGTGTTTTCATGCGCAGATGGCATCTTCCTTTCCTATCTTTTTTGGGTTCGCGGATGGTGCTAGTCGACATACCCGGAACATTGCTTCAACAACATGGGTTATTTACCAGTTTGACGAAGTGGTGAGTTCAGGAGGTATCTTCTTAGGACCAGCAACCAACAATATGGCAGAATATCACGCTGTCATTGGATTATTGACCCAAGCCTCCTCCCTAGGTATCTCCCGTATCATTGTGTACTTAGACTCCCAACTCGTGGTTTATCAACTCAACCGTATCTACGCTATCCGTAGTCCTATCCTGCTACGTCTACACTTACAAGTTTTCCATCTTGAATGAATGTTCGATTACATTGAATATAGACACATTCCAAGAGAACTTAATAGTGTTTCAGATTCACTAGCTAATTATATGATGGATCGGTATCTTGCCCACATATAAGATTTAAGGAAAGAAAAACTGTACATTACATGTAAATTAAAACACATCACAGACATCATCATGTACAAATCATTGGCATTGTAAAACTCGAAACTGTATATATATGTATATGGCGTGACTGAAATGTTTGTATTACATCTAAAAGTATGTAGAAGAGCAAAATATTGGGTCTTTCCACCCATACAACGTCGCCTGACAAGGCATAAAAAATATGATTACGGGAGAGACTCTAATCTCCCCGCACTACATTGTGCTGCAAGTAACACATCACCGCATGCACTACACGCCTCAGTAGAGAATTGATATTCTTTGGTACTCCCACAGTATGCCTCTGCAGATGTAAAGGCACTTCCCCCCTCCACAGAGGAGGGATGCCCATCGTAAGGCCTTGGAGGTTTCTCTCAACCTCCCGGAGACCTACCGCTGGTACTACTGGATCTGCTGCAACTGGGATGCTCCCACGATGTCCTGGTACCGATACATTAGCCGAGCGCACTATTCCCTTGTCTGCATGTTGAAAACAATAAATCTGTTAAAACTCTTTTACATACCCAAAATATATATATATACATTAAAAACTAAAAAAAAAAACAAAAACTAGACAAGGTATGGCTCAATCTCTTACCTGACACATCCCAGTCTTCTCCCGTGGGAAAAATCAAGTCCATGCTCCTGTGGAAATCTACCTCAGCATAAGGGAAGTCCTCTATCCAGAGGTACTTCCGTCTCAGTCAGGAAAAGAAATCACCAGTGAAATGCAACTCTGACTCTGATACTAGCCTTGGAGATAGACTAGTCCACCTCTCCATCCTCAGTTCATCCACTAGTCGCACCGCTAGTGCTATCTGAGGCTGCATCTGGGGGATGCGCTCTAGAAAATGTAAGACCAAAAATGAGCTGTAACCAAACTGCTTCTGTCCAGTCCTGAACCGTGAAATCTGTTCCTTCACATTTCGAAGGAACCCTGCACTCCAGTTGAACAGTGTTGGCTCCAAACATTGAACACCGTAAGCCACTTGTGATCTTGATAATAGATGCACGCTCATACTATCGGTCATGCTTGTGATAGCAAACAATATAGACCGGAGGGGAAACTCTCGAATATATTTGATAGGGATTCTACCCCCTACCAGTCTTGCTCCCAAGATACAGTGGCATGCCAGATACACATCCACTTGCTCGGGTAGTGCCCTCTGCCCGGTAAAATATATGGGGACCCCTCTTTTCGAGAGGTCAGTCAGAAAATATACATCTTCTAACTCAATGGTTAAAATCTGCGTACCAATCTGGAATCCTTGTTCTACAACATCCCATAGGCCAATCATATGTTCGAACAATAAAATCTCTTTCTTCATCTTTTGCAACTTGAAGAATTTGAGCAAACCACAAGCTCGTAAGGTAGCTCGTGTACGAGGACTCTGCAAGGCAGCTAAGTTATCCATCTCATATTCTCTTTCCTTCCATTCAATCATGATTGGCAAAGTTACCTACAAAACAAAAAGAAATAAAAAAACTCATTATTTCCATGTTTTGGCAATTTCAACAATTTTCAAAAGCAATTTAAAACATGAAATAAGATGCCCACGTCATTTAAAAGTAACCACACACTCTTTATAACCACCACGCCCTCTCTTAATCATTTAACATTCATCAAACAATAATAAAAACGTTTTAAAAATTCAAAACGAATTTGGGGGCTGCGTGGGCACTTGGGAAGATTTTTTATGGGCTCTTTTACCAAAAAACGACCTATCTAATTGACTACTAGGGCATTGGCATCTTATCCATCTTTTCCTATAATGTTTTTTCACAAAGAATCCCATTTTCCCATTGCTTTTCAAAGAGGCCAATTTGGTTCCAGTTGGGGCAACTTAGGGCTTCATGTTTTAATTAAATGATTCTATTAAAATGAATGTGAAACCATGTGTTTGAAAGAGAAAGAGATGGACACCTACCTGGTCCGAACGGCAAGCAAAACAGTGAACCGTAGCTCTGGCAGGGAGCAAAACAAGATCTGCTTCAAAATGAGATTCTCCACTACTCCACAATCCTTGTGCAAAATGAAATGGTAAATGAATTTTCATTGTGTTGTTATTTATAAATTTTCATTTTTCACAAGATATAGTCATTTTTGGGTTTCTCTAATGATATAATGGCTTCACTACACCCTGGTTTGTAGTTTTGGCATCACAGGTTTCCTGGCGGTCCTGATGGATTATTCACCTTGTCACACTTATGAGCATAGTCTTAGTTCGTTCTCGAGCTCGATAATATGAGAACGTAACCAGGTAAACTTTTATCTCTTTTTCGGACCCCTATGGATACAAACACATGAAAAAGGAACCCCCATGGATTCTCCTTTAAACCCTTTTCAGACTCTTTAAATATGAAAAGATTGTCGAGTGACCTTGCTTCCTTTCACACTCATTAAAAGGTCAGAAAGGGCGTCTTTCGAGCAATAGTTTAACCCTTTTTCAGTCTCGTTGGACTATTTTATGAAAAAGGAACTGAAAGATTTCTCTTTTAAGTGTTTTTCCAAACTCTATAATCCCGAAAAACCTTCGAGTTTTCTGTCTTTGGACTCATTAAAGCACACATCGACAGACCCATATGGGACCGAACCCTTACTTCTTCCGGTTCGTTAAACAAAGGAAGATGAACTTACCGAATGTGAGTTATATCGAGCATGTGTTATCCTCCTCGAGATCATTAAATCAAAAAGAGGTACTCGTCCATCTGGATGGGGGAAAAATTGAAAGGAGCAAGCCAAGCAGTCTTTTGATAACATCATCCAGCACTTCTTAGAGTCACCCTTGAACACGACACTTTGTCATTTGCATATATCATAATCCGCTGAACCTCTGCACTGAGCCAATCCATTGAGTTCCTTTCACTCCTTTTGGTCACCTGACGCAAGTCACCGCATCCATTGCATAAGTATCGGTCCACGTCATGGTCTGTTGTTGTGCCTTAGTGTTCAAGGGAAGTATCTACCTTGAGAGTCAACCATCCCAAATATCTTTCCTCAAAACCTGTGTCAGTCCATGTTCTTTTGATATACCTATTACATCTCTATGTCTGTTTCGTGTCATTGATGGGGGATACATCAAGGCCCTCCTTCGACGAGTCTATTCCTGTCGACTTCAACACATTATCCAGGAATCAGACTTAGAAACTAGTTAGTACTTTCGGACCTGCATGCCTCAATGGGAGGCCTCCTCACATTCGATAGCAGGTTTACATCATTGACCTCTGATTGAATGATTCCATGAATGTTCGACTTCAGCTCATCTATTCACATTCAATGGAATGTACTAAGGTACCTTGGGAATCATTGGCATTAATGATGATCTCCCTTGCACTTGTTAGTGGTTTACACCATTGACAGGTAATCAAGTGGGTTCTGCCATGTTCGACATCAAGACATCTATTCACATGGTTGGAATCGTACCGTGTTGAGATTGGTAAGAATAACTTGGGTCGAGTGGCCATTTTGATATACTTGGCCCAAGATGCGAAGGAGTTTCTATTGGACAAAGAACACACACACTATTACATAGATCCACTTTGTATTGGTCGTGGCTATGTCTTGTCATCTCGTAGATCCATTGTGTATTCTTCGTGGCTACGATCAGTTCGAGTCATTAGAGTATAGATCCACATTGTATCTTCGGTGGCTATACCTCTTTATCAATGCAATTATGGATCTGCAATGTATTTTATGGCGGCCATATCTTGCAAGTCTTGATCACCCAAGCATAGGTATGCCTGCCTTGGGTTTTGAAATATGTCATGATATTTGTTGGATGTTTGTGTGCAGCTTCCGTCAGGTTCTCCGAGTCTATACCCTTGCTTGGACATCTGCAAAGAATTTCAGTTATCATTTCACATCTTCTAACTTCATACTTTGGGGGGCAATCTGTTACACGTCAAAATTACTCAAATGGACAAGTGTCGCATGTTCCTCTCAATTGTCGTAAGTGTCGCATCTTCCTTACAACTTTCGCAAGTGTCGCAAGTCAGTCACAAGTGTCGCAAATGATGTTTGAGCATATTTCCATGCCGACGACACTAAAGAGACACTTAAAACATCTCATGTACTTGATTTGAAGAAGAAGAACTGGTTAACTGAAGAAAAAGAACTCTTAACACCTGAAGAGAGCTCTGAAACAAAGGTTTTGAGGGGGGGCGCTCCCCTATATCATCCTTAGGAGCACTGGCGCTCCCCTACAAGGCATCAGGGAGCATTATAATGCTCCCCTACCCTTATGAAGGAGTGCTACTCACTTTTGGAGTGCTGGCGCTTCCCTTAAGCTTCTCAAGGAGTGCTACAATGCTCTGATGCCCCTTCTAAGGGAGCGCTGCCTAATCTGAGGCAGTAGTTGGCCCGTTGAGGAGAATAAGGGGAGGATCTTTCGAGATTAGGAGGTAGTTGTATTTGAATTCTTGGTTTCATCAAGAGATCCCTGATCTAAGGAGAAAGTTCCCAACTTGTTCTATAGATAACTCAAGAGGTTAAGCTCCTCTTAACCTATATAAGTAGGCTATATGATGGTAGAAAGGAGGAGAAACTACTAGAATGAAACCTATGATCTTATAGGAAACACACAGTTAGCCAAAGGAGAGTGATCAGTGGAGCTACTTTTATCTAGGTTGTGGATCTTTCAGGCAAGGGTTAGACGAAGGGGACTTGACGAAGCTGTCGCATTCGCATCTACGATTGTAAGTACTGCTGTCGTTATTCTCATTAATATGACATGATTGGCTTGTTTCTTTCTATTTTGTGTTTGATGTTACATGAACTTATCATTGATATATAGATCTATTTTCAAGCTAATATCAATAGAGTAGGAAGTGGTCGTATCTTGTTTGTTCGCAGAACTCAGCGAGGAGCAAAGGATCGGAGCGCAACTCGGAGCATGCAGGGACAAACGTCGATCAAAAGGTACTTTCGTTATCCTTCCTTCTCATATGTTAGTTTGGATAGATTTGAAAGGAAGTCAGTGTCCACATTAAGCATTTTCTGTCTTAGAGTTAGGGTCAAGCTCTTTGAGGCAATCTACCTGTCCACAGGGAGATTTTCCTACAACACCAAGCCATCCAACGCTTCCGGCACTATATCCTCTCACGCAAAACTACAGTGATTTTTAACTGCAACCCTATGCAACACATTCTCAAACGTCAATTGCTAGGGGGAAAATACTCCAAATGGATTGTGATACTCCAGGAGTTTGACTTGGAATTTGAATGTGCCAAGTCCAAGAAGTCCTTAGTATTTCTTGAGTTGATATGCGACTTTCCCTATTCTAAAACGGAAAATGTAGCAGTTGATTCATTACCCGATGAATCCCTTTTCCTCATCAGCACTGATGATATTTGGTATGGTGATATCATTATATATCTCCAAACCCAGACTTTCCATCCCACTTTTTCCAGTACTGACCGATGTCGAATATGATACCAAGCTCGTCAACACATTATCCTCGGGGATACTCTTTATCGTCGAGGGATTGAATCTGTTTTTTGACGTTGTCTAATGTTCGACGAAGTTGAGAAAGATTTGAATGAATGCCATTCTGGAGCTTGTGGTGGTCATATGTCTAGGTATTCTACTGCCCAGAAGATCTTGCGAGTAGTGTATTTTTGGCCTTCTTTATTTAACGACTGCATAATCGCCGTTCAAAAA
The DNA here is from genome assembly GCA_009831015.1 of Picea engelmannii. Lineage (NCBI taxonomy): Eukaryota > Viridiplantae > Streptophyta > Pinopsida > Pinales > Pinaceae > Picea > Picea engelmannii. The sequence goes on along the minus strand of ML793357.1, from coordinate 97,550 downwards.
TGCCATGCTTGCCAGACCTATAATAACAAAATATGGTCACATCCTACTCCTCTTCACCCTGTGGTCTCAATTGGTCCCTTTACAAAATGGGGCATTGATTTCATGACATGTCACCCTCACTCGGCCGGGGGGCATGGATACATTATTGTAGCTGTCGATTACTTTATGAAATGGGCCGAGGCGATGCCGACATTTGACAACACTGGAAAGACTGCAACCTTATTCATTTTTAATCACGTCATAGCTCATTTTGGTGTTCCCCAGGCTACCATCACTGATCATGGTAGCCACTTTCGAAACTTCATGATGTCCGAACTTATTGAAAATTTGGGTCTTCGCCATGAAAACTCAATGCCCTATTACCCACAAGCCAATGGCCAAGTTGAAGCAATTAACAAAGTTCTCATAACTATGCTCTGAAAAATGATAGGGATTCATAAAACAAGTTGGCACACAATGTTGTTCTCAACATTGTGGGATTACCAGACATTCGTCAAGTCCACCACTGGGTTTACACCTTTCCGGTTAGTCTATGGTGTGGAAGCCATTCTCCCGATTGAATGCGAGATACCCTCTTTAAAACTAGCTGTTGAACTCCTACCAAACACTTCTGCTGAGGAAGAACATCTATTGTATCTTATGCGATTAGACGAAACTCGATGAGATGCTACCCTAGTCATCAAAGCTCAGAAAAAATGTGTCAAGGCCCAATATGACAAACATGTCAAGCCTCGCGTTTTCTCCGAAGGTGATCTTGTTCTCCTCTATGAACAAGACCGAGATATGCTAGGAGCTGAAAAATTTGAAGCTATGTGGTAAGGTCCTTATATTGTTTGATGAGTATTGGAAAAAGGAGCTTATGAGTTGGTAGATTACGATGGTATCCCTTTGAGTGAACCCAGGAATGGGTTGTACTTGAAGAAGTACTATGCATAAAATCATCTGTGCACTAGTACTTGTATTTTTATTGTATAATACTTCTCATGTGTTACTATAGCTTGCTTTTGTCGTTATCTGGAATCTTCCCTTATGTGACATTGTGTTTGATTTCTAGATGTCAGAGTCTTTGCTACCCTATATTGGCTTTGCTGATGGCACTAGCCATAGTACTCAGAACCTTTCTTCCGCTGCATGGGCAATTTATGCCCCTACAAACAAACTTGTATCCTTACGAGGTGTTTGTCTCGGTCATGCGACCAACAATATTGCAGAGTATAGCACCGTTATCGAATTATTGGTTGATGCTATCTTGCTTGGAATTCGTCATTTGGTTGTGCGACTCGATTCACAGCGTGTAGTACTACAGTTAAGTAATGTCTATACTATTCGAAGTCCTACTTTATTATGGGTGTATTTGCGAATTCGCCTCTTGGAACGTTATTTTGATTATATTGAATATCAACATATTCCTAGATGTCTAAATACATTAACTGATGCATTGGCTAACTATGTATTAGACAGACATTTGAATCGGTTATAAATCAATCACATCATTTTTCACACAACACATGTTAAATCGGTAGAAGCCAATATAGTCTTTAAGGGATTTTGTTGGGAAGCTTCTTAGTTCTGAACCATGGTCAAAATGCAAGGGTCAATTGTTACCCATGATTTTGATCATCATGATGGTGTATTAATGATGGTGTACATAGGCTCTTCATAAGAACTTTCTCCTGAGAAAAGTTACTTTCATCTCTTCCTAGAAAACTCACTTTTGAAGAGGGTTCGCAGGCTGCTAATATATTAGAGTGCAAGAATGACCCATTCTCGCAGGATGCCTTAAACCAACGTGTGAACTTCTCGCACTGTGTTGAATAGATAGGGTGCGAACTCGTTCTAAAGCTTGGAAAAAGGTGGATTCTTGATGGTTCTAGAAGGGAATCTTCTAGAAGAATGGGTTGGTGTTCGAATGGTTATCCTTGTACTGGATTCCCTGATATTGTGGGATCATTCTTATCTAAGTAACCATCTCATTCTCTCGTATATATTGAGGGAATTCTCATGGAAAAGGTTAAGCAAGATTCATTGGAGAATTGGTAAAAGAATTGTGTGAAGGACTTAGCTTGAATGGGAGCTTGGAGACTCTAGCAAGTCTATCAAGAGGATTTGATCTCCTTCATACAAGGATTGAGCAAGTGTGTGTGTTGGAGCCAAGAGCCACTGAAAGGGAGCTTGCGGCATCAAGGCAATCAGGTTGTAATGTTCTACTTTCAATTAATATGATACATCGACATGTCCCTTTCCCATAAAGCTATTCTTACTTTATTGTATAATTCCTTGATCATACACATAAGTTGACAGTTGAATATATTTTGCTATCTTCACTTTGGTTGGTTTGTGTTGTCTTGGTCTTGACTTCACGAGAGCACCAGAGCGAAGCGAGAGAAACAGAGACCCTAGGAAGCGATATAAAGGTATGTTACTTGTTCCTTCCTACTAGCTAATTCAATGGTCAAAACTTAGGGAAAGAGTCATATCCTATTCTGTTTTGTTCTAGATTTAGGTGAATCTAGGGAGATCTGTTAGTGTCCACACCTACTGATTAATCCAATAACATCAATGAGAAACAAAATACCCCAGAAGGACTCCTCAAGACCAGTAGAAGAAGACTAATTAAATAAAGGGGAAAACCAACAACAACTAATACCTAGACTGGCGGTAAAACCCCGCACGAATAAAAACTCACAGCTTGTTCCACCATTTTCATCATTTTTTCCAGAGAACCAAAATAAAAACCGAAGCTGACCGTCATTTTGTTTCAAACTGATAACCAGTGCACAAGATTTTTCAAAGAAATAACACCCATTCATTTCTTTTAAAACGTAAACATTCCACAGTAATCACAGAGAACACCATAAACACAACATTGACACCTAGTCAAAAACTCAAGAAAAACACAGAACTCATGCAATCCTGAGCCAACAAATGGATTCATAATATAGAGGGACCATCATGGATGGAAAGAAAAGGAGCCATACTTAAAAAAATTGCTTCATGGAAGAGCTAGCCTATTTTTTCCCCTTTAAAACATGAAATCGTGGAGCTTCCAAAACCAACAGAGCCAAATGCAACTATGGCTAGGGTGGCGAGATCGAGGGTGGTTTGGAGTGACGTGCAGTAAATGCACGCCGCTTCCTCACTTGGCCCTATTCAATTCAATGTACTAGTCAGCCCATTACCATAACATCAACCATTAAATTCAGACACATATCCATTGCATAAATTCAATGCCATATCCTTTGTATAGTGTGCCACCCGAAACATATCACAACTTTAATAATAACCATATGTTAATAGTACCATATGTGCTTCCCATATAATTCTTTAATCAAACACACATAGTATAACAGTTAGGTCCATCACTTCCCATTTGTCACTATTATATATTACTTCCCATTTGTCACTATTATATATACTTCAAGATTTATATATATATAATCTTTTTTCCATAGCCTTAGGACTTATCCATATTTTCTTCCTCTTTTTGTTTTGAGATCCCATCTCATCCTTTAGCATAAATACATATATAATATTTTTAATCGATGTTAATGCATAACATAGAACCTATAAAACAACATAATTCTTATATCCATAACACTTCCCTGTATTGTGAGTAACCATCAACAACATTTAGCCATTATACATCAACCAACCATGTTGTCATAATGGATGAAAACAAGACTTGCATCATTAATTGTAGAAGACTATATATAAATTATCATAGTAGTAGAAAACATATAAGCATAACACATCCATCATAGCCCCTCTAGTCTACAAGGGGGTCCCACCTACTAGTTAATTATTATTATCATAAATAAATAATAGAGCTTAGAAATCATTTGCGGGAAGTATTCATCATTGTGATTTTAATTGTCAACAAACTGGCGACTCCATAGGGAAATATGTTTCCAATAGATTAATAACTCAGATTGTCTAGTTTCATAGACCATGTAAACATTAGATCAAGAAAATAGACATCAAGATAATTATGCAACAAGGGGAAGTGAAAAGTTTAAGGGAAAAATGGTTGGGATTTTAGGAATAAATCATGGAAAGTGTTAAGTATGAGGGGGTTTATCACTGTATGAATAATCATTCCATTAATCACGTGAAATCATTCCTAACTTCAAGGAGAAAATTTTTTTGGTATGCTCTTTTGAATCTTGGAGCGGATGGAAGAAAAGGAAAGCAGAAGTAGGGAATACAACCAACTATCTTATATAACAACAGTTGAAGCATATCACAATTTCAATGATGTATTCAAGGGGGAACATCATGAAAGATGTGTGACCTGATTTATTGATTAACAATACTTGTAGAATAACCTCGCTGTGGAAAAACTGATCCAACATTTTATTTTGACAAGAAAGGAAGTCAATAAAAGAAACATAATAGCAAGAAATCAAATAGCATAAATGAAATAACAAAAATGTAAAATCAAAGCAAATAAAACAAACTATAATACAAAAAACATTCCATACATCTTTTAAACTTTCAAGTTGGTTCAACATAGTGCTTTAAGTGGGAACCCTTGGTGCAATAGGAAAACAATCACTCTTGCAAGTCCTTTAGGATATAGGAATTTTCACCCAGGACAAAAGCAATCTTAAAAGGACCCAGCCATAAATTTTGGAACTTTGAATGCCTTCCTCTATCAACATGAGCTCAATCCCACAACAATACCTTCTCATTAACCTTAAATTTGACAACTTTGGCACTTTTATTGAAATATCTTTTAACAATTTGCTGTCTTGTCTTTATGTTATCCAAGAAAAACATCCTTTGCTCCTCTAAAGAAAAAAATTCATTCATTCTTTGAGAGATATCGAAATAATTTAATTCTTTAACCTATAGCATTAGCCTTAGAGAATACAGTTCCAACTCAGTAGGAAAAATGTCTCCTTGACCATAAACAAGCTGGAAAGGAGTGCAACCAGTGTTCATCTTGGTGGTAGTGCGATCTGCCCAAAGGGCATAAGTGAGGAGAGTGTGCCATTGACGAGGCTTATCTTCAATGAGCCTCTTAATAATTCTAACTAGATTCTTGTTCGTAGACTCAGCTTGCCCATTTCCTTGGGGATAATAAGTTGATGAGTTAAAATGTTTAATCCCCAATTTATCTAGAAACTGGGTCAGCTTAGCATAAATAAAAGCGGGACCATTGTTTATAATAATTTCCAAAGGAAGACAAAATATGGAAAAAATATTAGTCTCAAGGAAATAAATCACCTGCTCATCCTGTGAATGCTTAAGTAAGACAACTTCAATCCATTTCATAAAATAGTTGGTGGCTGTAAAGATAAACACTTTCTTTGCGGAAGATGGAGGATTAATAGGACCAATAAAGTCCAGACCCCATTTTGAAAAAGGAAATTCAGAGAGGACAGGTTGTAAGGGAATAGTAGAAAGACATTATTTCCCAGTGAACTTCTGGCACTTGTCACAAGATCTTGAAAAATTATAAGAATCACGAAAGATTGAAGGCCAATAGTACCCTTTTTTGATAATTTTAAAATAAGTAATTTTAGCAGAAAAGTGACCTCCTACATGAATAACAGAATTTGAAGATGCATGAGTCTCTTGTAACAATTTCTATTCTTCCTCATTGTTCACACAACAAGGTAACATACCATCGACAAATATCCTAAAACATAAGTCTCCTATAATGATGTATCTAGAAGATTTGAGACAAATCCTTCTTCTTTGATGGGTATCTAAGTTTTCTGAGCATCTTTGATTTTGCAAGTAATACACCAGATCTTTATACCAATGATGTCCAACTACAAGAAGGATTTGATTGTCAATGTAAAACATTGCTGATAGAGAACTATCTTGTTCATCAATTTCTTCACTTGCTTCAACATGCTGGGCTAAGTGAAGGGCTAAGTCACGTCCCTTGATAGTTTTAGAAGCCATGATGGTTATATCATGCTCTTGGATTTTAGCAAGCCAATGTGAAATCTTCCATGAAAGATAATTCCATGAGAGTAAAAACTTGACAACATGTAAAGGTACTTTTACCAACGTGTGCTTACCTAAGATGAAGTGGCAAAATTTTTCAGCATCTTTAACAAGAGCAAAAGCATGTTTTTCAATATAAGAATATTTAAAATCATCATCTAACAATATTTGACTCATGTAAGCCATTGGTTTTTCATTAACTTGGTCATCACATTGCACGAGGATAGTAGAAACCGCTTCCTCTGTGGCATTAGTATATATCATAAATTATTTCTCAAAATCTGGCTTCGACAAAACCGTTGCGGAACTAATTTCCTTCTTGATCCCTATGAAATCATTTTCGACGTCATCTGTCCAAAAAAAGGATTGATCTTTCTTAAGAATATTGTGAATTGGTTTGACCATTACAACAAAATTAGGAACGAACCTATGGACAAAGTTTATAATACCCATAAAGGCTTGAATCTTATTTTTGGAAGTAGGAGCAGGAAGATTTAAGATAGCAACAATCCTTTCAGGATCTATGCTTATTCCTGAATCATAGAAAATGTGCCCAAGGATCTTTCCCTTCGTAACACCGAAGATAGAATTAGAAGGATTTAAATAAATTACAAATTTTCTGCATCATGTGAGAATATTTCTAGGATGACCGAAATGATCTGATCGGTTTTTAGAATACACAGTTAATTCATGAAGATAAATCTGAATAATTTTTCCGATCAAATTGTCAAAAGCTATTTGCATATCTCTTTGGAAAATGGCACCTACATTATATAATCCGAAAGGCATATGTTTATAAGAGAAAGTGCCCCAATGTGTAATAAAAGTGGCTTTATATTTATCTGTCCTTTCTACCTTAATCTGATTGTAACCAAAAAACCATCAAGTAAGGACATCATATGTGACCCAACAACTTGTTGTAAAATAATTTACATATTAGGGAGAGGAAAATGGTCTTTTATTCTAGCCCTATTCAATGTGCAAAAATCAACGCATAATCTAATTTAACTAGTTTCTTTCTGAACGGGAACCAAATTAGAAATCCACTCAGAATACTTAACACGAACAATTATTGCATCCTTCAAGAGTTTTTCCAACTCCTTTAGAATAGTTTCTTCCATTGCAGGGTTAATGGGTCTTTGTTTTTTCCTAACCAGTTTTATGCCCTCCTTGATAGGAATGGAATGCTATATAAGAGCAAGATAAAAACCACGAAGATTCTCATAAGACCAAGCAAAAACATCTTGAAATTCACTAAGCAACTCAGTGAACTTCCTTTTTTCTTCATCATAACATTGGGCACCTATATTAACATTCTTTGGACAATGGAGTGTCCCAATGTTCAAGGAAATGGTTTCACCCACTTTCCTTTTCAACTCTTCTTTATGTTTCTCTTTGTTACCTACATCACTCGATGAAAATGAGATTTATAGAGGAGTCAAGCCCTTTGGAATTTTGTTATATTCCATGGATATAATTTCCTTAGATTTATAGGGTTCATTTTGTATGAAAGCATAGATGCTCTCATCACTAGGGAAGACCTGCCACGACTCTAAATTGTCAGGGATATTGTAACCTACCCACTACGGGAACTAAGATTTTTCGACTTTTTCCTTTTTTTCACCGAGGAAGAGAATTCTCGGAATTCTTATGGGGCCTGATGCAGTTCCTACCATCCCTTATCCTTACCCATGTGATTGTTGGTCATGACCACAGGCCTTACCGAAGAGGTACTTTCGTCTTTTGCGATATGGTAAATTGCGTTGCATGCGATCCCCTGCTCTCTTGTCTCTTGAAGTGTCGAAATCCGAAGGGGACCAATAGTTTGTCATAACTAAAAATTGCCTCGAATTTAAAAACATGGCACTCCACCTTTCGGGGTTTACTCCCTCAGGATTTCAGGATGTGCGACAACAGGAGGTCTTGCACCTGGGTTTCCTGGGAGCCGAAACTCCAAAACACCAAACTCTAACATGCTCCACTATTTCGAGGTTTCGTCCATCGGGATTTCGGGATGTGCAATGATAGGAGGTCTCGCACCTGGGTTTCCTAGGAGCCAAAATACCGAAGTATAATAACTTCTCCACACCCTATTTTTTGGGACTTCGTAAGTCAATATTTCAGGACTTGCGAGTATAAGGGAAACTTACCCTTGGGTCTTTCGGGTTCTGAAAAGCCAAAATGCCAAATCAAATCACACTATGCCAATTCCGGATTCTGTGAGTTGGGTTTTGCATATCGGAACTTTGCGATACAAGAGGTCAAAGCTTCATGCTCCTTGATTACCCGAATGCCGAAAAGCCGATACACCCACTCATCATACACTTGAACAAATTCGGGGTTTTACAGTTCGGGATTTCACAACTAGTGGGTACAAGGGAACTTATCCTTGAATATCCCAGTTCCCGAAATACCAAACATCAATACTTACCCATGCTGGTCCAATTTGGGGTTTTGCGAATCGAAGTTTCGCGATGTGCATAGAAAAGAGGTCTCGCACCTAGACCTTCCGGGAGACAAAAATCTGAAATACAAACTCTTAAACCTATGCATCTATTTTGGGATTTCACCCATCGAAATTTTGCAGGTCGGGGATTCGAGACTTGCGAGTACAAGGAACTCGCCTCTAGATATCCCGGGTACCGAAACTCCGAGATATTATATCTTCTCCATACTATTATCATTTTAGGATTTCATGAGTCGGGGTTTCGGGAATTTGCAAGTACAAGGAAATACTCCCTTGGGTATTCCAGGTTCCGAAACACCGAAACGTCCTAACTCATCCACACGTCGTCATTTTGGGATTTCATATGTTGGGATTTCGCAGGTCGTGAGGACAAGGGTTCTTACCCTCTGATCTCCTGGGTGACAAAAAGCCAAAACACTTACCGACCGCCACGTGTACTCTACAGCTGGGTGGTCTAGGTACTCCCATGGGTCTTGGAATCGATGGTCCCAATTTCTTCACTACTTACAAAGGTTAAAAAGGGGTCGACGCATTAACACCTATGTTCCTTCATCCAATTTAATGGTCGTAACAGACCTTAGATCCTCTGAAAGGATCTCATTCGTGCATTTAGCAAAAGGAAGGGTATCCTGGGTATTGAACCTCCGAAACATTCACAACTCATCCATGCTAGTTCATTTCGGGGTTTCACTAATCAGGATTTTGGGACTGGTGAGTACAAGGGAACTTACCCTTAGGTGTCTCGGGTACCAAAATGTTGAAACATCACAACTAATCATGCTATACTCATGTCAGGGTTTTGCAAGTCAGGATTTCGCGTCTGGTGAATACAAGGAAACTGACCCTTGGGTTTCTCAGTTGCTGAAACACTAAAATATCGAGCTCTAAGAGACCCACTCTCTCTTGTGCAGGGTTTTCAAACTTTAGGCCTTAAAGTCCTTCATTGGGTTCCTGGGCAGATTTTCACTAGGTTTTATGACCAGACTGAGAGGTCTTCTTAAATCCCTGAACTATTAACATCTGTGATAGATAAAAAGTAAATTCAGTATTTTACCAAGGCGGTAGTCCTTTCAGGGAACTTACCTCAGCTCTGGAATGTAAGGGACCGATCCCGAAAGGGTGTCCTTGTGAGGAATTCTATCCAGAGTAGGATGAGAGACAAATAAGGGAAACAACCTCCTGAGAATAGACTTAAAAACTGGATTCATTCAAATACATATATCTATATATAAATAATCCGAATGTGGTCATTCCAACATAAGCATGCAACCACCATTTTGATCAAAACACCATGCAGACATTTCTACACAGAAACCATTTATAAGTGTTCAAACCATGAGCATACATTCCAACATATTTAAATTCAAGATACAAGATATAACACTTATCAGAAAAACACCGGGTTTGATGCAACTGCTGAGAGGGGTGCTCGTTTCCACCCAACCGTAGGCTCAGTGACTCCGAATGGATTTACCACTAGCCACCCCTGAGCTAGACCATGATGCTTGAGACTCTCTATCTCTATTCTTCAATGATCGAGAATGAAGGTTACTCTCCTTCTTCTCTGCTATCGCTCACTCTGTATTTTTTTCCAGAGTTCTTCCGATCTCTTTTTTGTGATCCCTCCCTTGCATCCCCCCCTTTTCTTCCACACCCTTTTTACCTGCCTTTTCTTTTCCGGTGAGGTTGAGTGTGGCACGAATTTCCCCGTGGTGGTTAGGTCTGAGGCCTCCATGGATGGGCGGTTCACCCCCATCCTTCATTAACTCATGAGGAGCCTCTTCATCTACCAACCTGGTGAGTAATTCATTTTGGGGCTAGCGATCCACTCTTGGTTCTTTGGGCCAGTGAGGACCAAATACGGTATTGGTTTCGGTGGAAGTTAGCAACACCATTCCAGGGGCTTTCCACCACCTTTCTTTAGCCATCGTGGTCTCTTCTTTAGCACCTCCCCCTCCTAGTAGTCTTGCAACATATATTCATAACATTATTTACATTCGTCAACCCTTTATACTAAGGTCCATTCAAATCACACATTCACATCTTTGAGTTTGCCATAGTTCTTGGCCAGTATAGTTATTTTTATAGACTGGGGGAAATAGGGTGTTACAATTCCCTCCCCCTTAAAGGAACATCATCCTCAATGTTATATCTATCAAAATGACATGTATGTACCGAGGTAAACAAAATCAGATATGCCTGTTTCATGGCATCCTCCATTTCCCATGTAGCCTCATCTGGGCCAAAATGTCTCCACTGCACCTTGACCTGTGAAATGGTTCAGTTTCGGAGTGGGGTTTCCTTTTTGTCCAGTATGCATTGAGGTTTTGGTAGGAATTCTCCCTCCGGTTCCACCTAGATCACAGACTAGTCAATTATATGATTAGAATCATGTACATATTTCTTCAATAATGAAACATGGAAAACATTATGTGCTTTTACTGTGGGAGGAAGTGCTAGCCTATAGGCTACAGGTCCCACTCTATCTAGAACCTCAAAGGGTCCACAATACTAAGGTGCCAACTTGGCACAAGCTCCCATTTTCAGAGAACTCTTCCTGGGCCTAACTCTAAGATATATATGGTCTCCCGTCTTGAACTCTCTTGGAGTTCTCTTTTGGTCGACGTAACTTTTCTATCGATTCTGAGCAACCTTCAGGTTTTGTTTTATCTAAGTCACATGTTGTTCCATTTCTTTCAACATGTCAGGTCCAAAAGAAATTCTGTTTACGAGATTACTCCAACTGATAGGAGTGTTGCATGACCTACCATATAGGACTTCGAAGGGGCTCATCTTTAAGGATTCTTGGTAGCCATTGTTGTAGGCGAATTCCACCAGTGGCAGGTAATCTTCCCACTTCTTGGGTTGATGCATTACACGCATTCTTAGCATGTCTTCTAGTATTTGGTTCACTCTTTCCATCTGTCCATGAGTTTGAGGGTGATAGGTGGTGCTAAACAACAATTTGGTCTCTAAACCTGCCATCAGTGATTTCCAAATGTTGGAAGTGAATTTCGTGTCTTTGTCAGACACAATCTCTTTCGACATACCATGCAGTTTAAATACCTCCTTCACGAATACCTGAGCGATGTCTATTGCCTTGCAAGTTGACTTGATGGGGATGAAATGGGAAGACTTGCTCAATTTATCCACCACTACCATGATGGAGTCATTCTGTTTGGCCGAGGTTGGTAATCCGGTGATGAAATCCATGGAGATGGTTTCCCATTTCCATTCCGGGATTGGTAGAGGTTGTAATAATCCTGCTGGGTGTCAATGTTCTGCTTTTACCTGTTGGCATTCTATGCATTTGGCTAGGTACTCAACTATGTCTTTCTTCAATCCATGCCAATAGAATTGTTTCCTAGTGGCTGTGATCATCTTCTGGTATCCTGGATGACTAGTATAGGGTCTTTTATGTAGTTCATCCAGTATGAACCTCTTCAAGTCGTCACAATCTGGGATATACAATCTGCTTTGGTAAGTGAGCAAGCCTCCTTCCATCATCTGGTAGTCTCCGTACTTTACCCCTGTGGGCTCTTGCTGTAGGTACGAGGTCATGGTCTAGATGAAGGGATCTGTTTCTTGTTCATTTCTAACTCTTTCCTTGACATCTATCTCGTAGGAGCTCACCACGAGCAGGTGAATTGTTTTCATGTTTCTGCTAAGGGCATCAACCACCCTATTTTCCTTTCCCTTAATATGTTTGATTTAAAAATCAAACTCGCTGAGGAGGGCCATCCACCTAGCTTTTCTGGCATTGAGCTTTGGTTGGTCAAACAGATATCGCAATCCACAATGGTCTGTCATAAGTATAAATTTTCTTCCTAGAAGGTAATGCCTCCACATTTTCAAGGCGTACACTATGGCAGCCAACTCTAGATCATGGGTCACATAGTTGACTTCATGCTCATTCAATTTTCAAGATTCATAGCTGACCACACTTCCTCCTTGCATAAGGACTCCTCCGAGCCCTTCCTTATAGGCATCTATGCACACGAGGAAGTCATCTTCAGGATCGACGATCTTCAACACGGGTGCATGGGTCAGTAGATGTTTTAGGGTCTAAAATCTTTCTTCATATTTCTGTGTCCATGTGAATTTTGTCCCCTTCTTCTGGAGGGCAGTGATTGGACAACCAATCTTGGAGAATCCTTTTATAAATCTCTTATAGTATCTTTCTAATCCCATAAAGGATCTGAAATCTGAAACATCCTTTGGGGTAGGCCATTCCATGATAGACTTGATTTTGTTAGGGTTTACTGCTACTCCTTCTTTGGATAGAACATGGCCTATGTAATGTATTTGCTTCTGAAAGAATTCACATTTGCTAAATTTGGCATAGAGATGATGTTCTCGTGGCACTTGCAGCATAAGCCTAAGATTCTCTTCATGCTCTTCTTCATTCTTGGAGTAAATTAATATATCGTCAATAAAAACCAGCACAAATTTGTTGAGGAATTTGCTGAGTACATTGTTCATCAAGCACATGAAAGTGGCAGGGTGTTATCCACAATTTTGGTCATTCGGATGATGTTATGATGATGGAAAATCAAACTCTTCACTAAGAACACTTTCCTGAGAAAAGTTACCTTTGTCTACTTCCAAAAATCATACTTTTAAAGGAGGTTCGCAGGCTACCTATATATTTGCCTGCGAGAATTCCTGATTCTCACAGGCTGCATTAAGCTGGGGTGCGAGGGGTTCACACTGTACCTAACTAGCAGGGTGCGAACATCTTCCAAAGGAAGGAAAAAGATGAAGTTCTCGAGCCTTCTAGAAGGGTGAGTTGGCATTCGAATGATTATCTAAGTACTGGTTTTCCTGATATCTTGGGATTGTACCTATCCAAGTAACTAATCTATTCTCTCCTATATATTGAAGAGAATACTCATGGAAAAGGTTGGAAGCAAATAAGCAAGAGATTGATTGGAGAATTAGTGTAAGATTTTATGAAGGACTGATGCTACAACAACTAGAGACACCAACAAGGTCATCAAAAGTGGTTGATTTTCTTCATGCATGAGCAAGTGTGTGTGTCAGAGCTAGGAGCCATCGAAAGGAGACCTACAACATCAAGGCTCAGGTTGTAAGTTTCACTTTCTATCAATTTAATACAGTAATATGTCCCTTTCCCATAAAGATGATGTCACTTTATTACATAACTCCTTGATCATATGTATAGATTAGCTATTGAATATATTGATCTGCTTTCACTTCGATTGGCTTGTACTGTTGTGATCTGAATGGCACAAGAGCGTTGGAGCGAAGCTTGGAACAATAGAGACCCAAGGAAGCGTTCATAAGGTATGTCCATGATCCTTGCCTCTTAGTTCATTCAATAGTCTAGATCTAGGGAAAGTGTATTATTCTGTCCTGTTTTGTTCTAGATCCAGGTGGATCTAGGGAGATCGGTTTGTGTCCACACTTACGGATTAATCCTGAAACAAAATTGGCGATTCTGTTGGGGAATTATTCCCTTTTTCTTTATGGTTTTTGATTTTTTATGTGGCCATTTGCTCTAGTTTCATTATTCTCCTGTTTTGTCAGTGTCTGAGTCTTCAGGATATCCTAATAGACTTACTGGGTTCAGAAGCCTGTTTGAATTTTGCTTTCATTTTCAAAATTTTTGTTATCTTCAGGAGTTCTCGCACTGTGTTTATTTACAGCCTGCAGGAACTAGCCAAGTTCGCACCCTACATATAGGGTCCAGTGCGAACACCTCACACCTTGCTATAAGGTTGTCTGCGAGAATCCTATCTTCTCGCACTATGTTACACTACTTGCCTGCGAGCAAGATTTTTGAAAATTTTGAAATTGAGTTTTGATTTTTTCAACTGCTCAGATCTATTGAATTACATCTTTTTGGCTTATTGGATCATTGATTTACATATCTCTTGCTTTAGTTTTCTTGCTTGAACAGATTTAGGGTTTCAAGGTTTTTCTTGCCCTTTGTAGCTTGACTTTCATTTCTTGGCTCTTATTGGGATTTTCATTCTCTCTGACTTCTGGAGTTGAGTGTGTCTGATTGGCTGAGAACCAGTGATTGGTTGAGAGTTAAGTGCTTGGTGTTTCTCTTTTGCTTGATTGGTTTGAAAGAACATTTTCGTTTGCATTGAGAAGACTCATTGGTTTTCTCTTTGTTTTTACTTTCATTGAAAGTATTGGTTGGGTTGTTATCGTTTGATTCTTTATGATTTGATTTTATTTTCTCATTAATTAGAGTTCTTTTTGGAAAGTGAACAACAAGTTTTTCTTTCAAAATATTGTTTTTTGTATTTCAGAAAACATTGAAAATCAAATTTTAGAGTTTGTTGAATATTTGAAAAAGACATATAGAGATTGTTCATTGATAGATGATTGTTTGCATTGACATCTGAAAGGAAATTGTACGTTTCATTGTAGTATTGAGATTGAATCATGGAATGAAAAGTGTTTATTTCATCATTATCCTTGCATTATTTGGGTCAGAGTCATACACCATGAGTTTCACTTCCGTTACCTTTGAATAAACAATAGCTTTTAAAAACATTGCGTAATCTTAAAATTTATCTAGTAACTCTTTTCTAGGGATCTTTTACACCAACATTTAGCTAGGCTAGTGCTTTGGAGTAGGAAGAGAGATACACTCTCCAAAAGCTCAAAAACACACAATAGCATCTTGAGTTAGGGAGTGTTAAATTCCATTTGCAACATATTGCTCTGGGACGCCCTTCTAACACAAGGGTCAAGCACTAGGTCGCATTGGTGTTGGCAGAGTTACTAACCCTGCTCTGTTGACATTGGTGTAGAGATTGCACGTACTACGGGGATCACTCCGAGGTATACCCACAATTATGAGTGGAAGCCTTTGAGTTGATTTCGGGCTAGATACGCTGCCCTTGCGTGTGGATCGGACTGACGACTGTTCCCCCAGGCTGTACTGTTGTTTGTGGTGACCTTAGTGGCCTATCTCTCTAGGTTCTTACCCAAGGTGATTGTGGAGGGGAAAGTCTTCACGGTACCTGGAATCGACATTGATAAAAATCACTCGGGCTCCTTGGAGGGTATACCCACGATTATGTGTGGGAGCTTGCACCAGGGTGTAAGTCCATTAAGCAGGTTGTCAACATAACTTTTCCACCTTAGCCCTACCCCTTCTCATCTCGTTGTTGTGACATTGGATTTCATCACCAACTAGTGGCTTCGAAATTAGAAGGTATTGTTTGCTTGGTGATTGCTTCCTAGATTTTGTTTACTAGTGAGTGCTGTTTGTTTCTCGAAGTTGACCATAGGAGTTTTTTTCGCGTTGCTTGTCACTTGTTTACAATTGCTCCCCCATGGCGTTCTCGTAGAATGAAAGGTTTATCTCTAGAGCATCTGGACGATTCTCAACCCTCGCCTACTAGTACACCTGAGGGTTCTCCCCATCAGAATGAAGTCCCGGTGGTCACTCCACCACACTGGGAAACTAGTGATGTTCCAGTTGTCACCACACCGCCTCCACAGGTAGAACGAACTGACTCTCTAGAAGATTTTTGAATTACCAATACTAGAGAGGACTATCGCATTCGTCGTGGTGAATGACCTTTTGTGCGATTGACTCCTTCTGAAGAAACCATTGTTACATCTTCTGAATCAATTGTTGGGCCTTCTCACGGTGTAGTAGGCCAAGATCCTTTTTGGTCTGGTGATTTCCATCGAGTCCTTTTCGGTACTGAGTCACCCCCTGTCTATGAAATTAACCCTTTCGTGTCTTCTGAGATAGAAACTGCACCCGAGAATACTACTTATTGCTTTGTTCTCCCTCCCGAGATGGCCCATCTCGCGAATAATACGAGTGTCCAAACTGAAATTACTGCAGCTACTCTTGCTCCTATCAATACCCAGTGAATTCCTGATGTCATTCCGACATTACCACCTGGTTATCATGCGTTGAATGCTTTGTTGAATGCTTCCAATCCAATGCCTCCGCAAACCCCAGTCGGTTCTCCAGGTGGTCCTCCTTTTACTAGGCATCCTATTCCCGGTTTCATTCCGACACTCCCTCAGTTTCCTTCTGGTAATCCTAACCCTAGTGGTACTATCCCAACTGTTGCACCAAACCCATAGATTCTTGTTGGTGGACAGGGTGGTACAGTTCCTTTTCCTTTTCCCGGACACAACACAGTTACTACGCAACCAACAGTTGGCACACAACTTCCGAACGAAACTATACCTACAGTAGGGGGACCAACCTCACCTTTTGGACAAAATATACCTCTTGAATTGGCCCAGTATTGGAATCAACTTCTACAAAACTTCCCTCAAAATGCTGGGGGGCAGCAAACTGTCCCTGCAATGGGCCAACCTTATCCGGGGGTAACCAATCCTATTTGGGGTTCGGGTCAGACTACTCAACCCTAGGTACCTACTCAAACTCAAGGTTACAATCCTTGGGGTTACTATCCTATCCGGCCACCACCGAATCAGCCAGGGCCTTCCCTCTATGGACAATCTGCTTACGGTCCTACTGGTTTGCCAACAGGGCTTCCACCCCAAAGCCATCAGTACCTGCAAGTAAACCGACAGTTGCCTTTCCTTGCTACTTTGGATTTGCCAGATTTGTATAGGATTCTAAATGATCCTATTCGTCACTCTCCTCAATGGCCTGCTATTCCTTCTAAACTTCCATCGGACATTCTGAAATTCGATGGCAAGCTGGGAGAGGACCCAAATAATCATGTCATGAATTTTCATTTATGGTGTTCATCCAACTCGTTGATGGATGACTCCATTCGTCTACGTCTTTTTCAACGAACCCTTACCAGTTCGGCTGTGAAGTGGTATATTGAATTGCCACGAGGTTTCTTTTCTGATTTCAACACCCTAGCTATGGATTTTCTCACACATTACCAGTTACCGATCCGTTACGATACTGGAACTGAGATCTTGACTTATTTTAAACAAACTAAAGGTACTCACATCTCGGATCATATACATGAGTGGAGACGGAGACGATGTCTCATCAAACTTGAACTCCCTGATCAGTTACTGGCAGAATGGTTTACGAAATATTTCGTGAAAAAAATTGGTAAAGACATTTCTATGGGTGGTGTTGTTACAGAGGAGCAGGCTATAAGTCGTGCTCAATATCTTGATATCGTTTATTCGCAAACGAGAACACTTTACGATTTACTGCCTGAACTACCTCGTCCTGGTACTTCCAGCACTTCAACTGCTCCAGCTGCCTCACATGCAGCTGATGGTGTGATTGGTACTGCTCATACCCACTCACATTCCATTTCAACTACAACCCCTAAATCCAATTCGTCTAATGTTCAAAGTGCTCCGTCTCCTGCTCCTCCCACCGGTAACACATCTGAAGTGAACGTTGTTCAATCTACGTCGACCGATAAAAATAAATCAAAGAAAGGGAGAGGCAAGAATAAGGAGAGTAAAAATAATAATCAAAATGAGAAAACTAAAACCCCTCCTATTGAAGATCGGGATAAGCGCAAACCCCTCTACCCTTTCCTTATCTATGGTGATGATCACTACATGAAGGATTGTCCTTGACGTGCCGAAGTTAATAAGTTCCTTCAAGGAACGACCAAACCCTCTACATCGGCAGTCTTGTCCCAACCCTTCCTGTCTCAGCAACAGGCCTCGTTGGTCATCCATGACCAACCATCTACTTCTATGACATCATATGTTTTGATGTGCACCAGTGATTCTAAGACTAATGACGTTTCCATCGCAACTAGAGCTAAAGATTATTCTCCATCTAAGGAGAAGGTTGACGATTTATCTCCTGATTTGGTACATCCTTCTCCACCGAATCCACCTACGAACGGTCCTCTTAATCTTGAATGACCGAGCCTTGATACAGTCCTACGACCCCCGAAAGGTGTCGCTAAGAAATAAACATTCAATCCTCATGCTCGTGCAGCCCAAAACTATAGCATTGTCGAAGATCTGGCCCAAGCACCTTCAGCGATGTCTGCCCTTGAAGTCCTTCAGTCTTGTCCTGCACAACGAAGGGCTCTGTTGAAAGCTATAGGTGGAATCGATCCTACATATATGAATTTGATAGTCTTTGACTTGGAAGACCATATTCCAAGGTTACCCCCACAGCTTGCATTTCAGATACAAGTTATTGTCTCAGAAAAAAACATCTGCCGAACTGTTATTGATGAGGGCGCCTCTACGTGTGTAATGTCTTTTACTTGTTGGAAATCCATTGGCTCTCCTCCTTTAACTGAATCACAAAATACTTTGAAAGCCTTCAATGGCTCGGGTTTTAAGCCTTACGGTGTTCTTCCATCGTTGCTCGTTACTCTCGAAGGTAAGACAGTCCAAGTTGAAGTGGAAGTTTTTGATGCTCCCCTAGATTATAATCTTCTTCTTGGCCGTAGCTGGGTAGATTCTATGTGTGCTGTTGTGTCAACACTTTTCCGTGTATTCCGTTTTCCTCATCAAGGAAAAGTCATTACGGTTGATCAACTTGCCTTCTTTAATTCCGATACTCGCACCGGCAACGTGCCGTTTATAGCTAAAACCCCACCGGGTTACGAGAATGTTGGAGTCGGTCTTTTAAAAGACTCTTCGTTAATGGGTACTTTTCCCATACCACCACCACCCGATATTCTACGCCCGTCTGTTGCTTCTATTAATATGATCTCCACTATTCCTCATGAGCTTCCAGTGTCTTTTCACCCTTGGATAGTCCCTGATCCAGGATATCATGCTCGTTTCAGTGACGTCATGCCGTTAAGTCCGGTTGAGTCTGCTTATCATGTGATTTAATCAGCGACACCTTCTTCACCCTCTCTTGAGGAGTTGTCTCCCGATCCTTTCCATGTCATCTTTCCCACTGACGAGATGATCATGTCCATCATGGCTGATACACCTTGGGACGATGGGCATCATCGTTCCATACTATTTCGGAAACAACACACTCTCGAGAATTACCAGCGGATTTCGATTCCATCGATTGTTGTTGTTATATCGACCGTTCTCGAATTTACATGTGATGTGTTTGCGGAAGGGAACCTTAGTGATATTTCTTCCACGATACCCATTGATATTTCAGTTAAACCTGGGATAGTTGAAAATGTTCACATTGGAGCTTCGTGTTCTCTAGAGGAAATTGTCACCTATACTGCTTTGTTCAAGGAATTTCGTGATATTTTTGCCTGGAGTTACAAAGAAATGCCAGGTATCGACCCGACTATTGTTGTGCATGAGATAAAGACATACCCCGGAGCTAAGCCAGTTTGGTAGCGCCTCCGTCCTGTCCATCCACATAAAGCAACAACTATCAAACTCGAAGTTGAAAAACTTCTCAAAGCCGATTTTATTTATCCTGTGGCTCTGACAGAATGGCTCTCCAACCCTGTACCGATTGATAAGAAAGGTGGTAGTATACGTGTTTGTGTTGATTATCAGGATATTAACAAAGCCTATCCAAAGGACAACTTTCCAACCCCTTTCATCGACCAGATCGTCGATGACTGTGCTGACAGTGAAATCTTTTCTCTCATGGATGGATTCTCCGGCTATAATCAAATTAACATCGCTCCTGAGGACCAACATAAAACTGATTTTATTTGTCCTTGGGGTACTTTCGCCTATAGGAAACTTCCCTTCGGTCTTAAGAACGCAGGTGCTACGTTTCAGCATGCTATGTCTTATGCATTTCACAATATAAAGCATATCATTCAACCTTATTTGGAAGACTTGCTAGCCCATTCTTTACGCCGAGTCGATCACCCTAATCATCTCCGAGCAATTTTCGTTCATTGTCGCTTCTATCGCATTCATCTAAACCCTCATAAATGCATCTTTTGCGTAGAGTCCGACCGTCTTCTCAGTTTTATTGTTTCATGTCAAGGGATCCGGGTAGATCCTATTAAGGTTGAGGCGATTCTTAATCTCCCTCCTCCTTCTTCACTGCGCCAGTTACAAAGTTTGCAGGGGAAAGCAAACTTTCTTCATTGTTTCATCCCTAATTACGCTGAGATTACTCGTGGTTTTACACGTCTTCTAAAGAAAGGTTTAGAGTTTGTCTGGGATAAAGTTTCCAACAATGCTTTTGAAGCTTTAAAGTTGTCCCTCACGAAAGCTCCTCTTCTTTTCCCTCCTAATTATAGTCGGGATTACTTTCTTTATCTAGCTGCTTCTGAGTATACTATCAGTATGGTTCTCATTCAAGAGGATGCTGCACACGATGAACATGTTATATATTACTTGAGTCGAAGTCTAACTTCAACAGAAATCAAGTACCAACATGTTGCAAAACTGGCTTTGGCTGCTGTTCAAGCGGTTCAACGTTTTCGCCATTATATTCTGTCTAGGAAAACTACAGTGATTTCACATTGTAACCCCATGAAACATATTTTGAAACGTCAATTGCTGAGGGGCAAGTACTCCAAGTGGATTGTCATTCTCCAGGAGTTCGACTTGGAATTCGATCACGCCATGTCGAAGAAATCATTAGTTTTCGCTGAGTTAATTTGTGATTTTCCCCACTCAGCCACGGAAAATGTAGCAATTGATTCGTTACCTGACGAATCACTTTTCCTTATCAGTACTGATGATATTTGGTACAGAGATATCATTATATATCTCCAAAATCAAACTTTCCGGCCTTCTTTGTCTAGCGCCGAACGTCGTCGTGTCCATTATCAAGTGCGTCATTACATTATCCTCGGAAATACTCTTTATTGTCAAGGAATTGACTCTGTCTTTCGGTGTTGTTTGGATTTTGACGAAGTTGAGAAAGCTTTGAATGACTGCCATTCAGGAGCATGTGGTGGTCATATGTTTGGGTATGCTACTGTCCAGAAGATCTTACGTGCAGGATACTTTTTCCCTTCCTTGTTCAATGACTGCATTACTGCTGTTCAGAAGTGTCATGCCTACCAGACCTATAATCAGAAAATTCGGTTGCATCCTGCTCCCCTTCATCCTGTGGTCTCAGTACATCCTTTTGCAAAATGGGGCATTGATTTCATGACATGTCACCCTCACTCGGTCGGAGGGCATGGTTATATTATTGTAGCTGTTGATTATTTTACTAAGTGGGCAGAGGCGATGACAACATTCGATAATACTGGAAAGACTGCGGTGTTATTTATTTTCAACCATGTCATCACTCGTTTTGGTGTTCCTCAGGCTATCGTTACTGATCATAGTAGTCATTTTAGAAATTTTATGATGTCTGAACTTACCGAAAATTTGGGTCTTCGTCGTGATAGCTCAACCCCCTATTATCCGTAGGCTAATGGCCAAGTTGAATCAATTAATAAGGTTCTTATAACTATGATTCGACGGATGATAGGAATTCATAAAACCAGCTGGCACACGATGTTGTTTTCAGCGTTGTGGGCATATCAGACATCTGTTAAATCTTCTACGGGATTTACACCCTTTCGATTAGTTTATGGCATGGAAGCCATTCTGCCAATAGAATGTGAAATACCTTCTTTGAAGCTAGCTGTAGAACTCTTACCCAATACTTCTGCTGAAGAGGAACGTTTGTTGTATCTGATGCGATTAGACGAGACTTGCCATGATGCTACGCTTGTAATAGAAGCCCAGAAGAAACGTGTTAAGGAACAGTATGACAAGCATGTCAAGCCTCGCGTTTTCTCTAAAAGAGATCTTGTCCTTCTATATGAACAAGATAAAGATGTCTTAGGAGCTAGGAAATTCGAACCAATGTGGCGTGGTCCTTACATTGTTATGGTGTACCTTTGAGTGAACCCAGGAATGGGTTGTACTTATAGAAGTACTATGCATAAGTTATTTGTGCACAAGTACTTGTATTTTATGTATCATACTGTGTGTGTGTTATTTTAGTTTACTTTTGACGTTATCTAGTCTCTGCCCTTACGTGAGGTTGTGTTTGGTTGCCAGATGTCAGAGTATTTGCTAACTTATATTGGCTTCGCTGATGGTGCTAGTCGTAGTACTCGGAACCTAGCTTCCGCTGCATGGGCTATCTATGCCCCAAGAAACGAGCTTATATCTTTACGAGGTGTATGTCTTGGCCGAGCAACCAACAACATCGCAGAGTATAGTGTCGTTATTGAATTATTGGTTGAAGCTATCTCTCTCAGAATTCATCATTTGGTTGTGCGACTTGACTCACAGCTTGTAGTACTACAGCTAAGTAATGTCTACTCTATTCGAAGTCCTACTTTATTAAGGGTATATTTGTGGATTCGCCTCTTGGAACAACATTTTGATCACATTGAATATCAGCATAAGATGTATTAATACATTAACAGATGCTTTAGCTAATTATGTATTGGACTGGCATTTAAATCATTTATAAATCAAACACATTACAATTCACACAATGTAAAGTAAACCGGTAGAAGTTGTTTGTATATATATAACGATCAAAAGAGTTTGTTTTTACAAAATGTTTGTCCAAAGACCAAAATATCAAAAACTAAAGCTATTGGCTTCTACATAGTGACGTCATGGATGACGGTCACGGTAACACACTACTGCCCTAGCTACTCTACGGAGCAGTTAGGCCATGGCTGCTAAAACTCCTACAGTGTGACGTTGATCGCGTCGTGGAACCTATTCCAGAGTCATATCTGGAATGTCTGTGGTCAGGCCTTCTAAGTTTTGTTCCACGATCTGGTAATCCTCGGCATACTATGGTAATACTACTGTTGCTTCTCCTCATCGCTAGATAGGAGAACTGCTGATAGGTCTATATGGTCCAACGTCTATGTTATTAACAAGTATTTGGTGTTAGTCTTCGAGTAAATCTATAAAAAACAAAAACATTTAAATATGATAAAAATTCAAAAAAATTTAAAAAACCAAAAAATTGTGTACTTCTTACCGAGGTCTCCCCACTGAGCATCCTCGGGTAGTGCTAGATCCGGATCTCCTCATAAATCCGGCCCGACATATGCGTAGTCATCCACCATCAGCATCTGGTTCTACAACCAGTCAAAGAAAATATCGTCATATTTGACGATAGGTCCTGCCACATGGCCATGAGCTGACACCACTGTAACATCCTCGGATCCCTAGGACCCGGAAACCACTCAACCTGAAGTCTAAGCACAGGGACCCTCTCTAGGAAGAATGAAACTAACAAAGACCCATATCCAAACTGTTTCAGGTCTCCACGCCTGCACTTAGTCAACTGTTTTTTGATATTGCGCAATACTGCGTCAGCCCAGTTAAATACCCAGGGCTCAGTACACTCGATGGCGTACTGAAAATAGCTCTGCAAAGCCATATGTGGAGTGGCACTTCCATCCATCCGAGAGTCAAGTCAGTTACTCCCCAAATTGCCACTTTCCCTTTCTTTCTTTCGGCCTCAGGTACGCAGTATTGGTTGCAATATTCACTCATTTTTAACCCGCCTGCTTTGCTGCCGGTCAAACTGACATAGGACCCACGCCTAGATAATCCGGTCAAGAAATATATGTCCTCGATGTCAATAGTTAATGTATGAGCTCCCACAATGAAAACTTGCTGGTCCGGATCCCACATTCGGACTAGGTACTCCAGTAATCGAACTTGGGCTCTCATGCCCGGGATACAGAAGTATTTTAAGAGACCACAGTCTCTTAGTGCAGCTATGGTGGGAGGATGGTTTTCGGCATTTGTGTTATCCTCCTCGTGTTCTCGTTCCTGCCACTCTAGCACCATGGTTGTGGCTATTTACCTGCATAAGAAACATATAAACATGGTTAATGATCTTATTCATGAATTAAATTTTTTCTATTGGCTAAACGTTGCATAAATTTTTGAGTTCTGCGCTGTTCGCAGGTGCCCTACTATGCACAGTGCGAACTTCTCATAGGTGGCTTAAGGCCCACCTATGAGAATGAGTCATTCTCGCAGGTCCCGTATGGGCCACCTACGAGAATGCCTCCACGCGAATAGGGTTCAAAAAACTAATTTAAAACTAAACTTTTTACCAATCAAATTGAATTTTTAAAGCATGAAAAGATCAGGAATGATGAACTTACCAAAATGTTGCTGACGGCTCGTCAAATGATCACCCGTAGCCCCTGGAAATCGACACCGAATGCAGAGGGTAAAATGAGGGTTTTTGGAACTCAATGGTAAAAGTATGAAATGATATGGTAAATTTTGTTATTGACTCATTTTAATTTCTTTTTACTATATCAAATGTGGGTTTTTATGTTTATTTATTATTTAAACCTAATCACTAATGTGAAAATGAGTGAAATGATGTGCAGGTGAGAAACATGGATGATTATGGATAGAATTTTTACCTAGTGTGGTGTGATTTTGATTGTTTGTGATGGTTTTGAAATAAAACCTCGAGCACCTTTTGTCCGTTCTTGCGCTTGTGAAAAACATAAGAACGTGACCGAGCATTGTTTTATCACTTTTTCAGGCTCGCTGTGGTTATACGAAAAAGGAACCTCCCTGGAGTTCTCTTTTCAGACTCTCTAAACATGAAAATATTGCCGAGCGATCTTTCTATTGTCACGCTCGCTAAAGTATTTGAAATACGCGTCTTTCGAGTGATAGTTTAACCCTTTTTCGGTCTCGTTGGACTACTATATGAAAAAGGAACTGAGAGAGTTCTCTTTTAAGTGTTTTTCCAAACTCTATAATCTTGAAAAACCTTTGAGTTTACTATCTTTGGACTCGTTAAACAAACATTGACAGACCCGTGATGGGACCGAACCACTCCTTCCTAGGGTTCATTAAAAATACTCTGAGGGACTCGTCCGAAGGATGAGCTTATATCAACAAGCATATGTGATCCTCTTCAAGCTTGTGTAAAAATAAAGAGGTACTTTCTAGAAATGTTGGGGGAAAATTTGGGAAAGGGATATGTTTCATCTTTGTATTGATTGGCAGTAAGTGTCGCTCTTGAACATGACACCCCCTATTCATCATTTGAAGCCGGTTTGGGAAATCCATTTGTCTCTCATTCGATTTAATAACAAGGTCTTTCCATGAGTCTTCTTTGAGTCAATGCTACCAAATCCTCAGTCGTGTCGTTAATATGTTCAAGAGCAGTCTGTTTAAAACCTCTATTGAGTTGGCCATCTGCAGTTATTCATTCTCTCCGTGTTGGCCTTCCCTGTGTCCAAAGTCCAATTGCCACATACTCTGTTTCACTTTCAAACTTAGTTACTCATTTCATGTCATTGATGGGGGATACATCAAGGCCCTCCTGTGATGAGTTTTGTTTCGTCGACTTCAGCACATTCTCCGGAATCAAGACTTAGAAATTATTCAGTACCTTGGAGCTTGCATGCCTCAATGGCAAGTTTCCTCGCTTTCGACAGTGGGTTTACATCATTGACCCCTGATCAAAAGATTCTGTCGAATGTTCAACATCAACTCATTTATTCACAGTCGATGGATTGTAATATAGTACCTTGGGAGTCATTGACATCAATGGTGATTTCCCTCACACTTGTTAACGGTTACATCAATGACCGGTAATCAAGTGGTTTCTACCATGTTCGAATTCGACACATGTAATCACATGGTTAGATTCGTACTTCAGGCGATGAGATTGAAGACCCTGGATATTATATTTGTGATCCAGGTTGCGATGGAGTATGTATAATTTGTGACACATAGATCCACTGTGTATGTTTCGTGGCTATGTCATCTTGCCTTGAAAACTTTGTAGCATTGATCCACAGTGTATTCAGGTGGCTATGCTATATTGTGACGACATGGATCCACAGTGTATTCAGGTGGCTATGCTATATTGTGACGGCATGGATCCACAGTGTATGATTGGTGGCCATGACCTTGGTTTATGATGTCATTAGTCTATGATCTGAGTATGGGAATGCCTACCTCAGAAATTGGTATACATGATATTATGTCGATGCTTGGATGTTTGCAGGTTTCCGATTAGATGTGCTCTTGGTTCTTGACACACACATGCAGCTTACAAAGTCTATCGACTGTCACTGGTTCCACTCTCAGACTTTGGGGGGCATTTTGTTATCCACAATTTTGGTCATCCAGATGATGTTATGATGATGGAAAATCAAGCTCTTCACTAAGAACACTTTCCTGAGAAAAGTTACCTTTGTCTACTTCCGAAAATCATACTTTTAAAGGAGGTTCGCAGGCTACCTATATATTTGCCTATGAGAATTCCTGATTCTCGCAGGCTGCATTAAGCTGGGGTGTGAGGGGTTCGCACTGTACCTAACTAGCAGGGTGTGAACATCTTCCAAAGGAAGGAAAAAGATGAAGTTCTTGAGCCTTCTAGAAGGGAATATTCTAGAAGGGTGAGTTGGCATTCGAATGATTATCTAAGTACTGGTTTTCCTGATATCTTGGGATTGTTACTATCCAAGTAACTAATCTATTCTCTCCTATATATTGAAGAGAATGCTCATGGAAAAGGTTGGAAGCAAATTAGCAAGAGATTGATTGGAGAATTAGTGTAATATTGTATGAAGGACTGATGCTACAACAGCTAGAGACACCAACAAGGTCATCAAAAGTGGTTGATTTTCTTCATGCATGAGCAAGTGTGTGTGTCAGAGCTAGGAGCCATCGAAAGGAGACCTACAACATCAAGGCTCAGTTTGTAAGTTTCACTTTCTATCAATTTAATACAGTAATATGTCCCTTTCCCATAAAGATGATGTCACTTTATTACATAACTCCTTGATCATATGTATAGATTAGCTATTGAATATATTGATCTTCTTTCACTTCGATTGGTTTGTACTGTTGTGATTTGAATGGCACAAGAGCGTTGGAGTGAATCTTGGAACAATAGAGACCCAAGGAAGTGTTCATAAGGTATGTCCATGATCCTTGCCTCTTAGTTCATTCAATAGTCTAGATCTAGGGAAAGTGTATTATTCTGTCCTGTTTTGTTCTAGATCCAGGTGGATCTAGGGAGATCGGTTTGTGTCCGCACTTACGGATTAATACTGAAACACAGGGGAATTGGTTAACCCAAATGGTACTACCGTAAACTCATAGTGACCATACCTCGTCGGGAAGGAAGTTTTATGGATGTCTTCACCCTTGATTCAGACTTGATGGTATCTCGACCTCAAGTCAATCTTTGAGAAAATAGACACACCCCCTAATTGGTTGAACAGGTCATCGATCCTGGGCAAGGAGTACTTGTTATTTATGGTTACCTTATTGAGTTGTCTATAATCTATACACAGTCTAAGGGTACCGTCCTTATTTTTCAAAAATAGGATTGGTGCTCCCCATAGAGACACGCTAGGCTGGATATAGCCCTTTTCCATCATTTCTCTTAATTTCAATTTGAGTTCAACTAACTCGGGTGTGCTCATCCGGTAGGGTGTCCTAGACACCGACACTTCTCCCGGTGAAAGTTCTATCAAGAAGTCTATGTCTCTTCTCGGAGGTAGACCCAGTACCTATTCTGAAAACACATCTCTGTATTTTCTCAGGGTAGGGTGGTCTTCGAGGCTTGGTTTGTCATCTTCAATAGTTTTCAACACTTGTATTGCATATAGGGGACATCATTTTTGGCAATAATTTCTCATTTGCAGAGTTGATATTTGTCTCACTGAGACAAGTTTTCAGATCCCTTGAAGGGTTATCCTTTTCCCTTCTTTACTTACATATTCTAAGGTTTTATTGTAACAGTCCAATCTAGCTTTATGGGTGGCTAGCTAGTCCATACCAATCAATAGATCATATGATCCCAGGGGTAATATGTTAAGGGTTTCTTGGGTGGGAAATTCACCCAACATTAATTGGCAGGTTGGTATGACCTCTGCTACCCTTCTTTTGGTGCCAGTGGCTAACTGTACCAACCATGGCTTGGTAGGTTTTTGTGGATGTAGTTTACACTTACCAACAACCTTAGGGGCTATATAACTCAAATTTGAACCAGGGTCAATCAAAATAGACACTAGATGGTTGGAAATCATACCTTCTATTTCCACCATTGAATCTTGGTGGTCAGCTTGGTTATTATCTAAGGCTGCATAAATTTGTGGCACACTCCTAGCCACATCATTGATGGTGGTAGCTTCCTGGATGTTATAAATTCTTCGACTATTCTATTGTCGGTGTGGGCAGTCTCTTAGTAGATGTTCTTCTCCGCAATGCCAAAATTTCAGAGGTTCTCTCTTTGGTTTATCAGTCTTCACTGGTATGGATCCATAATTTTTATTTCCGCCTAAGGGGGGGAAATTCTGTTGGTGTACACTCCGGGCTGGAAAGCTCATTCTTGGGTTCTTCTTATAGTTATTAAATCCTGGGGATTTAATCCCCTTCTTCTGAAATCTCAAACTATTCTTATGTTTCCATCCTTCGTGAGGTTCTGTTCGATGTCCAAGTTGTTCATGACAATAGGTTTCCTTTCGGATAGTGCCTTCTAGGGTCTTTGGCTCATCAAATTCAATTCTGTTCCAATAGTCCTTAGGTAGTCCACTGATGAAGCATTGAACCTTTTCCTTTTATGCTTTTATGTAGGG
Organism: Picea engelmannii; assembly: GCA_009831015.1. Taxonomy (NCBI): domain Eukaryota; kingdom Viridiplantae; phylum Streptophyta; class Pinopsida; order Pinales; family Pinaceae; genus Picea; species Picea engelmannii. Next base: position 68,687 of record ML793357.1, on the reverse strand, counting down.
TACATACCTCAGCAACTCGAGGAATCTGCTGACATATTCCTCTATAGTGAGTTGCCCCAACTTAAGTTCATAGAATTCTTTAGTCTTTTCGTCAAAATATTTTTCCGACAACTACTTCTTCCTGAAGTATTTCTCAAACCGTTCCCAAGACAAGTCTTCTTCGTGAATCCCTTCTACATTCTTAAGGTCTTCCCACCAAATGGAAGCCTTTCCATTCAAGTTGAAGGTGGATACTCGGGCCTTCAAGGTTTCTGAGAAGTCTTGGACTCTGAAATACTTATTTAGTCCGAGCAGCCAGGCCTTTGCTTCCTCTCCTTTCTTTATTTCACCATCGAAGGAGGGTGGTTTTGCCTTAATGAATTCTTTGAATTTATGACCCTTGGAAATCTTTCGCTTCTTCTGTTTTCTTTGAGAATAAGAACTAGTTCTGCTGCTAGAAGAGCCCTCTAAACCGCCAACTTCCTTCCCAGAGGAATCATCCGCCGCTGGTTCTTTACCTCTGGGATGGACCTTTTTCAAGGTGCTCCTCTTAGTGTGGCCACTGATATGACCATGTTTCTATACCTCAAGTTCATACTGCATTTGTCTTTGTAGGTCAAATAATCTCTGCAGTAAAACTGCGTTAATTTCTATTTGCTTCTCTTGTTCTTTCATCATCCTCTCATTGTCAGCCTTGCAGCTTTGTAATTTGACCATGAGACTCCTCATAGTCTCGGCTAGATCTGGAGGGGTCCCTACTACACTCCTTTCATCAGACTCTTCATCTCTATTGTGGGAGCCTTCCCCCACCTCTTAGTGAGTTGCCATTCTATGCATCTGTAATTTCCCGTGGCTGATCGTCCACTTGGGTGCAAAAGACAAACGCTGGTTATTAGTCAATATTTATATTTATTTATAACCAGTACATAATTAATATTTTTCACATGTACACACAGACAATAGGAGTTTTCATTCTTAACTTCATCTTTTTATTAGGAAGGTTAAGACAAGGGAGTTACTCCTTTTAGGAGTGTTTCGAATGGAGCTTCTGCACAACTCGTTCATGAGCCCAAGCAGGCCAAGTGTTGTAACCATGATTTGATACCAATTTGTAACATACCCACTACAGGAACTAAGATTTTTTGACTTTTTCCTTTTTTACACTGAGGAATAGAATTCCCCGATTTCCTATGGGGCCTGATGCAGTTCCTACCATCCCTTATCCTTACCCATGTTGTTAGAAAAACAGGACCGCGGAGCAATAAAATAAAAAAAATGCAGAAACAAAACACAGAAGACACACAATACAAGAGAGACACAGATTTACATGGTTCACCCAGTGTGGTCTATGTCCACCAGAGAAATTGCCAGGTCCTTCCTTTATTATTATCCAGCAAATGAAGGAATACAACCTATAGCAAAACTCGTTGTAACTTCCTCTTCTTTCTCTCATAGTCTCCTCTCTCGGAATACAATATTCACCACCATCCATAGCCGCAATACATTTCCCTCATAAAAGAGGGTTGCCTTCTAGGGAAAAAAGCCATAACATAATATCTACTATTAGATCTGCGACCTTATAATGAAAGGTCCAGATTTACAATGAAATTACAATATACTTTTACAAGGCAATTTTTGCTTCGGGGGCCCGCTTGCCCCCAGACCCCCTAGCCGGGGGGATAGGCCCCTTGGACTCCGTAGAGGGGTAACCCCCCCTCTGCACTCCCCTACATGGAAGAGTGTACATACTTCTGGGGTGTAAATACTTCATGGGGTATAAACACGACTGAAAGTAAAAGACCTATAAATCAAGAAGATAATCAGGCTCCACAACCAACAATCTCCCACTTGGAGACTGATCTCAACAACTCCATCGTTGCTATATATGCTGGACTCTGAACCTTCTTGGACCTGGCAAATTTCTTATCTTCATCTTCATTCTTGAAGACCAACTGAAACTGAGCAAGAACTCAGTTTCTTCATGGTTACTCCCTTTGTTAACATGTCTGCAGAATTCTGGCTAGTGTGTATCTTTTCCAGCTTCAATTGTCCATCTTCCAAGGTAGATCGTATGAAGTGGTACCTCAACTATATATTCTTAGTATTCAAATGGAAGGCTGAGTTCTTTGCAAGGTGAATGGCACTCTGACTGTCATAGTACAACTTGTTGTTCTCCTGCTTCTTTCCCAATTCCTCCATAAACCTTTGTAACCAAATCATCTCTTTACTAGCCTCTGTAGCAGCAACATACTCTGCCTCTGTTGTTGAAATTGCAACAACCTTTTGCAGTTTCGAAATCCAATTTACTGTTGTTCCACCTATAGTAAAAAAATACCCTATGGTGCTCCTCCTGTTGTCTTTATCACCTTCCATATCTGAATCAACATATCCCTATAGAAAAGTGTCTGAAACTCCAAAACACAATGCATGTGTAGTAGTACCTCTCAAATACCTAAGAATCCACTTTACTACCTCCCAATGTTCTTTACCTGGATTGTTCATATACCTGCTCACAACTCCCACTTCATGTGCAATATCTGGTCTTGTGCAAACCATTACATACATCAAGCAGCTAATTGTTGATGAATATGGGACCCTGGACATGTATTCTATCTCCTCATGTGTCTTGGGACACATTTCCTTAGTTAATTTTAAATGGCTGGCCAAAGGTGTACTAACAGGTTTTGCATTTTGCATTCTAAACCTCTCCAACACCTTCTCTGTGTACTCACCCTGAGACAATGACAGTTTGTGATTTTTCATGTCTCTTGTTATTCTCATACCAAGGATTTTCTTTGCAGCACCCAAATCCTTCATCGCAAATGAATTGACTAATTTCTTCTTGAGCACATTTATATCCTGCATATTAGACCCTGCAACAAGCATGTCATCTACATACAATAGC